>CM063722.1:9034444-9574652 GCA_032441835.1 Slavum lentiscoides
CAGATGCAAAAATTAAAAACCCGTAGCATATTTATTTTTAGATGTTGATAAAATGTACTGTAGTTTTACCATCTGCTTGTTATTGTATGATTTATAGAATTATTTTGAGATTAATTATAGATGTTTACATTGATGATGACTGTTCGTTTTATCCGAGGGGGCAAAAGTATAACTTAGCCCTCCCAGAATTATATCTGGGGGGGCAACTGCCCCCTCTGGCCCCCCTTCTCCGGCGCCACTGTACACGTGTGTTTATTCAAACGAACAATATTCCCGTGTCTCGCTGCGAAAGATTCATTAGATCTTTTGCGACTATTTGTTTGTTTTTTTGTCGGATAAAAGCATTTTATCTGATCGTCGGAACGTTCGTGCACGAGCGTCGCGAAAAACGGTATTGTCGCGCGCGCGTCAAAAACGCGAATCAAAGAGATACGCGAGTCCGTATAATATGTTTCGAAACGACCGAGGGACGAATACGCTAAGCCGCAGAGATGGCGAACCTTTTGATAATCGCGTGTCAAATAAAAATTTTTGGTTTGATTTTATTTGCCTCGCGTGTCAGAAATTTTGCTGACCATTTTTTTTTTTTGTTGCTTCAATAATAATTAATTAAACAGACTTTTATTTTTCGTTACATTTAAACTTTACGTTATTCACTATTACATATTAATATAAACACATAATTTTAAACAATAAAGTGACAAAATTTGTAAGAAATATGTTTTAATAATTACAAAAATTAGTTTTTAATGAGAAATCTGTTGCTGCATTTTACCAGCTAATGAATCAATCCTGGGATTATAATTAGTAGATTTCAATTGTATACATGCTGCACTGATATCTGTTCCAAGATGATTTCTTAATGCCGATTTAATTAAATTCGTGGAGGAAAATAGTTGCTCGCGTGTATATGTAGAACCAAACATAGTCAATATTGAAAGCGCTAATTTTTTCATAGAAGAAAATGAATTTATCTTCAGTGTCGATTAGTTTCTGGAAAATATGCGTGAAATTAAAATATGTATGAAAATACCTAAAAAAAAAAAAAAAAAACATTAAATTCTTACGGGAAACGTAAAAATGTACACACATTAAAAAGCCCTTAGTTTGCATTTCTTTCCAGATGACATATATTCCACGCGTAAGTCGACAACAATCCGTTAGGTATAATTATATTAATTAATGAACCGCGTAACGACGATAGAAAAAAATATATATTATTCAATTTATAATATTACGACGATATAGTGGAATATTATTACTATATTCGGTGAAGATCACAGTAATAAAAGCAAACGTTTTTGCGGAATTTAGTTTTCGTTTTATGAAATCACATAAATTAGGATCCACTTTAAATCGCATATAAAACATATATACATATACGCGTAATAATAATTTCTAATACTATACCTGGACGAATGAATAACGTTTTCCTATATTAAATACACTAAATCGTAATCCGTCTTACAGGCGTCCAGACGATGAGCGCATATATAGTCGCGTCCTACAGAATCGACTCGTTATAGAATGTTAGTAGAATGCCGACGCGTTGTTTGTTTTCACAAAATAACGAAATCAGTTTTGCATATACCGCGGTGTGGTTTGACACAATATAGAAGCACAAGAACGAGATTTTTGATATTTCTACGCGTTTAATTCCCTGTGGAATTTAACACTTGTTATTTCTTACAAAAAAAAAAACGTGCGTTTGAATTTAAAATTACTCTTACCGCGCGCGCGCGGAGACGCGGTATAATTTTTTATAATAGGTTGTATTATCCTAATTCGAGACGCGTGTAATGACTACAAAATGAGAAATACGAAAACTGGTTTTTTGTTCCTTCTCTGTATAGCTTACAGTATACATTATTATATTTATGGTGTGTATACGAAATAGACAACGAAATATATTATAGGCACTCTGATATCTCGCGGAACAGCGGTAATTAGAATATATTATAAATAGCGAGCTCCACGTCGTCGTCATGTCATATATTGTTACGCGCCAACAAAACGTTATAAATTTTTATTTTTTGTATTTTTCGTTTTAAATATTTTTTTTTTTTTACTGCTCCGACTTACGGTCGAGAACACTACGTGCTGCTGTTAATCGCGAAGGAACGAAATTTTCCAAGTCGTCAATCAACTGCAGTTAACGATACAAAGCGCAGTTATACGTATACGAAAATCGATTAAATAACCGCGTACGGTGTACGCTATAATATTCATTTCGTACAATCTTCGTTATTGAACGCCATCGCTCACCGCTCGGAATAGGCGGTGTTTTTTTTTTTGAACTTTGACGTTATATTTTATTTATATATAAGATCAGTATCGCTTTTTCCCCCTTCGATAACGATATACACGCGCATATTTGAATACGAGCCTTCACGGTGCCGCGACTCCCACCCGAATTTGCCAGAGCAATGCCCTCCCAGCAGGGACAAATGCCTCGAGCTATATTTTTGGGGTCCCATATGTCTTAATAGGTACGCCGAGTAAGTTTGTAATGTACCAATACGGAGAACAAATAGTTTTGTTTAAGGAAAAAATGTGTTCGAAAATCGAAACCTTAATATAATACGATTGTATGAGGTGTAGAGTAGTCGCAGTAAAAGGTTCTAATCTGCGACAAAATTAAAGATCCGTTTTATCTTATTGCAGGACATTCATGTACGGTACCTATATAATAAAAATATTGTTAAAGATCTTTGATGGGTAGTAATAATAAAAAGCCTTGTGAAAAAAAAAGGACACCGATATTGAATGCGCTTGCTTAAAATTATATAATTAGGTATTATTACTTTTTTTCACTCTTGTGCGGTTATAACAAAACCGTTCATAACGCGCTGAAATAAAAAAGGAAGATGAGGATTTACGGGGTCTTCTTTGCCCTAGGCCCAGAAAACTCTAGTTTTGGCATTGAGTCTATATATAACAGACGGGCGTTTCATCGTCAGTTTTTTTTTTTTTTAATAATATTTTCGATTTTTTTTTTTTTTGCTAGCCCATACGACCAGACCAGATTCTGCTGCTGCGTTACACCGCGCACCGTTGGGACGTTTGCCGCAAGAGGACAATCATAATAAATCAGTCGAGAGTGTGTATATATATATATATAGAAGAAAATGATATGAAACGCGCGCGAGCGTATATTAAAAAAATAAAACAGGTATTACGTTATATATTATATACCGTAAAAATAATAGCGATCGATCATATTATTATAAAATGGTAACGCGGACGACGCGGTTAGGTTAGGCGAAGAGATTAAAAGAAGAAAAAAAACAAAATCGCTGTATTTTCGTTTGTGTATATGAGACGCGTATAATATGTAATTTTCTTCGGCTATATCGTCGTCGTGTAATAACGTGGTCGGTGCGCTGGATCCGGTTTATTTCGGTCCGACTCGCCAATAATCCTCTGCGATCTTCGTCTCTCTCCACCGCGAGAAAACAAAAAAAAAAATAAATAAATAAAATTATAATTAACCGTTCCCGTGGGACAATGCAACGTTTGGAATTATTATTATTATTATTATTATTGTTTAATGATTTCCAACGATTTCGCACGCCGTTCGTATACGAAATCATCCGTTTAATATTTAATTGTAAACGCATATATAAAACCGGTCTCTAATAATAAAGAAACGAAATTGATGCAATAATGATTGTAATATTGAAAAAGTGTCTACACGATAATCATAAGTGATTTGCAATACGTAGATTAGTATAGTGGTTGCACGCGCAGAAGAAATACACTGTACACGTAAAAAGACTTGTCGTGTTTGGAGTTTTTCGTTCGCGTTTGGACGATTCCTGTTTTCATTATAATATATAAATATATTTTACATAAAAACGGGACAGTTTTAAAACGATATTTTCAACGATTTTCGGCGAATTCATAATTTTTTTTTTTTTTTCATCACGCGTCCTCTGGCGACGACTTCGATTGTTTATTGTACAATAAATAATGCTACATCGATCGATGCTGCGCGCAAACGACTGGAAATAAATCTTTGCATCGTCCACGCAATCACCTTGTGTTAATTTTCGCTTATTTTCACGAATTAAATACACATTTATAGTAATAATAATAATTATTATTATTATTACAGTGCGATGTCTATCAATAAGGCGATTAGCGTATCGCCGTTCGCAAAAACGATCGACTTCGGGTGAAAATCACTGCAGGCGCGCGCGTGAAATGGAATTTTACAATTTCTTCGCGTTAGATAAAAGGTTCGTGAGCGGTTTATATGGTATCACGTGAATTGATCGCACAGCGTATAATAACGTAGTATAAATTGCGACGAGCATCTTATATTTTTATATATGCTATATATTATAAATAGTTCTCCGTTGCGTTTTGTCTTCGGACCTTTGAAACGTATACGTAGTACGTACTATAACCGCATACAACAACATATTTTTATAATATACGCGAATCGATGTAATACATAGATATTGCGTATATGTGTCGTAGAAAAACTCCGTCTTGAAAACCCGCCTCGAAGATTACAAAATCGTTTGTACGTGTATATTATTGTCTCGGTGGCGATTGAATCCGAGTAAAAAAAAAATACACATACATATATTCGAAATAAACATATTTTTTCCTGCACTCTTTCTCTCTCTCTCTCTCTCTCTCTCATATATATGTGTACCACAGCATCAAAGAGTCATTCGCGTGTACATATTTATAGAAATAATTTCAATTGTAGGTACTCGTCATGGGCGAAGGATTTAAGGACTACTAAGCGCCAAACGCGTTGCAATATATTTTCTAATGCTGGAATATGACTTCGGTTCAATAACTTCGGTGTGACGCGTACTAAAAAAAGATTTTCTTACTAGTTTCAGTTGAATCAAGTGCTAAAACCAGTTGATCATGACAAACGGAGCTTCCCGTCACATATCCTGGGAGAAAATCACCTTGCTGCGCGAAAAATTGCTGAGCGTCTGATCTCGCTTCGCGGCGAAGGAATGAACTCGCACCTTCTTCTTATGGGGATAAGTGAAATCACAAGTTTACTTGCACATACTTCAAAATGATTGCCGAACCGTGGAGGAGAATTCAAAGGGGTAATCGACTATTACTAAAGGTCAATCATTAAATTCAACGACCGGATGACTGACTGCGAACAAAGCGAAGGTGAACACAATATACTGGACATGATTTTTAAATTGGAATACATCGATATTATAATTAAATAATAATGTCGTATTTTGCTTCGATTTTTGGCCGATTTATTGCATATTTTATTTTGTATTTTCTCCGAAACACCATGTATAATCCGCGATAGATGGATTGATTAATTTTTTATAATCTGTTAGCTGTACAGTTATACAATCAAACAATCCAACACAATGTGTTGTGAATGTAAACATTATTTTTTGAAAATAATTTATGTTTTTATACATCGTTTGTGTCTCTAGAACTAGTACAATATGATTTATACAGAAACATTATAATGCGCATATACGCGCTCGTATTCCTATTTCCTATATATGTGTTTACGACATATACGACGTATAATATGTATGATGACAATTTATATAAAAAACAAATATGCAAGCATTTAATAATGTGATAAACCGTAAACTATTTGTAAAAAACATCTTTTTTTTTTTCATATTACTGTATATTCCTATTATATAATAATAAGTAATAGCCATGTACATAATTATAGAAAATTAAAGAAATCGACTAAAAGCGCAGTTAAAAATGTTTTACCTTCACTGCGCTACAGGCCGAAGAGATTTATTTTAATGTAATAATCACAATCGCCGAGACGTGGTTGATAAAAAAATAATAATAATAAAAATTATAATTAATGTTATTATTATAGTGTTGCGGATTTAATAATAGGAAAATTCTTGAGCTACGAAGATCTGACGTTTGTCGAAAGCGACGCGAGAACTATAGTTAGACTATGGGTACTGCTGCTGCGGCGGCGTTCAATGGTTTTATGACAGTTACGATTAACGTGAGATAAGAAACATTTTTCGATTTGACTTTGTTCCAGCTACGTTATTTTTAGATTTAATATTATAATATTCGAAAATCCTGCAGCGCCGCGTAAAGTTCCAAATGACTTTTTCTGTTTTTTTCTACATTCCTCGTCTGTCACGGGCTCGTAGGAAAAAAAAAACCTCGAAATTAATTGCTTTTAATTCCCGCACAAACGGGAAATTAATAATAATAAATATATTTTTACTCTACGTATTATTAAAAAAAAATGTTGTCGGAAAATAATACAAATTGTTCGCATCCGATGGAATTCTAAATGTACGCGTATGACTGCGGTATACGTATTACAGTATAATCTGCAGTGGAAAATAATAATGCGAGGGGACTTAAAAAAATAGCTTATCCCGAATCGTTGAATCTATAGAGGATGTTGATATACGTTTTGCTTTGAATCAAAAGGAAATAAAAACGGTTTAGCTAAATACGTTTACGCGATAATTTTAAGCTAAAATTGTTTAAGCCAGTGGCGTACATACGGGGGGTTTCGGGTTCAAACCCCCCAGGACCAAAAAAAAAAAAAATTGTGATATTATTATAAGGCCCGTTGCGCGTTATAACATGTTTTAATTTTTACACTCTACAACGGTGCACAGGTATTGTGTGCACTATCGGCTCCTACTCATAAATTCCTTCATGCGCCGTTTAAAGGGATGGTTTTAGTGTTGGTTATTTTTTTTAACCCCCAGAACAAATTTGAATGTACGCCACTGGTTTAAGCTATACTTTTGCGTTACACACAGGAACATTTTTTTTTTTTAAATATTATTTAAACTCGGCCTTTTCAAAATAATCTAATCATAACGGATCGACGCGTGTTTGACGCACGTGCCGCGTGTAATCCTACGCCAAAACGAAATAAATAATATACGGATTTTAGTCGAAAACTGGGAAAAAAAAACGATTGTCATTAATTTTTTTTTTTCTTCTGTAGATCGATTGTTACACCGTATTAGATAGATCGGTGGTAAACTCGTGTAAATAAATCTCCCGAAGATTTTCGTCGATAATTTAATATACGAATAATAATAATAATAGAAATTTCCAATCGGACGGTGCGTGTGTACGCGCGCAACGCGAGCTCGGAACGCGCATATTATTATTATACGCGTATCTCGCGTCCAGTCGAAACCATCGCGAGTTCCATTAACTTAATTAATATCCGATTCCCATCGGTCGGCTATAGGTACGGCGACCGCGGACGATTCGTATATAATATACGTTTAGAAATCCCGATCGACTTCGATAAGTACGGAGAGAAGGATATATACTCTTCGGACGAGCCGAACGAGACTATCGTGTTATATTATACAAAATATAATGTTATACAGGTGCACCTGGGCCGGTGTTGTGCGTACAACACACGACACGCCGACGACCGATCTTGTGTGTTTGCTGGACAGAGAAGATCGTCGACGGGGAAACAATGAGACCAACGATTCCGAGGAAATAATCGTATTAAAAATAAATAAATATATAAATAAATAAATAATAATAATAATAATACAGTAAAACTCGCTTAAGACGCTTTTTAAGGCACCAGTTCTCTAGAGCGTCTTATGCGGCAATTGAACAAAAAAATTAAGTGATTGAAATATCGAGTTCATTTTTTTTATTATTGAACACAATTTAACGGGTAATACATTTATAAATTAATTATAATAACATACATACATATATTTTTTTCTATTGAATCTAATTAAAAAAGAAATACATAAATGTATGTATTTTTATTTTTTCTATTTTATTATATATTAAAAAAATGATCTGTTTTTGTTTGCTTACGATTCTGACAATGCGTTTCACCGAGAAAGTTTTCTATTTTGTTAACATAACCCAAAATTTCTTTTTTATTTTCACACGACTACTAAAATTTATCGTAATCTGCCGAACAAAAGAGCGTCTTATCCGATTAGATAGAGAAAAACCGAGCGTCTTAACAGGTGGTTTTTACATTAACTATAGTATAGGAAATGTCTAGGGACCGACGGAAAACAGCGTCTTATGCGGGAAAGCGTCTTAAGCGGGAGCATCTTAAGCGAATTTTACTGTAATAACAAATAATACAAATACTATTACTAATAATAATACAAATACTACCAGAAAATCGATTGACAAAGAGGATAATGGATTGTGTAACATAAGACCAACCAAAGAGACACCTTCAGACACGGAGTAGACAAATGGAAAGTTACAGATCAACCAAAACAAAAGCAGTACAGATCAAAGTGGTCGGAAGAGAGTAAACGAGCCTTCTCGAAAAGAACGAAAGCCTGTTGGAACAACAATAAGAAGAACCCGAAGAAAAGTTGATCGAGTTATTCTTCTATTTCTGGGGAGAATTCGATAATAATAATGATAATAATAATGATAATAATAATAATAATAATAATAATAATAATAATAATAATAATAATAATAATAATAATAATAATAATAATAATAATAATAATAATAATAATAATAATAATAATAATAATAATAATAATAATAATAATAATAATAATAATAATAATAATAATAATAATAATAATAATAATAATAATAATAATAATAATAATAATGGCCTGGTGTCGGATGGAAAAATCTATGAATACGTATTGTAATAATAATCGTCGTGCGTGTTTACCGCTGAGCTCGCGCTGCAGGGTTAGTGTGACTGTGTGTGAGCGGGAGAGTCGCGTGTCCCCCGACCCGACTCGTATTTCAGTGTCACACGCCGCGCCGCAACGAAATACGACGGACCGGAGGCGCGGACCAGTGATGTGCAATGTGTATAGAGAAACCAGTTTTTTTTTTCTTCTGTGATACTCGTATAAATTATCACCTGCTGCAGGAATTATTATTGTTGTTTTGGGGGAAGAGAACGAAAATATTATAAACACGCCGTGTACGGTAGTATTGTATACGGTAAGTATTTTTTTTTTTTAAAGACAGCCGTGAAATCGATCAAAGATCTCAATCGTCACACGCGTGTATTATATACGTATGCTGCAAGACACTCACTCTCTTTCAGTCGCTCCGACGCATATTCCTGGTCGGAAAATATACCGATGAGTGACGAAATGTTGATACTTTCTCGAACTTGCAGTGTACGCGTCTACACGTACATTTTTTCCACAAAAAAATAAAGTCGAAGTATCTACAATGCATGGAGTCTTGTAGCTACTGAATTTAGTCGATATTAATAGCAACGATTACCTTCATATTATGGTAACATTTACGGTTTCAGACAAATTTTTGGAATGACCGCCAGTCATAAAACATATCCATGTCGATAGTAACAAAATCACGACCAATATTGTGCGCGCTATCTTTTCAAGACAACTACGACAAGACACTTGATTATATTCATTACAATTTATACATTTTATTTACTTATTAATAAAGCTAATTTATAATAATATAATATAATATTTATAATTATATAATATATATTTAAATATTATTTTATTATCTAAACACGCATAGTAAATGTAACAACAATAATAAAAAAAAAATCTTCGAATATTGATAATCGCGTGAATCTTCATTAAAAAAAAAAAAGTACGACTTTACTGATAAAATACAATTTTTTTTTGGTGAACGATTTCGATAGGCCTAACGAAAATATGTGTGTATTTTCGCATAACATGACGTGTGAAATTCAAGTAAAACGATAAAAATCGCGTTATTGAAATTAATCGGCCGAAACATATTATTACTATATAGTCGATATTATATATTAACGAAGGCCCGAGAAAATCTTATAATAATTTAAAGGTGCCCGGTGCCGAAATTCGAAGATAAACGGACTGTGCTGTAATAGATGTGTGGACCGTCGAATGGGTGATGTTAACAGTGATATACTATTAAAATTTATCACGTCATTTTCAAGTCTTGTCCCGCGACTCCGCGGGTACATAATATTAAACGCAGTGTAAATTATTGCAAATAGGATGATAACGCGTATATTATAATATATTATAAAAAAAAAAAAACCGTTTGTTTATTAATACTACGTACGAGAAATTACCATATTTTATCCATTGGCCGCGACGCCAGTGTAAATACCTATACAAACTCTCCGATTAAGTAGATTATATAATATTATGGTCGCGACCAAATAACGAGATATATATTATATTATACACTTCTTGTACATTACGGAGGAGAAGAATATTAATGACACGCATCGGCGTGTGGTTCGGTTATATCGGTGTGTTGAAAAGTTCTCTTTCGCGGTAGGTATTATAATAATATTATATATGCATACATAAACTACGTAACGTGTGTGTGTGTGTGTGTGTGTGTGTGTGTGCTATGATATTTTTGATGGTTTTTCGTGTAAAGTGCCGGCGTGAACGTAAAAGAACCGCTGTGAATTTAATCTGACAATCGACTTCGTTTTAACGGTTCGAAAGTGATTAACGGTATTTTTCATTTTTATATAACATATACGAATTATTATTTTCGAATTATTCGTATACGCGCAGCTATATAATATGTATATAATATATTATAATTTATGCGCGTATACCTGATATTTCTCGCGAAACCTGATGTTAACAGAAATTTCGGATTTTTCAAAATATACTATTTATTCGTGGTGCATATATAGAAGGGTTATAGATTTTTCAATACAACAAACAAGGAAAATAACGCGATTCGTGATGCGAACGTCTTTCGTTGCATTGTTACAATAACGAGTAGATACGTGGTGACACGTGTGGAGAACCACTAAGGTAATAAACGAATAGTATTCAATTCGATCCGCGTTTGTAAAATACGTTTTTGGGCCAGAAGCAATAGAAATGAAAAATCAAAGTATCTACACTGCTTAGTGCATGCATATACATCGGTACATTGATATTATATCTTGTGCCTACTGAATTTAGTCGACATTGGAATGTCAAAATAGCAGCGGTTACATAGCAACAGTTTCGTTCATGACGTCATCGTGGTAACATTCTCGGTGTCGGACAAATTTTCGAAAAGACTTCCAGCCATAAGATGACTTATCAGTGTCAAATTAATGAAATAAAATCGCCCTTGATCTATTCGCCATAATCGAATAATTATAATAATATTTATCTTCCCCCCTCTCGAACAAAATGATTGAAATACCTATTCGAAATCTTTATAGAAGCGTCTGTTCTGTGTTCGGCGCAATCTCTAAAATACTAGCTCGATTTACATCATAAGCGTATATAACATACTGGCCAGTAAAAAAAATTTTAACACTGATAAATTCTCCGTAAATATAATTATATCCATAACAATTAATAAAAGTCAATAGATTATAATAGCATTTGTAAATTGTTCCTAACTGTTTACTACAAATATGTGGTGGAAGTGCCGAAACATACGAGTCTCGCGACTGAATAGAATAACGTTATTTTTGTTTGCGGCTAATAAACGGCGAACAGTACTGTGATATTCGAAAATAATTTTTGTAATCTTCGTTTCGCGTCAAACTAAACGCCCGCATATACCGACACAGCGCGTCGGCCGACCGTAATGAAACGGGAAAAGAAAGTAGTCACCAGATAGCGCTACGGCACAACATAGAGGGCGTGGCAGAAAGGCGCTTATAAATAGCGGACCGAAACCATCAGACCGCTCAGTGTAATCACGGCGGTCAGGCGTGAATAACGTAGTTCGTGTCTGACTGCAGTGTGTGTGGTATTCGAGACTGACCGCTATTTATATGCTCTCTATGTCGTGTCGTATCGCTATCTGGTGACTTCTTTCTTTTCCCATTTTATTGTTATTTCTTTTACGTTCCATGCACGTTGTTCTTCTTTTTTCTACATCTCTGCATTTCGTCTCGGTACATTAATAGATCTACCTTCTTGGTTATTACTCGTCGATGTACGAGTAGATATTCTATTGGCAGAGGGGGTTGGCTCTATTTTCGCCCTTAGGCATAGCGTGACATTGTTTATTATCTTAAATTTTTAAGTTAATATTTTTCTGTCAAATTAAAAAAATTAAAATTTTGGCACTATGGACCATTCATCCCCGAGACAAGTCCATGGATTACCAGTTTAGGAACCACTGGTATAAACAAAACGTTTGTCATCGCGAAGACTCGCTTCGCAAATACATTGTTTTTTTTTACATTATCGATCATTCGATCCTCACACACGTATACATGACGACGACGATAATCCCCCGCGTATCATACAATGCCTAACCTAACCTAACCTAACCTAAACTCGATTGCAGTATTATAAACGTTTTTAACTCGCGTTATCGACGTACGGACGTGTATACGTCGTATGAAGTATAAAGTATACGAGTACATATATTGAGATAGAGAAGTGATTCTTTTAGATCCTTCATTGTGTATATACGCGTGCCGTGATTACCGCCGGTATATGCGGTTCAGCGTGTTAACGATGCGCACAATACGTTTGCGGATATAGTCGATACCTGCACGCGCGATGAGAATGCGCTTTTCTTATCGAGCGATCTGTTCCGACGGAAAACGGGGTAAAAAAAAATAAAAGAACGACCGACAGCGGCGAGTTCACGCCATAGGTACTTTCGATTGGCGTTGAATTCGCGCTAAACATACATAATATGTAAATAAAACGGACGATAGCCACTGATTGGCATATATGCGTGCACAGAAATGTTTCTTTGGGGCAGCCGGTTAAAACTATTTTCATACGCGGAGCTACGCAGGGTGTGTCTGGTATGCTTTAGCACACCCTGAACATCTACTGTCTAAACTTTTTTTCAAATTGAGTAAATCTCGTTTATTATACGTATTTAAATTAAAGCCTAGCCAAATCAAAAAAATAATATAGAATACAAATTGTCTACATCTATTACACTCGTATTATACCACATTTCGTAAAATTAATGAACTAATACCAGGCACGTAAATTGTTTTACAAAAGAACCAAAAAATACTTCAAGAATAGTTAAATCGAGAACAATTATTAAGGTCATAAAGAGTATTTACTACTACTTATCTTTGGAAGTATCTGATTCATCTCTAACGATCCTGGCGATTTAAATGAACTTCATTTGGAAATAAGGCTGTTAAAAGTAGATAAAGTGACCGAATCGTTAAAATAGGAACAAACACCAATCCACTGAAATCATGGCTAAAATGAATAAATAAAGCTGAAAGCGATCTTCAATATTTGCCCATATATTATTATTGTATATGCCGATTGCACATATTACGCAATACGGTTTGTGTATATACGATTATAATATACATAATTAAAAAGAAAAAAGAAATGTTTTCTATGGTGGATGAATTTGAGAACAGTCGATAAATCACGTTGTGGTTTTACGTTTGAAACCAACGATAAATCGTCGCATTAAAAGAGGAAATGCAAACCGTATCCGTAAGCGGATCTTGCTGGTGTCTTATTTTTTTATATATTCACGAAAACCTAATAATTTTTTTAACGATAATAATATTGAAGGACCGCATTCCATATTCGCCATATACGCCGCGTAGTGTGAAAGTTTAATAGCATTTAGTTTTATTTGTCTAATATAAAACATGTTTTGATGACGGATAACATTTAAATATGGGCAAACGAAAACGGATTCGTTAAGCGGGACAAACAATTAACAAAACAACTGGTTACCTGCAGTGTTTCTGAAGTCCGCATATCAGTGAGAAAAAGAAGCCGTATGAGGGGGGAAGGTGTAGATTTTTTTTGTTTTATCAACAAATGAAATTCCATAAATTGGCCACTGGCGCGTCATGACGTTAAAAGTTACGAAGGGGAAAAAAAACTTGAAATTTCAATTAATTTGTAAAAAAAAAAAAATTAATGGAAAACGTTGAACATATTATATGATATGCCCGAAAAAGAAATTCTATAATATTTTTGTCGTCGTCGTCTGCACAAATTTCGGAGTGGCTATACTAATAGATATTTACCAAACGACCATCACACATTTTCATAACAGAGGTTTCAGTTTTATAAAAAATTCGCAACATAGTCGGAAAAAGTTTTAAGAAATACACAAAAATTATATTTATAATAAAGTAATAATAAAAAATTCTTTCACTCCGCGTTTTTTTCGTTATTTCGTTTATTGCATTCTTCGTTATTGATTTTTCGCTATTTTTTATATTGTACAACGAGCATTATATTATTATATGCGTGTAAATGACGTGGATATATGTATATATTTAAAATATATGCGCGCAATTATTTTATATAATATGTACACCAGTGGTTCCCAATCTCTTCTATTCTACGCCTCCTTTGTAGATTTTCAAAAACCTCACGCCCCCATTCTGTAAATTGAAAAAATTGATCACTTTTTTTTTTTTTGTATAATTTATAGAGTTAAATGGTCAAGTTAAACACTCTATAATTTAATAAATACAAATTTTATTTCGTGATGACTGCTTGCGCCTCCCCAGCAATGTGTTCACGCCCCCCATTTTGGGAAACACTGATGTACACTGATAATAATATACACAACGGGTATATTACACTCGTTCGATCGTATAATAAAGACGATAATATATGGTCTCTGTAGTAACACGCGCAATCGTCGTGAAAATTGAAATAAAAAACAAAAAAATTACGAGCTTTAATTTTAAAAAAAAGAAAAGAAAAAAAACCGTAGTCGTACAGACGTATCGATGACCGGAGTCGTCGTTTATTATAACGCGTTTACTGCACCGAAACGGGTTATTTTTCTCATATAAACGCGCGCGCGCGCGCTCGCCTCGCACACACACGAGATTACAATACTTTTTCATTAACTCTTAATGGACTTTGCGAGAGTTTCCATATACAAAAAAAAAAAAAACAACGACGACGACGTTATAACAGATCGTTTCTTTTTATTACTCTTTTTTTTCCCCCCATCCTATTCGTATAATAATATGTATATATATTCGCCTCTCGTCAGCGCGCGAAACTAATTAAGCCGATCCAATACGCATTGACAGGCGGACACAATTATTTTATATTAATATTATTGTGTGCGTGGAAGATATGTACACTTTTTTTTTTCCACCGATCGTTAATAAGTTAAATTTCGATTTTTCGAAAGATGTGTCGCCACAGATAAAACGCGCGAGCAGTTTTTTTTTTACATTGTACGTATTATAAAAACAAAATAATAATAATAATAATATGCGTCGCGACTGCACGGGCGGCGGGTACATTCCCTCTCTACTGCAGAATCCGTTCGCTCGAGAGACGGATAATAATAATCAGACAGTTGACTAATGACGATGATCACGATGCTCCGACCGACCGCGGTGAACTAATCGGCAATCGGTTTGTCGATGTTATTTTTATAGCTCACCCGACAACAACGCGTTAAATTGGAAAATTTAACGTTTTAAAGTGCCCTTTTGTATAAACACGTATACAATTAATTATGAGGCGTTTTTTTCCCCCGCCTATACAGTAAATGTAAAATAATGATGAAAAAATTGAATTTAATAGAATATTTTTTTATTTTTCTTGTTTTTTTTTTTTTTTGTTAAAACCGTACTATTGAACCGTCGTCATTAATGCGTGCAAACGAAAATAACACACGCGTATATGCCCTTCATCGCCTTCTTACTCACCAATGACATACATATTTATGACTCTTATCATACCCTGCGGTCTTGTTGGTAATAAGTGTTTTTTTTTTTTATGATATCACTCAAATACTACTGAAATAACTGCCGTCTCGAGCCGCGATATCCACACACAACGTCGATTCATCACGACCTTATTTCGTGATTTTCGGTCGATTTTGTGATTCCGTAAAATTGTTTTTTTTTTACAGAAATTATAATTTAATATTAAAAAAAAACAAGTCGATATGGATGTTATCGCGCGCGTTTTTATGACTCACAGTGAATTAACTGTTCCCGAACGAATCGAGAAGGTACGCTGTCAGCGGATAATTAGTTTTCAATCGTTAATTTTTTTTTTTCTGATATAATACGTACCTACTTAATCGTTTAATATTTTTATATTGATTTTATTTCATATTGTGTATAGAACATACAGTCTTGAGATCACCGTAAAAAACAATTAAAATAGATTCTAAATATTTTAACCCGATAATCTATTAATATTACTCGTTCGATTGTTTTAGAAATATTTTGTTGTTTTCTACACGTTTAAGTTTGTCTAAAAATGTAAAACGGCAAAATTCGTTCAATTTGTTTGATTCCGAAACATGAAAACTAAAATATAAAAATTCTTCTATAATTCTTAAATCTCTACTGAAGTCAACGAAACCATAAAGAATAATTTACCTATATAATTAATAATTATTTACATCGTATTTTTATAAATACCGAATAAATATTTATTTTTTTTATTATTGTTGAAAATACTAGTGAAATCTGTGATGAAATAAAATAATTACTGTAATAATTAAAATGTATGTCCTTGCAGCATTTACGCCTATGTTTTCACTTCAATAACGACTAATTAATTTTATTAATTATTATTTACAATAATAAACTTAGTATTAATTGGGTTATTATTATTTTTTAATTATTTTGTCTCACCATGCGAATTGACCTAACGAATACTTTCCTATTCTGGTTTTAAAAATTGTATAAGTTCACTTAAAAAAAAACATTTTATTATTTTCTCGCACACGAGCGATTGTTGGCATTCATGATAGTGATCATTATTTTTACTCCCAATTAAAAATCAAATGTATTGTAGGTAGTTATTTTTCTTACTCATTTCTAATAAAATCCTATTACACATCAGTCATTACCAAATACTCGAATAACTCGACAATAATACAGCTGAGCTCATAAATGATAAGGGTAAAGTCGATATAATAAAAAATAATTATAATATACTTGTTTGTTTTAGAACGAAATCAATTTTATTATCTCAGATAAATTTAATTTCAAAAGCTATTTTTATATTTCATGATTTTCTCCTACATTATACAATATGTAACTCATATGGTATTATATCGTAAATGGCGATAATATTTTTTCGTCGCCTAATTCAATAAAATTAAGAAAAGAAACAGAAATTGTTTACGAATACCTATGTTATACACCAGCATATAAATAAATAACAATAACGATAAAAAAAAAAAATCGGAAAGTGTTTACTACATGTAAGTGAAATATATTTTATGAATATTTACTATATTATTCATATACTCGACGCAATAAATATTATGATGTCGAAAGTAATTCCTCTGTAGAGGCTTAACTATGGCTCGTATTATTGTTTTTTGCTTTTAGTGTGGTTTACAAGCCGCTTTAAGCTTGTACTTTAAGGTTTGAGCTTCTGACACGGCGTAAAAGCCGGTACGTTTATTTAATACTTGTAGTTGCCACGTATAGCTTACAAGCTTATAAGCAAATATACAATATTTTGTAAGACATCGCGTTATAAAGTATATAGTGAATATATTTCGCAACACCTTATGGTCAACCATTGCTTTGGTAAATACTGTTATGATAATTTATGACGTAAAAAAAGGAGTTCGGTCATTTTTAATAAAAAAAATTACATTTTAAGCCCTTTCACAATAAGTGTTTGGAAGACGTAATTAAAATTAGTTTTTTGTTTTAATTATTACGAGTTCGACGAACTATTTTGGCATCTAACTGGAGCACTGCAGTGTTTTATAAGTGGCGCCGAAACCGACTTCGGAATGCCAAAATGCGCGAGGAATTGATGATATAGTTTTAGAAACGTATAACTCCTTTTATAAAAAAAAAAAAACCACTTGTGTTGCTGCGAGCTTTTCGTAAGGAGACGCGTAAGGCGTAAACGAAATCCAAAAACCAGTCAAATATTCGCTGTCGGTAAGAGAAATAGGTTAGGTTAGGTTAGGTTGGGTTAGGTGTAGGCCCCGGAATGGAAAATGACCACCGCGTAAAATGTAAAATATTAAAATGATGACGTCATGAACAAAACCGTTGCTATGCAGCCGTTGCTGTTTTGACATTCCTATGTCAACTAATTAATTCAGTAGCCACAAGACGTATCCATGTACCAATGTATCTGCATTCAGCGTATATACTTTGATTTTTGTTTTTTTTCTGAAAATAAACGATAGCGTCCCACTGCCCGATGCACCGGGTTAACGGCTTAACCCGGGCAGTGGGATTATTACCGAATATTAAAAAAAAAGTTGGGTGAGGACTACGCACCGAAGCGGAGAATAACCACCGCCTGAATGTACATGGCGGGTTCTATACTGTTGAACGCTGCCGCGGTTATTCGCAATAGGAAATATTTATTCCGGCACCGCGACGGCAATGCACACGGTGTGTGTCAACGGGTTGGCGAAGTCGACGACTGAAAAGAAGGCGGCATTATTTATACGCTATACTGTTATAGGTTGAGATTATTTATTATTATTATTATTATTATTATTATTATTATTGTGTGTTAAACGCGAGCCGCGCCGCCGTCGATAACGCGAAATAATGGGATCAACCGGACCGCGATGTGTGTGTTTGTAGTTACAAGTACGTCGCGTATATGTATTATTGTGTTATTGTTCTTCGATAACAACGGCGGCGACTTGTTCTACACGAGCCCGAGACTTCGACGACGACGACGGATTCTTTACGACGATGCCGCGCGCGGTCACGCCGTCAGTTGAGTAAAAAAAAAAAAATTTTTTTTTATCCTCGCACGTTTTCGTCCTTACGAGTCATCTCCGTCCGATCGTACCTATCTACTTAAAAAATCCAAATAACCACCGAAAGTCTCTTCTAAACCCGTTTATCGCATAAAAACTGTTGTGCCCATACCCATTAAATTAACACCAGTTATGAGTTAATCGGGCGGCTTCAAAGACGTTTCCACTGAACGACTGCATATATATATTTTAAAACTTTCTTCTCGCGTTGTACTCGGTATTTTGGGAACACGTTCATATCACCAGCTAAATTTTGGATTACGTTCAAAAGAAATGGTGCGTTAACGAAAATTTTCTTATGACTGACGATTGACGACATTCCGGACTCCAAACTCTAACGGTGGGAGGTGCTGGCATATCGCTGGCACCTCCATGTTGAATTTTGGGGTAAAAGTCCTAAATACACGGAACATATAAACGATGATATGATTTGCACTAACGATTGACTACAGTTCAGAACGTCATTTCTTATTGGTGGGAGGGAGGGGTGAGGCCAACAACATAATCGCATTTGTCTTCAACGAACCCTTGAAAACCGCTTATACTCGAGACACCGAGTTTTCACGCAACATAATATCTTCATCTGCGCGGGTATCTTACAATATACGAGCTTCTCGAAACCGTTTTTAAGAATACGTATTACTGAAAAAGAGATTTTAACTATTATTATAGCCTCTATGTTATCGGTTAATTTTGAAAATTTCCGACTCTTTCGGCTTGATGTGCTACCACGATTTTCCCCCCTAAAACGGCAAAAAACCGTTTTATAAAACACACATTATATCATATTTGACGGAACGGTATGGTAGAAATATTCAGATATTTCAGCGTCGTGAACGGAAAGTGGCGCTACAAATTACATTTAAAATCGGTCGAGTTCGACAATTAAGCGTAGGGATGTGTCGGTGTCGGACAACGATCGCACTTTTAAATCACTTTCTATCACCAAAGTAGTAAATATATGGATTCGGGCGAGAACGGAGTTGTTCCGATGCGTTCGGACCGGTTCTACGCACCGATCAAAACGCAGCGATGTTACGCGAACGCCTTTCTTTATTCTTTTATTAATTCGTGAGATTAAAAATCGTTTTAAAATTATTTGTACGGTAATAAACTGTAATAATACATTCAACGTTTGAAACGCATATTATATGCTTATCAGTTATAGCACAATTGCATTGCTCCGGTTGGTAATAAAAAGTAAACAATTCCAATGAACTATTAAAACTATTAATATCAAAACATTAGGTGTATAAAGGTACGGAATTCGTCTGTGATAATAAAATAATATTAAAGAATCGTATACTTGTTCGTCGGTTGTGAATCAAAAAACAACGAGAAAGATCAATACACATAAAAAATATATGCTTTTAGTGTTTAAGAAAAAAATAAAGATTTTAAAATACTTTCTCAAAATCCTTTTCTATACTTAATTTTTTTTTTGTAATTATTTTCAAAAGTCATCATCTGTTTATTGAACAAGTATATGTACAGAATTGTAATCGTCTTACGAGTAGTGTAGTTCTTTTTATATCAATAATTACGTCTCCTACGTCAGTATTACCTGCAATATGGTAATTGTATAGTTTCTTTTCTTTGTACAGTATTGACGTCAACCTTACTGTACCGCGCGTTACCGCCAAAAATAGTGTGTTATCAATTATCACCGTTCAATTATTTTGAAAAATTTCGTATTGTCTAAATCGTTTAATGTTTTTCACGGTTCGAGTTTACGGCTGTTTAGTGTCAGAATGTTTTAGGCTTCACTGCTTCGGTTTTTAATTGTTTGCTCGTTAGTTTTTTTCTTCTCGAAACGAGTGAATTAAAAAAGAAAGACGATTAAAGACAGTTGTTAAAGGCAAATGCATTTGTAGTGAGTTGATATAGTTATTCGAAATATGAAATGATGCGATATACACAGAGTAAGCTGAAGTATTCGTCGGGTTAGAAATTAGAATATTTCTCTGCCACCACCACCACCACCACCAGAAATTAAGGCCAATTTACGCGCCACTGGCGGAGGGGTTTACATAATTGCGCGAAGAGCAGGAAACGACGGAGCACCAGAGTTCCTTGTTGTAGTAGTTAGTTAGAGGTCACACAACTCTTCTACGATCGTGTTATAGGTGTACGCGTGTGTGCGTTTTTTTATACGTCTTGTACTACCGACCGAGTGCAGCGAAGAGGAGACGACGAGTTGTCCGAGCGGTGAGGAGGAGGAGATAAATGCGGATGGAGGAGGGGCGGTGGCAAGGACGGTGTAGTATGTGTTTGTGTATATAATGTATACGTGTTGTGTGCGTGTAAGACGGAGAAAGAGTCGAGTGATTTGAAAGGGTTAATGGACTGAATGGATGTGACCTGCCGCCGCTTTTGCCATGTGTGTGTGTGTGTGTGTGTGTGTGTGCTCTCCTCTCCCGGTGTGGAAACCGGACCACACAACAATGCGCATCGGTGTACAAATCTTTCACACACACACACACACACACCGGTCCTTCCTCTAATGGATGCTGTGTGTGTGTGTGTGACCCCGTGAGATTGTTTTGTTATTTTAATAACGCGTATAAAGTATACTGTATAATAGCGGCGGTATCAGTTATTTATTAGGTAACTATTTTTTTTCCCCGTATCCGAAATCGTTTGCCGAAAATAACTTTCTATAACGCGTCGCTATATTGTTGCTGCACCGGCGGCGGGGCGAGTGTTATTTTTTGGATTCGGAAAATGTCATTTTACGTTCTGCACGACCGTCGTACAGCGTTTGTAAGAGCTGGTCGTTTTTGGACAAAAAAAAAAAATTCAAAT
The DNA here is from genome assembly GCA_032441835.1 of Slavum lentiscoides. Taxonomy (NCBI): domain Eukaryota; kingdom Metazoa; phylum Arthropoda; class Insecta; order Hemiptera; family Aphididae; genus Slavum; species Slavum lentiscoides. Next base: position 9,055,898 of record CM063722.1, read on the forward strand.
TCGTTTCAAGAGGAATTGGTACGATACGAATCAGTGGTGTAATTTCTAAAAAAAAAGAAAGGCACGTCCATTAACCCGTCCCGTTCTTGGCTTCTTCTTGGGAATTATAAGTTCATAAGTCGCGCGCACACTGCAGTGGCGGTTCGCACTGATGTATACCGATTTAATGTTATGATGCGTATTTTATTTATTATTCACTGAAAAAAACTAAGAAGATAAAAAACAAAACATTTGAATATTGAAATTGTAAAGCCAATATTCATTTTCCGCTAACGCAGTTTGCTATGAATCAGTTACCAGCATTTCATAGTCAATTGATGCAGACAAATGTAAGATCATGTAGTGAGGCTACTCGATCGATTTTTGGTCCATTGTATTGGTCGAATAATTCTTTAAACGCTTTGCACGAAAAGAATTCGCAAAACGCGCAGTATTTGTGTGGATATACCTAAATAAAAATATTCTTGTTACATTGAATATTCATAAATTCCACTTGCAAATATGTCAAATATACAATTTTATTTGAAATATTACAATATACGCGACTAAACGCGGTAAGCTCAATTTTACTTCCGCGACATTCCGAACACAAGTTCTGCGTACCGTTTTTATCGAATAATATCTAATAGAAATCGTTCTGGCTTGGAGACGTAAATGGTAAATCGCCCACTGGAAATTATTACATAATATTATATAATACAAATATGTAGGTAGGTATAAATAAAATAATATTATGTTCTGTGGTACAAATATGCATTCCGAGTATTCCGTAGTATTCCTGAATAATTTGTATTGGCGATTTTGACGATTTAGCGGTACACACGCCTTTAAAATACCACGATGATTTTGCCACCTCTATTAAAATGTTATAGGATGAGACATGTGCCACTCCTTGTCCCCTCGTAAACAGTACAAAATACAATTTGAAAAGACGTATAAGGAGATTTAAAAAAATAAAAATCTTCGCCAATGTTCTTTCTAGAGTGTTTTTTCTCCGGCTGATTATATGGAAAATAAAAAATTTTTTTTAACCACATTTTTTGCAGGTACAGTCGCGTTGGGTAAAATTGGGGGATACGCGTAAAAACGTGAACGGTCTCTTTCGAACCTCATCCACTCGCAGAGAAATATGTGCTTAAGAATTATTTGACGTTTTCTCTGCTATTAGGTCGTATTTTTTTACACTGAAAATCGCCGTGTGGCGCAACGTAATGCACACATACGGCCCCACTGCATATACCACCTGCAGCGTAAAACGATAATATTAAGGGAAAGGATTGTCTCCGTTTCAAAACGTTATAAATCATAATTTATAACGATATAGGAAAATAGTGATTTTGAAAAATGTTTTTAAAGAGAAAATTACATTTTTGGTGAATTATAGAAACTTCAATTTGACCACTTTATGTATATAATATACCCGAGTTATCGAACGTTTTGAGTTATCGATAGATAAAAGTTATACGCATATCAGTCTACCGCATTTTGAGTTGAAATTCATTAATTTATTGTATTAGAATTTCATAAAAATTTATATATATATATATAACACTAAGTGGTTGTTGAGGATTTTTTTTTTTTGGTTTTCATCGTTTATATAAAAATATATGACCTTGCCGCGGTCCAATGACGTAAACATTGTCCACTGTCCAGTAATATTTAGTAAAACGTTCACGGCGCGCTTTTGATTTTATTTGTAAAACGCACTATAATACGGACACAAATCGTGTTTGACGTCTTAAGTTTTGAATCGCGAAAAAAAAATTTAACGACTTAAATATGTATGTTCTCACAGCACTAGCAATAATTTCCATGATTGTAAACTTTCCGACCACGTTTAGCGTAATTTTTTTCACTTGAACCTTCTATTCTAGGGGAAATATTTTTATATTTTATTCTGTTGGATGATTTTACAGAAAAAAAGGCATCCTCAACTCGGCCAGGATATTCTACGTATGGAACGAGTAAAAAATATATTTTAGTCCTATGCTGTGCCTTACTCTTAAAAATCAAACATCCCCAGCATGATTATTCCGCGTTATTCGCTCCGCCCTCGGAATTCCTATCTTAGAATCCCGTCGAATTCAAGCCGACCTTTCTTTCATCACATCCTTTTTCAATGGCTCTCTTGATGCACCTGATCTCCTATCTTCTATTTTCTTCCATGTCCCGTCCCACACAACACAAAAAAATCATTTCCTCCGTGAGCTTCTTCTACACCATCATACCTCCTGTAGACACAATCATACGTAAAATACAGGACGTTACGCCGTCTTAACTATTAGTCCTCATCTCTCTATTCTGTTATTAGTTTAAGTTTTAAGTATTTACTGTACCACTGTAATTTAATTGAATTTATGCTTGCTTAGGTAAAAAAGTTATATATATATATATATTACCTAATATTTATTATATTATATAATAATGTATTTAATATTTTATAATAAACGTCTTTAATTTGTTTTATATCTCGTATATTATGTACCTGCAGTGGTGTATTATGAATTTCTTTCAGGAAAGGTGGGGGTATTTTTTATATAATATTTCGAATTAAAATATTTTTTTTAGTAATAAATTAAAACGGATACTTCATATATAAATCAAATAGCAATAAATTATCCATCAAGTAATAGAAGTTGGTTATTTTGATATATTTATTAGAATTTAGAAAACAGACAATTATAGTAAAAATTCCAAACGTCTTTATTTATTGGAGAGGTCATTACGTGTTCAGGATTTATTGCGTTCTTACCGCCAATTACGAGCTAAACACCGTTAAGTTTTCCGCGTTAAAAATAATATCCGATTTGTTTAAATTAATAATTTTGTTTAATAAAAAACAAATACATATATTGACTACATCAATGTGTAAAGCTATTTTCTAAGTAAGTCTTTCCGATTCTCGAGAGAGATTCACAAACCGTAGAAGTGCAAAACTTATCGGGTACTGAAATAGTTGTAAATTTCGTATTTTATTAGTCGTGTACGAAATTTTTTGCGCGTAACGTGCGAGGTTCGACGGATTTTCGTTGTGTACAATATAAATAATATATTGATCGATGATGTAGGACGACTATACGCGTTTAATCCGCGGTGCATGATTTAATGGAAAAACAATGTAGTGTTCATAACGCAATCGTGTGAACGCGCGAGGATATGTTTGTTGACGAGGAGAGCAAAAAGAAGAAAAAAAAATTCGCCTCGGAATATAATAAATAATTAGGTAGAAAAAAAAAAAAAAAATATGATAAACGACGCGTCGACGTGATTTAACGGAAATACGTGTTCGAATTTAAATATCGCGTACGTGACCGCTTCGTGTAGAAATAACGAAAAATATAAACCCAATTTTTAATTATTTAAAAACGTCCGCGTGTAATTAATATTCCGTATATACGGCGATAAACGCGCGCAAAACGGGGCTATTTAATTTTGATTTTTTTCTTCTTACTAGATCGTCTGATTTATGGGTTATTAAATAGTCTTGCGTAACAAAAGACTCGGTAGAGTAGAAAAAAAAAAAAAATTATTGAATAAAAACGAACGTCGGCGCGCACCAGAAATTAGTTCTATTAGTAGAAAATATATTTTTTTTTTTTTATAATATTGTATCGCGTCCCGCGTGTTCGATCGTCCTGTTTGTTGCTCTTTGAAACTGGTCACGACGACCACTCGTTCTCGACACGAAATCTATCCGCGTGAAAATCGTCGTGTGTTATAAATATTATAATAAATCTCGTAGTTTTGTGAACGTTAATCCGAAAACAATAATATTATTAAAATTTAAAAGGATGTTTTTTACGTTGTGACGACATGCGCGTGTCGTCGTTAACGAATACGTTTTTTTTTTATTATTATTATTCCAGGCAGGCAGTGCTTTGAAACGCGATTTGAAAAATTCTAATTTATTTAAAAAAAAAACGAATATTCCGGTGTAAACTACAACGATATAAAAAATAATCAAAACGTAAAATTCTAGACCGGATCTTCCCGTTAATGAATAATATTACACTTCAGACTGTACAGCGTATTTTACTGAATACACGCTGTTTTATTTTTAAAATATGATTAACGAGTTAAGTGAGTATAAATATTGATATAGAGGCGTTTTCATTGTAAATTATAAATGGACGGAATAGCGGCACGTAAAACGTATTTGATTGTCTAGCGTACGACAAACAGAAACCATAAGAAATTTAGCTAATTAAAATAAGATAATTTTTAATCGGCACAGTGTATAATATTGTTTAGGAATTATTTATAAACGCAACAGAGATCAAATTTTATTCTTCTCGTTTCTATGACGTTCCCGAATTCATAATTTGTATAATCTATAGGTGAATAAGACGATCGTTGCTGACGATGAATTTTCCACTCGAAAGCTATCGCCAGGATTTTTATTTGAGGTGGGGGGCTGAGGCTGATAATTAATTAATATTTATATGTTCAATAATCAATACGGTACCTACTAAAAACCCGATTATTTATTCATTTCGGGGGGGGGGCTGCAGCACCATCAGCAGCCACTGTCATACGTAAAAAACGGGTTTCTTCGGCAACTCGAGTCGGATCAGATGTTATTATGGAGAACAAATATTATTGAGCTGCTATCGAACAAATGTAAAGCGTATAGAGATTTCGTAGTGTATGGATTATTATTTATTATTCGTACAGCTTCTAATATAGTAGTAAAACCTAAAGCAGCTTTATACGAAAAGTTTTAGTTTATAAAGCTTTAGACGAAGCTTTATTGTTAGCATACACGCTTAATACGAGCCTGCTCGTTGAATAGAAAGAGATGAATCAAAAATCTTAGTGTTCAAAAGGAAAAGTATTGCTAGTTCAATACCATTTAGAGATAGTATTTGTTGTAAAATTGAACGGAACGTTTTTTTTTTTTGTAGGAAAAGCTTAGACTCGTACAAAAAATTAGTATAAAACACGCCGAATCAATTGACGAAATTATACCTGTCGCAACTATTAAGTAAATCCGTGCTGCAGAGTTTATTGATCATTGTGTCAAAACGTTATGATCAATCGAAGGTAAACCGCACGTTATGATAATATGATCATCGATCGTGTGTCGTCATCGATTCCCGTTTATATATTATTTGCCTTTTCGTTATTATTCATACATACATATATATATATATCTTAAATTATTATATTTTATTACTTCTTGTCTATATGTAAGCAATTAAAAATTAGATTGGCGACACAGCGACAGTGTTTTTTTTTTCTGATGTCGTCTCGAGATATCAATGGCATATAGTTATTTCTTATGTTTTCTAATTAAATATGTCGATTGCGCGCAGTGCAGTTCGAACTGGTATACAACTCGCAATTTAATTTTTTTTTATAAAAATATGTTGGACGAGTTTTGAAATAATATAATAATTATCGATACTGCAGAATAAGAAAATTAATTCTCGCCACTTTGATGCGCGTATAATTACCGCTTTATATTGGCTTATTAACGTTACCGAGGAGACGCCACAGCGAGATTAGGCGAATCGTCTCCCAAAAAACGTATTCTTTTACCGTGTTTTTCTAGTCACGATTTATGAACTTACGTTTAATTGCTAAATCGGTAGCGGTTTTCCTTGTTCTTTTTTTTTGAAAATTAATGGATTAGCGAAAATTCAATACTATGTTCTCTAACAAATATATATTTTTTTCACACATTTTCTTCGTTTTTCCTGGACTATTATACTCCTGAATTCAATGCGAGCCTCGTACTTAACGTATCAACGAAATCATGTAGGTGTTAAGCGAGCTAATTTATGATAATATTTCGGTGTAAAACTCTCGTGCCGTTTTGTTGTGTAGTGGCGATTTGCTGCTGGAAACCGTGCTCCGCGTGCTGTTAGTGGCGAAATATTGTTTTTATATTGCGTCAATTAAATTTTTCAGCGCGACCTCTTAGTAAATTATTTTTTGTTGTATTCGTTTTGAATGAATTTCGAAAGAATTCTCTTGAATCCCGTTATAATTTGTTTGTCGGTCAACGTGCCAAATATCGGACAAACGTTTCGACCTACACAAAACACAATCGTTCTCTGTAATTAACAAATTTACTTAATTCTCTTTGACGTAAAGTCTCTTTACTCGTTGTACTATCCTGTATTAGACTCTAATAATTTCTACAAAATACCCTCTTCGCACACGCTTTTGTGTATATTTTAGTTGAAACATATTTTGTCGGACGATTCGAAAAACCGGCGACAGTCGAATGGAATCGAAAGATTTTAAATCGATTCCGAAGCACTCTGAAATCGCATAGTTCTCAATCGTATATTGAAAACGTATTAGCTGGGTTTTTTTCGTTTGTTTTTAACCACAATATAAGAACCCGGCGAACGGGTACGGAGAGAAAATCAATTTCTTACAGCCTCGCTGTGTGATCGTATTATTATGTAGAGATTTTCGGGCCGCGTCTATAACGGCTAATGGGCGCGGACATGACAGACTTCAAAGGACCGGAATGAAACGTTCTTTCACGCGCGCGCGCAGGCAATCATTTAGTCCTGTGGAAGTGTGGCGCGTCCGCGGTTACAGTAAGTAAGTGGACACCGCGTAAGTGGTTCAATTTATTTTCGTGAATTATCGTCGAATATAATATAATATTATATGATTTCGTGTAAAAAGCGAGGAATATAAAAAGCGAAATTAATATTTAAGAGCGACGACGGGGAAAAGTACGAGCAAAGTAATAATATAATATTATGTTAAACGGCTCCGCGTCTTCGTCTTCGCGTTCGAATAAATCAAATTGCGCGCGACTCTCTCTCGCGCGCGCGCGCAGGACACGATTTAATCGTTTTTATTTATTTATCGTAAAAGGTGTAATTAATTTGTTCGTCTCCGTACGATTGTGTTCGCAGCACCGTCCGAATAAATCTTCGCGGGATTTTTTTTTTTTTCGTGAAAAATATACGCTCGTTTCGGTTATGTAAACGCACGCGAACCGCCTATCGCGGTAGCGTCACCGACGGGTGGTAAATACAAATAAAATATATATTATAAAACGTAATGTTCAACTGCAGCGACGAGATTTGGTTCAAAACTAGTCGTATAAATCCTTGTCGGACGGGTCCAGGGAATTTTTGTGTTTTTTTTTTCCGGTCCATTCGTTGCATACCGCGTGCGGGTGTCCATTAGTCATAAGCGCGCGCGCGTATTGTTCGGTCTCGTTTTGTTGACATCCGATAAAACACGGAAAGAGCGTACACTGTCTTTAAAATATAACGTAAAAAAAAAAAAAAAGCGCTATTAATTCCCGTCAGGAGTCGGCCGTTTCGAAACGTGTGTATAGTATTCCAATCCTGGAAAATCGTTTTTGTACCGCACACTTTATATGCGAACGCCGCGACGACAATATTTCTTATACCAGTGGCGTAACAAGGATTTTTATTTGGTGGAGGGGAGGGGGGCTGAGGCCGATAATTAATTAATTTATGTGTTAATAATTAATATTTATAGACGGTACCTACCAAAAAAAAAAAAAACTAATTATTTATTCAATTACACCATCAGCTCCCTTTGGCGGCTACTCCACTGTCTTATCCGAATCAATTTCGCAACGCTTTTTGTTCACGTTAACAGACACACGACCATAGGCGCAACTAGCATTAAATTTTAGGGGGGGGGCTAAAAATTAATAAGCAAAAAAAAAATATTCACTTTCAGAAATTTTGCTGATTGATGCCACAAAATTACCCAAATAAGCAAAAAAAAAAAAAAGGTCATCAGCTTTCTAATCACCCAATATAACTAAGAATATTAGAAAAATATATAGAAAATACTGTACATTTTGAATGTAGTTTAATTTATTAAATTGTATCGTAATGTCGTAATCATCATTACTGCTCTGAGTTTTTGATGAAATAAAATATTTGCATTATTTCGGTGAGGATGAGCAAAAATAGAAATGAAAAATATTTCATATACCATAATGTAATGCATATATGTCATTAGTTTTTGGGAGGGCTATACAACATTTAGGGGGCTTAGCCCCCCAGCCCCCTATTTGCGCTTATGCACACGACTTTTTAACCGCAGTCATATAAAACGCTCGAATTTTTAATTCATTTACTATATTTCAATATCGACTGTAATAGCCGATATTTAATAATTTCGATTTAAGTTTATAGATGATTTTTTTTTTTTTTTTGGTGATTTTATCGGGAAATAAATAGAAATATTACAATTTCTAACCCCCTTGCTCTTTTGTGTATATCGCATTATTTCATATTTCGAATAACTATCAACTAACTACAAATGGATTTGTCTTTAAAAAAGTATTTTTAATCGTTTTTTTTTTTATTTTTTTTAAGCGAAGCTTTCTTACGTACGTTACACCGTTCACTGCTGCAGTGATGCCAGACGTACGATAATTATCGTATTTGTATTGTTCACGTACGATGTACGATAGGCAAATTATTGTTATCATACACATACAAATACGATAGTTTTAATGTTTTTTTTATTATTATACGATTATTTGACCATACCATACTTACCAATAACCAGATACTAGAAATGACAATTGACAATAATATCATAGAATATAGTCAATTATTAATTGTTAATTATCAGTTATCACAATGTATAAACGTGTTCAATCGTTCTCGGTTTGGTCGCCTCCGTAACCGGAGTGAGAAAGCTTCGCTTTCGTCGAGGGCTTCCGAGACCCACACGTTTTTTTTTTGGTTCACTCGTTTTGAGATGACAAAAGTTCAACGAGCAAACAAAATACGAAGCAATTGAAGCCGTTTTAACACTGAACAGCCGTAAACTCGAATCGTGGAAAATATTCAAAGATTTCGGGAATTTGAAGAAATACGCCCTGTTTTGATGGTATAGTGCGGTACAATAATAGGTTGATGAAAATTTTTACAAAGAAATTACAATAAAATTACAAAAGCGCTTAAAATATTACAGGTGATAATGGCTACGTAATTGTCAGTATCGTCGCTTGAAGTGCAACAGTGCGTATCTAAGATTTTGAAAGTTTACAGGAGAAGCGAAAAACATATTTTTAAACAACACCTATCTGAAAATATTTAATTCCTATTTTTAAACTGTTTGTATTGAATTGAAATTGTATTTTAAAGTTATACAGTATATTATTATATAAATAATATACTAACTAAAATCTATATTAATGTTATGAAAATGTAAAGACAATATACCTATTTCTTCTAAGATAGATGAACTACATGCATATCAATATCAAACTAGTCAGAAAGAAATAGAACGCCAAAATAATAGACAAACTATGAATCGTTTAATTGACATCGTAATTTGTTTAGTCAAAGGAGGTAGACCTTTCCGTGGGCATGATGAAAAATCACAGAGTGTAAATCGAGGACTTTTAAAGAGTTGGTTAATTTAATATCAAAATATGATACTGTTTTAAAAAACATCTTACAGAAGGTCCAAAACATGCACTGTACACAAGTAATCGCATACAAAATGATTTGATATTGTCTATTCATAATGTTATTTTACAAACAATTAAATTTAATGTTCAAGATTCATATATTTCAATATTGGCTGATGAAACCAGTGATGTGGGTCATCACGAACAAATTTCTATCATAATTCGTTATTTTGACGAAGAAAAAATCGGCCAATTGAAACATTTGTGTCATTGCAACGTTTAAAATCAACCACAGCACAGGTAATTTTAATTCATTGTGTAGTGTATTGATCTTATGAATAAAAACTGGGAAAATGTTTTATCTGTTTGTTTTGATGGAGCATCGACCATGTCTGGACATTTAAATGGCGTTCAAGCAAAGTGCAAAGAGAAAACAATAGCATAATGTATGTGCATTGTTATGCTCACTGTTTGAATTTAGTGTTGGTGGATTCTATATGTGAAAATCAAATTCAAAAGGAAAACAAAATCGATTAATTTTTAATTTTTGGGAACTGTTCAATTTATATATAACTTTATAGAAAGTAGTCCAATGCGACATGCAACACTGGAAAAAGTTACAAAAGAAACTGGTGATAAACTCCATACATTGAAGTCATGTTCAAATACAAGATGGGCTTGTCGAGCAGAAGCTGTGAAAGCAATTATGAATAACTATGGAGTATTGATTACTGCAATTGAAAACATTTGTGAAAATTGTTCAGTGCCAGAGATGAGAGCTAAAGGAATTGGTCTATTATTTTTTATCGAACTTGTTTTTTTTTTTTTGACGACACGTCAAATATTAAGCGCTGTTGTCATTTTTATTAATAACAGTGTAACCATTAATCTGTCAGAAAATTTCTCTGATTATTCAAAATTGTCGGTAATTGCTAAATTTATCAATATTATACCCATTTTGTACAAATTTTGAGACACGTTGCATTTTAAGCGACGATATGTAGGTATTGAAAAAAAAAACCACACTTGTACGACAATATTACAATATCCTTTACACAGAACACAAACGAATTATGAAAATAAAATTTATAGACATACAATATTATAATGATTTTCTGGTGGCGCAAGTGCTACATTTGCGCCATCCAATTTACGCCACTGACTGACCACTCCGCAATTATAGGCACAGTACACAATAGGCGCGCGCGCGCGCGGTCGCGCGTGTACACGACCCGCAGACCGGGAATAAAACGTATTCAATATGTTTACAACCGGTAATTACCGTTTAATTGTCTGTGTTGTTCGCGCTAATAGCCGCGCCGCACACGAGAGCGCAATTACGTGCCCGGGCGGGCGCGACGTGCTGCTACTCTTTTGCAGGTGGTTATATTATTATACCGGGACCGCGAGGCGGTTAATTGTTTTTCGCGAAATATGAAATATTTGAATACCGTAACGAGTGTTTTCTTTAAAATTCTGAGCGCAATGTATTGGTGTTTTACATTTTACAACGTTGTGTGTGTGTGATTTTTTTTTTTTTTTTATATGTTCGTACGACACGTTTTTATGTTCAAATCACACGTTACATACAGACGTACAAATGAAAACTGTAACACAAGTTGCCAAGGAGTACTACAGTCGCTTTCATAACTCTCTGCAAAACCATCCAAACCCTCTTGTTAAAGATCTTTCTTTATCCCATATGCCCAACAATCCACCCAAACGTTTAAAAAGGAAGCGGTGCAGAGACCTCCTCTCTCATAATTAAACAATCAAATTAATAAGAGTGTCGTCAGTGGGCGGCTTCTCTTTTCAAGCTAACACAACATCTTAATATTCTACTCGTAATTAACACTTATACTTATTATACTTACTTGTATAGATTGTATAATTAAAAAAAAAAAAAAATGTTCGTACGACCGTACCCAAAAATTCTACCAGAAGGAGCGCTCAGATTTTTACAGTCATCAATACCCTGTTTCCGGCAACGAATCGCATCTACGCCTCTACGGTTGCAGGACAGTCCTACATTTATTTATCCTACGTCCAAAAACGCTTTAAACTTTATGTAGGACAATACTACATTTCAATACATAGACCTTATTCGTTTAAGGTCTATGAAAAAATGGCTTTTTAAAAAATAAATCGCCAAAAAATACCACGGCCAGCGGACGAGGGAAGGTCCGGGATTCAATTAGCAAATTAGTAAAAAAGGTTGATGACTTCTTTTTTTGGGCATCCCAGGAGTTAGGGCTTCGGCAAATCGTATAATGCCGTATGGCATTGTCTTACATTTTACATTTTAATAGTTGGCAACCCTATACGCCTCCTTTGTAGATTTTCAAAAATTTTACGCCCCCTCTTATAAATTGAAAAAATTGATCACCTTTTTTTTTTTTTTTGTATACTTTATAGATTATGAGTGTTTAGCCATTAAACAGTTAAACGTTCTATAATTTAATAAATACAAATTTTACTTTGTAAAGACTGCTGCGCCTCTACAGTAGTGTGTTCATGCCCTCCATGTTGGGAAACACTTACCTAGTTGGTACTTTAGAGAGGTCATTTTTCGATTTTCTCTAAAACGCTTAAAAAAAAAAACTACCGAAAAATTACGTACAAAAATACGATTTCATCGAAATTATCGTTATTTCTTCGTAATTTCGAAACTATCGGTTACATAGAAACTTGAAATATTCACCAAATATGTAAGAAAATTTTCATAAAATTTATTTCAATTTTCGGCTACTTATAGAAATTATAGATTTTGAGTTATTTAATTCATAGAAGAGGTAATTTTTGGTTCTAAGGCTTGACAATCAAATACAATATCAGACGTCACTTGAACTATGCTCGAAAAATCTTGAAAATCGTTTGTCAAAATTTCAAAATTTCCGACAAAGTGTATTTTATTTTTCGTGGAAAATTATTAAGTTTGTTCAAAACTAATACGGTCCTGGAAGTCTTGAAATTCTTACCAAATATGTACCTTCTGTATTGTATTGCCGAAAACAATTACGTGAAAATGTTTACCTACTCGGTTTTATTGTAAGAAATTATAATAAAATGATGTACTGTAAAGGGGTTAATCGTAAATAATTTATTCTATACACACTATATTATATACATATATTAATAATAACGAATAATATTGTATACACCGAAACTCCGCTCAGAATCGTTTTATCGAACGCGATGATTTATCGCATCGCTTTCAAATTTATACTCGTAACAAAAGTCTAAAGTCTTTATCCAAGTGATTCGCACTTAAACGATATCCACAACACCCCGCGGCAAAGGCGTAACCCCGGAGGATGAACTAAGTTCCCCAAGATCTATTTTAACCCCTCCTTAAAATTATTTTTAAACATTAAATAACAGTTTCATTTTCGTTTTTATAAATTTGATTTTAGGCGCGGAGTTGTACCGTTTTCTAATATTATTATGACGAATTTAATTTTTGCTACGTTTTTTTTTTTTTTTTTGCAAAGTCGACCGTTTGTTTTTAGTTTTTTTTATTTACCTTCTTTCATTTTTCTTCTAGTTCAATAAATTATGTCTTTTACTCTCTACTCATAATTATGTATTTAACATTCGAATTGTTTTTCGTGAAATATAGTATCGTCGTCCTCAGCGTATAGCATCTGAGACCAAATGAATGTACTGTCGTCTGTAGAGAATATTAATTGCAATTTATTTTTGTGTACACTTATGCTTTGTAGATATATATTCGTAATGCTGATTAACAAGTCGACTTGCTATTTGAACTGAACTGTGTAAATTCGCTTTGAGCCATCGTATTTGACCCCGAGCGTTAAACCCGTGAAACTGACTACTAGGTAAAAAAATAAAAATAAAAAAAATCTTTGATTGTAATTATTATGCCCTGTTTCGGTGGGTACCGTATTATTTGACTTTCAACGCGAATCTGCCGTGTTCGACGAAGATCAAGGTTTACGATAATTAACTGTTTGGAATCAAACGGATATTATTAATAATAATGAGTAGTGGTATATATAGGTATAACTATGGGGTTCACTTCGAGTCAAAGTATTTAGTTTAGGAATAGTAAACGTCCAGAAACAAACAGAGCGTACCTACATAATTATTATAATAGAAAAGATAATTACGCGTTTATTAGAAGATTATGATATAATATTTACCGTAATCGTTTATTATATTTTTGTTTATTGATAAATAAATTATTGTTAGTTTTACAAACACGCCTAGTTTTAAAGTGTGCACCGTCGACTGCTCACTGTATTTAATGTTATTTATTATAATACACAAACACGAAATTCTAATGGATTTAAATGAAGGAATATTGTATTCGCGTGTTGATTTCATGTATACTGTTAATATCGTTTGCCGATTAAAGGAAAAACTGCAATTGTTTCGAAAGTCATACTTTGTTCAAAAACAATTTTTTTTTTGTTTTCTATATAAAACGTATTTACTTAATGTGTATGAGTACAAAGAATAATTCATAGGACTGTATAAATAGAAATTAAAATTAAACGATTGAGAAATGGGTTAATACATATTTACAGGGTGATTTTTTAAGAGTACGCTCACTCCATTTGTATCCATTAGTGTTATAATGCGTACGTAAAAATGCAATTTTTGTTTTGCTATTTAAATACAACTAAATAATACATATTTTAAATTATTATTATAGATTTTTTTTTTTGGCCACTTGGAGAAAGATGTCCTCTAACCGTTGCAAACATTTGTTTTTCAACGCTAATCCTTTTTAATTATATACGAAATGTTTTATACGGTTGAGCCATGAGCTCACCGCTTCAATGTCTAAAAAAAATCATTTTTTATATAAATAAAACGATTAGCGTACCAAAGCGTATTTCGTGTGGTATCCAAGCGGATATATTTTATATTTGAACACATATTGTCTCGACAAGCGTTTTACCGCGGTTTTCAATAGAATAGTTTAGGGTTTTATCAACATATAGGGACTCACAGGAGTTTACATATTTTTTAAATAATCATTCAAAACATAGTTATACAGAAATTCGATTCGTAATACTATGAGCTAATTAACATTTTTTTTTTTGTGCTTATTTTGCAAATTATTAGCTCTTTTTTACGCGTTAGTGCATATTTTGTTGTATTATTGAATTTTAAGAGCACATTTCGTTAAATTAAATATTTATTTTAAGAAAATTAGTATTTAATTTTAAAATTGGTAAAAAAAAAAAATGTATACATGAAAGAATATGTCGATGAAACGAATGTTTCCCGGTCAACTGGACAATAATTTGTATTTGAAATATTATGAACCGCTGAGATTATATTTTTATTTCACGCGGATTACATGTATATAATACTAGTATAAAACGGGTAACTTATAGTTTTATTGTAGTGGGTATGTTTTAGTTATAATAACATACATTTTTAACAATATAAATTTATAATTTTTTTCATTATTATTTATTAATTTAGTATAATACCGTTATTTAAACGCTTTTAAGCGTATTATAGTGATCGTACGTATTACTTTAATGGCATATTTCTTTCTTTCTTAGGGCATTTTTTAGGGCATAAAGTCCCTAGTCCTGAACACGAGTATTTTCGAAAACTTTAAAAACTCGTTGTCTAGTGAAATACGAGCGAATTTACAGTGATTTCGTAAAGAACGTGTTATTATAACGCAATTGATTTCATTCGTCAAACCGATGAAACACGACCGACGAATGTCATCGATATACCGCCGCCTGCCCCGTTGGCAAAAGCTGCGAAATGCAGCTATACGAGGCTGCGATGTGTAGTGCTGTGTATAATATGTTTGCAGTGTGGAGTTCGCGTTTGATGGACGCGACAATAAACGCGGAATTAAACGCTCGTAATTATCGAAGAAAAATAAAATAGAATCGTGAGCCGAGGCTCGGAGGAGGAACTCGGAGCGTCCTCGAACGACGGACCGCTTTGTCGGTTTTAGAACCGATTGCCGGCTCGCGACTACGACGACGTCAGAAAGTAAAGTAAAGTTGTGTTTTTACATTCATGGGAATGGGGCGAATATTAGAAAAGAACCGCCGCCTCGATCGCTTCCAGCCATATATATTATCGTGTAGTAAATTGCTTTGAAAAAAAAAATTGAATGATAATTTAATGAGGACTCGGGGGCGTGCGCGTGTACGTAAGGATTGTGTTGTAAGTCCCCTGGTGTACGCGTATATAGGCATTGGAATGTCTCGAGCACAAAAAAAAAAAAAAGAGGAAAGAAAAAAAATTACAAGATTTTTACACCGCGTGTAAAACGTTGAATTGCGACTGCGGCGCGACCATCACCAATATGCTCGTATGTGTGTGTGTGTGTATTGTATAAAATGCGCAGTCGCGAATAAGAGTCGGCCCGATTCAGGTCGTCGTCGTGCCCGTCTCGGATCCCCGGTGAGCGGTATTCGACATGGCTGTAAACGACCGGGGCTCAGCGTGGCTTTTGCGCAGTTTTAACGCTGTTCTTCTCACGAAATATCTTTTTTCCAAGACTCTCGCGGGCCCGACGAAATCGTTGTTTGTCGTAGCTGGATTCTCGTAGCGAGTTCTAGAAGAAGAAAATATTAACTACCTACCGAAAGACAATTATTATTCCGAGATTTTAAAATTAAATAAAAAATTGAAATTTATTTAAAATTGATCATTACTATAAGCGTAGCCAGTAGAAAACACTAAAAAAGAGGACATCTCGATTTTCGTAGAATGGTTTTGAAAATATTTGGAAAAACCTTTCCTAGCCGAACATTGTTTATCGCATCCACTTAATCCTGCTTAATCCTTACAATTCTCTGAGAGTTTTCGCCGGCGGCCAACACAGCGCCACGCCATCTCCGCCCGTCTCGAACCATAGTTATCTCCATTCTTCCCACGTCCGAGTCCATTAGATCCTCCTCCTTTTCATTTACATCGATCCATTTTTTTCTTAATCAAACGCCGGGGCCACTGACCCAGTGCTTTTTTCATTCTAGCGCTTCTCTGCCGGTATCACCCTCTACTCTTCGCATTATTACTGTTTGCCTAATCTTTGGATCTTTTTGTCATTTTAATGAGGCTGGCTATCGGCGCCACATTAACCATGCATTTTCATTCCTTGTTTCATATCTTCTTCGTCCAACTACATGTTGTTTCACACATAAAAAAGAAACACAGATTCTTATCCATATTTTGTTTTCGAAAATTCTTTCTTTCTGACTGGCGAGTTGTCCACGCTTCACAGCCTTATGCAAGGGTAGGTCTTATTATCGCTATGTCTAATTTTTTTTCTAGAGAATAGTTTTAATCAATTCCACCAACATTTATTAAAATTATTCAAATTAAACAATGCTATTTCATCGCTGTTGTAATTAAAAGTCATAAAATGATTACAAGCCATAACAAATACGATGTACCAGTTACATTACTGTTATATTACCAATAATATGTAACGAATGTACAATTTCTAAACATATCCGGTACATATAGTACATATTATGCATTTAAGTATATATTTGAAACATAATGTGTCGTTAGGATAATTCTGAAATAATTAATTAATTAAATAATATAATTTAACTATAAATATGTTTTCTTTTTTAATATTAGAAAATTAATTAAAATGCACAAAATAATAAATTATGATGTGGAACTTCTTTATTTAAAAAATTATTATTTCCTATTAATTATTTTCATGAAGCATGCGTGAAATGAAAAAAGTTCATACATTGAAAAAATTAGTTTAATGATATTTTTATCTTTGATTTTACCATATTTTACATTAATTATAAATAAATTACGAATTATTCAAACAATAATATACTGTAGATAAAAAAAAAAAATGAACTTTTTTTCTGGGTGTACGTACCAGAATAAAAATGTTGCATGGGTAATTAAAATAATGAGGTTAGTACACGTATTGAGAGATTATGTAACTTTCACTATAATAATAATAATAATAATAAAAAATCTAAGCATATTATTTATATATATCACATATTTAGTTTTATTTTTACAATTAAAATATTATCCAATAATAAATGTATGATTTATTTAATAATTGTAAGTTTGCTGATGAAATTCATTTCTTCTCTGACTAGCAATGTCTTATAGTTTAGACTTTGGCAATAAACAATTTGTAGAATTATATTGGTGATGAACGATATGGGTTTTATCTGATAATTGATTAAGTACTTCTTGTGCTGAGGACGTTATTAGCCAAGAGCTCCGCATAAACCATGAAATTCATTTTTCGAATTCTTTATGCAATATTTATGTCCATTAATCACTTCATTAAGTATATCCAATAGCAGTTTATCTTTAAACGAGATGACGGCAAATTTGACGTGTAAAAACAATATATTTATTTGTAATAATTGAAATATTAAGTTTCTTCAGTTCTATAATCCTTTTCTTTCCCAATAAGCTGTAGCGACTTGTATCTCCTTGTCGAAGATATCGGTTGTCGTCTTAAAATCATTTTTTCTACACTTAATCTGTAGTAACTGGCGTGTAAAAATATGGTCTACATCTTGTTCTTCACAATATCACCTTTTTCCGTCTTCTCGTTTATTCCTAATTTTTTTATATTATCCGTTGTTCTTCTTTTCTCGGTGTATAGTCTATTCAATGTCTTCCATGTTGACCATGGTAGATGACTCCAAGGTAGCAGAATATCTGTGTATATTACGACCTTTAATTTCCTCTTTGGACAGATTTATTTTTGTCACTTCAGGTGTTTGTGATAAGCTTGTTATTGTATGTATTTAAAATGTTTTTCCTCGATTTGAATCGACAAGGATACTGCCATACAAGGAATGTCTTGTGTTTTGATACTTGTTTTGTTTTCTCTACCCTTCCTACTACTTCTCGCCTTATGTTTAGAGGTGCTATACCGAACACTTAATAACAAATTATGTTTAAAACAGAACGTCATCCCGGATCGAGTTTAAATAAACAAAAATATGTTTGACGGCTACCGCGAAGATGACGTTCCATTCGAAATGGATAACGTTTTCATTATTTTAATTTACTTGTCGGTTCGTAGCGATCGGACGAGGAACGAACGTCGACATACTGACGTGAATATAATGAATGACGTTGCCTGGTGGTGGGCGTAGGGCAATCGGTTTTCGAATATCGTGAATTGTGATATTTTATAGGTATTAAAATAATTTTCGTTTTGTATTTATTTGACGTAATATGTAAAATTACGGATATTGGAAAAATTGTTCACAGGTAAATACACGATTTCTTATTTTCATTTTGTTATTATTTAATCTCGTATAAAACATGGAAACTTCGTACCCACTATATAATATATAATCGACTTTTTATAATCTTTCGAATTAAAATATTCTTTCAGTAGGAAAATCGAATATCGAATAAAGCAAATACCTACACAATATAATATAGTCTAGTAAATTATTCGCAATTGTAATATAATTCGGATATACAGGTATATATCGATATATTTATTAGAATTTAGAAAACATGAAAGTCATAATGAAAATTCCAAACGTTCGTTTTTATTGGAAAGTGTTCGGTGAGAACTTCTTCGGAATTTTTCGTACGTTATTTTCGACAATAATTAGTGTCTTCCCCGTTAAAAATAATAATCGATTTTAAATCAATAATTAATATTAAATTAAAACGAATAAACGTTGATTATTATATTATACGCGTCAATGTACTTCTGATGCAGAATTAGGCCTCGAGTGTGTCTTTAAAATTTTTCGCAAATCTTCAACGTGCTCTTTATTAGTGAGATTGAAAACATCTAAATCATAATATAACCGTTTTATTTAAATACAGAATCGTAGTAATGTGTTTGTTGTCGACTACGCGGAGTCCAGTGTCGACGATAGCGTTAAAATAAAATGTTGACTAACGCGCAATAATTTTTTTCAAATTTGTTACCGAACCCGAAAACTCTCTCATCGCAAAATACGCCACTGGTTATAATGTAATATATTATTATAATGGTGATTTAGATGTTAGTATTATATACGACGACGGAGTTTTCTCTAAAAAAAACAAACAGCAGCAATAATAATTAGAACTGCGTATAGAACGTTCATATAGACTTGGGGATACGTGTATAAGAAATATACGCACCATTTCGGTGGATAATATTCGATAAAAATCTCTTGTAAACATTATAATATAAGCGTGCTCGTTCGCGCTGATATAGGCCACCCGGCCTGCCGGTGCGGCGGCGGCGTGTGTGTATGTTTTTTTTTTTTTTACAAACTACAACCCGTTTCATTTTTTTAAATTACGGTCGTCGTCTTATTGGCGATTGTTCCGAAAACGTTTATCTCTCCCTCTCACCGCACACAGATTCCACTATATATTAATTTATTATACGCGCGGCTACATTGCGCGGAGATGGCCGGCTTAACCATCGTCTTCTTCCGAAGAAGAGTAGGTAGATATTATTATTATTATTTGTTATTTATGTTGTTTACCGAGTGCTCCGCATAAACCGCGAGATTCCTTTTTCCTTTTTTTTTTTGTAATTTTTAATGCAATATTTATGCCGATTGCCTCAAATTCGTCTATTTCAGTCAATGTATAATCCTATCGCCGTTCATCTTCAAAAAAAAATGACGGCCAGTGTGACGTTCAAAGACAATATATTTATTCGCATCAAATCAAATGCTAATAATTTAACGCAATATTAATGTAATTTATGTTTTGAGTAAAATCGGATAAAGTTCAGCAATGTCCGAGCACAACGCTGATATAATATGCTCTAATTATCAAAATTTCATTTTTAATAAGATCTGATTTTAGATTTTGTCGTTTTCACCGAAATCGTGGTGATAATTCGAATTGTATTATTATTATTACTATTATTGCGATTACCATACGGTATAAATGTCGTGTTTGTGTATTCGAATAATCGCGTTTATACAACACCTGAACGGCGAAGATGCCAATTATTATATATATATATATTGGGAAGGAAAAAAAATCTACCGAATTCTTCGTCAAACAGGTTTACTACTTGTGGCACACGAGAATTTGTTGTTGTTGTTGTTGCTGTTGCTGTTGTTGTCTCGTTCGTGTTGTTGACCGCATAATAATAGCTGAATTATAATGCCGCGCTGATTAATATTTTAATTAATATACATATTATAATGATATGCGTGCGACAGGTGTGTGTGTGTGTGTATAACGTATTCCGACGTCCATGGTAGAACCGAAAAATCGTCGTCTAAATAAAAGCCCTATTTATTATTATTATGAATTTTCGCTCCGAGAATCAGTTACGATATAAAAATTCGATATTATATACACGTGTAAATTATATATTACAAAATGTTATACAATTTTTCCTCGTCAATTTGCCCGCGGAGAGACTTTAATTAAAATAAAAATACGGTTGTTTATGGATTATACAAGCGATATATAGTCACAGGCCGTTCACTGGGACGTCTTTGGTTTTTCATCAAAACGCGTTCTTTACATAATACCATTAACGGTAATACAGCGATACGTATTATACTAGTTACACAAACTTATACTGTACACGAGTCGAGACCTTATCAATTGCTATTGCATTGAAATCGGTTTAAACTCTACGAGATAATATTTTATATTTATTATACGTTTTATCGACTCGAAATAATTATTTTATGAATAAAGCGCTGCAGCTAAGGCGGACGCAGGACCATATATCGTCGTCTGAAGTGTTTGCAGAGAAAATAAACGAATTTAAAATATAAATTTCTTTTGAAAATCGAAGAATAACTTTTCGATACGAACAGCAATAGAAAATATAAAGTTGGACATACTGACGAATTAAAAGTTGAGATTAAATTATTTACAATTTTTGCTGAAGGATTGACATTTAAGTCGTACTATCCTTATACAAACGTTACGTATGAACTTCAGTTATACATAAAATGTTGGCGAAAATTGAAATCAATTACGAGTGACATAACAATATACTTTACAGCGTGTTATTTATATTGATCAGAATGGCTTAAAGCGTTATTTTTATGGTAAATTTTACCACGACTTTGACTTTTTACCGAGTTAAACCCGTTTTTTTAATGTTAGCTTTATACCTTTGAATTTAACAAAAACTAAATATTTATTTTACGCTCTGCGCTTGCAAATTTTTTCGAAATATCCTCACTGCGGCTCGTCGTTTGTCTGTATTGTTCTCTCTTAACGTAGTTAAAAAATATGGCCTGATAAACCACACCTCGAGCCACTGCAGGTTTGATCCGCGCAATCTGAAACGATTGTGTTGAGTCGTATTCAGATGGAAACTGATTGCGGAACAACTTGTGACTGTAAGTTTTCCTCCACACCCCTAGACTTGACGACTTCTTATCGGAGATATCCGAGATTTGTCGTGAGGTGTCGATCGGTGATGAGATTTTCTCGTTGTCATCATTTCGTTCAGTAAAAACCGCCGTAAATAGTGATACGAGATTTGGTTTTTGCGCTTTAAGAGTGGTAAAACGTTCTTATATGAAGTCATCGTACGAGCACATATAGGTAACCGTTAACCACAGCGTATATACCTACGGTTAGTGGCGATTATCGCGCAGGAATTGGACGTATATTAATAATAATAATAGGTTAAAAATATACATGGTCTTTACACACACACACACATTTATATATATATATATATACAGTTTGTTTAATTAAAAACTAGCAAAGCGTGTGTTTCGTATATTATATTACTATTATTATGCGCCGAAAAACACAATCGTTTTTTAATTAACGTTCGGATAGTCGCATGGAACACGCCCCAATCGTTTACGCGCACATTATATACGTAGACGATTCATTATACACGAGTATAAAATAATCGATAAGAGTAGACGTATGTGTGTGTGTATGTGTATATATATTATATGTTTTTTTTAAAACGATATTTAATTTAAAAATAGAAAACATAAAAAGAAATGTAAATTTGGACCAAAAAAATAATAATAATTTTTTTTTTTATTATCCTCCTTTGTATGCCAATACAATTCCTAAACAATTTTTTTTACTAATTATACATTTCTGTAATCGGGTCACTTTTTCCTGCCATGTGACTCAAAATATATTTTATTTTATAAATTTTATACGGACATAAGTCCAATAGCATAGTCCAAAATTTACTTTACACGTTTTTTAAATTCACAAAGGGATCGACGTTATACCTATAAAATCAGCTAATTTTATTATACGATTGATTGGTAAATTCGACATTAAATTTGTAGCGAATAAAGGTGAATAAAATAAATCTTAAATTATTTAGATTTACCTTAACACTTATCATAGATAATAACTCAGAGCTATCAATTAAATTATTGAGCGATTTATATAAATCTAATTTTTGCCTTCGTGTTTCTAAAGTTTCTAATTTTATAAATTTTATTAATGGCACATACTATGAAAGTGGTTTTCTATATTTATTACAATTAAAGAAAACGAATCTTAAAAATCTATTTTGTATAGTCTCTAGTTCTTTAACCAAAGGCAGCTGATGCGCAGACCATAGAGTAGAATTATATTCAAGGCATGATTGGATTAATGAGTAACCCAACGATTTGAATGCGACAGAATTAGTAAAATTGTTACAGTGACGTCTAATAAAACGTAATTGTCTGGATGCTTTATTGATAATTATAGAAATGTGTGTAATCAAATTTAATTTAGAATCAAACGTAATGTCTAAATCTTTATATTTTGTATTAATTAGTGATGTTGTATTTGAGATGTAATATGAACAAATAACTGGTTTTTTAATACGGTGAAATGAGATGGAATTACATTTTGATATGTTGAGAATCATATCATTTCTTGATAAATGTGTGTACGACGATGTTGTAATCTGATAACATTACCTCACCCTTGTTTACGCGTATGATTATGATAAAACAAGGAATATATATTTCTATATATTATGAACGTATATTCGAGGGGACCTTAATAATGATTTTTGCTTACTGGCTCCCAGAAATTATAGTTGCTGCACTGTTCGCAATTTGCTGAACACTGAGAAATGCAGAGAGAGAGAGAGAGAGAGAGAGTTTGACGTGGAATCACTGGATTTTGACTGAGTCAGATTCAAATACATTTGCTTGTAACGTGATCACTGGCATTGAGAAAATTCGTTTTCCAGTAACTTTCCTCCGGATTCTTAGGACGAATGTTGTTCCTCCTTAGGTCATGAGATTAGAATTTGGAGGTGAAGTGTTGTGTCCCTGCTTGTTGTCAGTTCTTTGGACTTACGAGGATCCCGTGCTGCTCCTCACTTAGTTCGTTTGCGCTTTTCCCCCGGCATTCTTTAGAATATAACCGTTTCCAATAGAGTCCTGATAAGGACTAGTCGGATATTCCTGTGGAGAGAATTTTCTGAGTGCTGTACTGTTTTGTTGACACTAGACAGACGGTGGTAGATTTGCGTGCGTGGCCAACGGTGGATAATGTTGAATCACGATGAACGGTCTGAAACTGATGGCAACGATCGACGGAACACAACTCGTAACGTAATAACGTAACTGTATTTCGACATTATTGACGCCGTCAGGCGTGTAATACGATTATACGAAAATACCCCAGTGGATTTCGGCATAATAACATATTATTCAAATATTGCGTACAATAAAATTTACAGACGTCATATCCAACAATCTTATAACACAGTAAAATTCATTATCGACGCATTTACCGCGTTCACTAATCACTACAAACCGGTCTCTAAAATAAATAAAAATCAACAATTGCGTAGTCTGTAGTACACAATAATAATAAAATGTATTATCATGAACGCCATAAAAGTGATTTTTTAGAAAACATCCTATTTGCGCAAATGCATTGGTATAGGCATATGCAAATTAAAATCCCTAAAAACGTGATGGTGCGTAAAGAACGAGTGCAAAATCCGTGTTTTTCACGCTAAATTAATATTAATATTATATTATTATATAATGTAATATAAATAATATTATATTAAAACGTATCGCCTCTGATAAATCTGGGTTTATTGAACGTTCAGTTTAGTCATTCACACTATTTATAGTTGTTATTTCGGAATTTTCTTGAATATTAGAAATTTGAGTAGTCGATGACGTAGATGGAACACATTGCGTATATTAGTGTAAAAAAAAATAAATAAATAAAAGTTATTATCTTTTAGGCTAATAATACTAAAATAAATACATATTTATTCAACCCGTCGTCGGAAACGTATATTATTCTTATTTTATATTATTCACTATTGGGGAACGACAAATAGACGTAATAGTTTATTTCTGTAATTATTTGTAAACTTCATTTGAAGGTATTAATAGTATCAGATAAACTCTAATGTAAAGCAGCACTAAATATGCAGCATATACGTTTTAAGTTGTATTAATACTTTTATTTGAACTATTATTATAGACAGGAAGGAATTAATTTACTTACAATATCAGTTGTTCTCGCAGGCGCAAATTTCACGGACGTTGTAGGTATGTGAACTTGAATTATTTTCAAGGGCATCTCTAATGAGAGGAAAAAAACACTTATTCGCGGGAGTAATTTTTATTTTTTGATGCATTGTGTTTTTAATTTTCTTTTAAATTTTCCACTCAAACGTGCATGTTTAGACAAAATAGTACTTAATAATAATTGAAAATGTAATGTAACTTATATAAGTGAATGTAAATGTAATAGCTTAAAAGACGTGTGTAAGGAGAAGGCAGTGTACCTAAAAACTACAATGTTTTCACCAATATAACTTAAACCAGTACAAAATCTTTGTAAAGTAATCTTAGAATAGTGGTGCTGCAATTACCGTATGTAAAATGATAAACCGAAGCTGTACATTTATTAATTTTTTTCGTATTTTAAATCAAATTAGCTTTAACATAAATATTATTTAAAAAAAAGGTTTAGTGTTTATTTTTTTTAATAAAATAATTAGAGACCGGATTTTTATGTTTTTACATATTTTTACTGAGAGTATATGCAGCTTTAATTGGGTGAGCTTTCTCGATGATACATTTTCCTATGAATTGATATACAAAAATGTTTAACGCGAAAAAAAAGCATATTTTATTATTTTGAGGTTAGAGAATATTGATATGTTTTATATTGAGGTTTACTTTGATAATTTCACAAAAAAATGTAACGATTTATATAACTATATATATAAATATAAACTAAGAATTGTGACCTCCGTTAGTTTTTACCGGCCCCGGACGTTATGATTAGATCGGGTGAAGTTTATATCGTTAAAATTGAGCGATATATACCAATGTTATTTCGTGAATTTTTTTTTGGTACATGTTATTATTATTTCCAGCTCATAATGCTGAATATTACTATTATTGCATAATCTATTTTTTTTAATTTTTTTTGTGTACACTTAATAAAGTGAAATACACAATATACGAATTACCATGTATAGACTGTGTATGGCCGTTAAAGTAATTTTTTTAAAAGATAAGGATTAATTTAACTATCTCAAAATAATTCTTATAAATTTTTAATTTGTTTTTCGCAGTATTTAATATAAATTTTCTATGAAACGTCTTACGTTTACCCAAAAAAGAAGAATATTCACGCATACAAAAATGGAATGATTCTTATGAAATTATAGAGAATAAAAACATGTTATTTTTAGGATTTAAAACGTGTATGAATCCCCGGTCTCTAGACTAATAATTAAGATCATCCTGTAGCCGTCCTCCTCTCTGAAACTTTGACGTACATTGGGAGCCACTGGTACGTGGTGAACCGCGTGTAACCGCGCGAACTCTGACAGCTCGTGAGAAAGAGGGCGGCGTATACGATATGAAATATTATGGCGAGTGGCGCGTCGGCTGAGCCAGTGTCCCGGTATATGTGGTAAAACACGTTGCAGGGAAACTTCGAGGAGAGGTGGGGAAGGTGGTAAAATTTCATTGAATTAAATACGCGTATAGGCGCTCGTGTGTACACACAATGAAATTAACGTCGTCGAACCACTCGATCAACCGAAAAACATAATATTTCTCTTCGTGTTATGTGTGTGTACAGTTATCCTAAGTACATACACACATCCATACCTTTCTCTAATGGCGTGCAATTTTTTATTTATTTTTTTTTATTCCCTCCTTCTCAACCCGTAAAATACGACAATGATTGCTTTTTAAGTAGTGCTGTAGTATTACCTCGTCACGCCACTGCGCCACTGCTCTCTCTCAATCCCTCTCGTTCTCCCACTGATCCTTAATCGCCATCGCCACACGACGAGCAAGCGGTTTTACGCAGTGGTACAAAAAACACACGCGCGAACGGCCGATACACTCTTTCTCGTTACGCTACGACGCGGTGCAGGCATAGACATATTAACTCATGGACTGCGCATTCCACACCTCCCGTCTGTTCGTTATCAGTTACATATAGAGTAAGAGAGATCGTTGACATAAAATACGTGTATGAGAGTGATAGAGATACGGGTTGGGAATTACATGGAAAAAAAACTAATCCATTTATTTCATCCATGTATTATTTATATTCATTTATCAATAAATGTCGATTATAGATATAAATAATTGTCATAGTAGACAATAGTCAGTAAACAAAAAAAAGGAAGTGATAGTAGTACAGTCTCAACTCGTATCTCTGTCTCTTTTGCTCTGTATCGTCTCCCTGACCTCTCCTTCTATGCGCGGTCCATGAGTTAATATGTCTATGGGTGCAGGAGTGTGTTGAAAAAGTCCTGGAGGTATTTTCCTGTTTTTTTTTATCACGGGCGACTCCCATTTCCTATACACTTTTGAATCGCAAAAAGTTTCACAAAATTATAAATTTTTTTCTCTAAGGGAATTGTTAAAATGTTGAAAATAGTGGAACTTTTAACTAATTATTTTTTCTTCTCAAAGTTAATATTGACGTTGTACGTTTTAAAGGTAATCAAATTACGCATTATTATAAGTAATATTCACATTATCTCGTATTTTTCGTTAACTAATTAGTTAACGAAAAAAAAAATTGATTAATTCGTCCAGTATTGCGTTTAAATTTTACAAAAAAAAAAAATAATAATAATAATAAAAACAATAATATTCGGAGTTTCGGGTGATGCGATACGATCATAGATAAGAAATATATGGATAGGCCACTCCTATATTGAATGCGCATGGGGTAGCGGTCCATTTCAAAGAAAAGGGAAGTCACTATTAGAATGGTTCTCTTTCTTGCACGGGATATTTTTGAAGGTTATTTCAATGAAATTATTATATTTATTATCTTTGGAAATTATACGTGGTGATAACAGTTATTTTCAAATTTTGATATTATACATATATAAAAATATATGTAACATTTGAATATCACTGAGACACTTGTGACTGTTTACACTAATATTATGAAACCCAAAATCACAAAATAATATACACTTTTTACCACGTGTACGTATTTCGACAATAACGCTGTCATCATCAGCGCGAACCACATACTAAAACCGCTATACGATATACACCCGTATTTATACAGTTAATATCCAATGACGTCATCAAAAACATCGCGGCAGCCGATGGTGAGTCATCGACCACGCCCTACCGCAATTCTATGCCGACGCCATCTGGTTTACATTAATTTTAGTAACGAATTTTATAAGGGACTTATGTAAGTTCAAGTTTGACAAATTATTTTTATTTTTTAACATTTCTATTGCTTCTCTTATATTTAATTCCTTATAATTATTTACATTTTTTAAAAGTTTTACTGATCTGATATTCTGGTTAGTATTCAGTAAGTGATCAGCAACAGGAGATTTGTCGTCTTCTTGTTTTTTCGATATTCCTCAAATGTTCTTTAAACATTACGTGAGGAACGCGATAAATGCTATGTAGGCTAAACAAAAATAGATATAGATATTATGTTTAAATTTTTAGACATGGGAGAAAGAGTAACTTGTTAATGGAAGAAAGAATAAGCTACCCCATATAATTCTTATAAAATGACCGCAAGATGAGTCGTAATGTCCCATCCGTATATTTATGATCTATGGATACGATACGTGCACGACCGTTTTTTATTTTTGATCATAGACATATAATGTATACACTGCGAGTAGAGAAAGAAGTACGGAGCAAAGACATGCGCGACAGAGAAAGAGCCATTTGATGTTTTTTCATGGATGAATAAATAATCATGTATCGCAACATTCGCTACGGATCCGGATATCTTGTTACCACAATTTTGTTTTATCATCCATGAAAAAACCCCTTTTAAGTTTGTCTCTCTCACAGATCTATTAACTATAGTTAAGCGGTCTCTCTCGCATACATCTTGGCTCTAGTGTATTACACGTGATACACTGGTCGTTCGCGGTCTATATATCATACATATGTCTATGTTTTTGATGATCGTCGAAAAGAAGAGGGGGTGGCACTATAAATTTCAAAGCGAATCCGCGATATGTTCAGAGCATTAAAGTATTTTACCGGTGAAAAACAAAATCCGCGTCATCTCATATTATTATGCATATACACACACACACACACATTTACACCGTTAAACGTATCTCGATAAGATTAATTTATTTTTAATGTTTTTCTTTTTCCGGGGAGTGAAAAAAAAAGCCGTTCTCCAAAATAATAATCATAATTGTTGGGTACCGGACGTCGGTGAAGTGTGTGTGTGTGTGTGGCACAACACGTTTTAAAAAATATTTCTCTCTCGCGCGATGATTTATTCGCCGCTGCCGCGCGGCGTGTCGCCCAAAGGCGAGCGCGCGCGCGTCTCCGACTGCCGCAACAAACACGAGCCAACGGTTTTTTTTTTCTAATAACAGCCGCCGAATATCGTTAATAATTAATAACGAGAAAAAAAAAATTTTAATTCGGCGCTCTCTGCGCCACAGCAGATTCGCGATTTCCGCCGTCTGCTTCGATTTTTTTCCCTTTTCGAACCCGTCATTTCGATACGCGTATTTTTTATGACTAGTCAACCGATTTTATAACATTTAGATTTTTTTTTGTTCAATAATTCAAACAAGACAATAATTGATAGATACAACAAATAATAATTAGTTCGTATTTCAGGTATATTATTCTTGACTTCAAAACACTGGAGTACATCGTTGAAATGTAACATAGCGAGATGTTATCGGTGGTACATATATCATACTCAGTGGCGCAGGAACTATTTTTCACTCGGGGGGGCAAACATTTGATATATATAAATATATATTTTTTTTTCAATAATTTATAAACAAAAAACTAAACATTTTTTTTATCAATGTTGCCTCATTTTGAGGTATATAAAATGTCTAAGAATGTATGAAACCAGTTAAACAAAAAAATATATATTAAAAATATCATAGTTTTTTCTTTATATATATATATACCTAACCTAACCTATATATATATATATAAAATATATAATATATTATTTAGTATGTGTATCATTTACTTAAAATATGTGTGTTTGTGTATATTGTAGTAACTATAGTAACATATGTACAAAGTTAATAACATTAATAACCAATAAAAGGAAGTTATTCCTTTATAAAAAAAATACGTATGCTCGAGGAAGTAAACAAAATCCACGACTGACACAGATGCAAAAATTAAAAACCCGTAGCATATTTATTTTTAGATGTTGATAAAATGTACTGTAGTTTTACCATCTACTTGTTATTGTATGATTTATAGAATTATTTTGAGATTAATTATAGATGTTTACATTGATGATGACTGTTCGTTTTATCCGAGGGGGCAAAAGTATAACTTAGCCCTCCCAGAATTATATCTGGGGGGGCAACTGCCCCCTCTGCCCCCCCTTCTCCGGCGCCACTGATCATACTGACGTATATAGATCTATAAAGAACCTAAAATACGACGATAAAAACAATATATTATTCGTGAAAGAATAATATGTAAATAAAATAAAATTAGTCGCTGACGCCTATAATATATATGTATAATATTGGTCGAATATTTATACTAGTCGTGCGTGTAATGACTGCGGTTAAATGACAATCTGGGTAGGAAGAAAATCGAACGAACAAGTACACTGCATGACGTGAATGAAATGAGATATCTACTGCAGGACACCGTAATGAAGAGGATGTTAACATGTAACGAGGCTTAATATTTTGGTGAAGAACATTTTTGAATGTATAAAATTTCAGGAAAGCGAGCTGAAGGCCGGCCAAGACAATGACGTGCTAGCTACTTCAAAGGTGTGTATCAAAGAATTTACGTCAACTCCTATGAAACGGACGGCGTCTTACACAGGGACGCATGGCTGTCTAGACAAGGCGTGTTTCGTGGTACTGCAGTCTGATTGAGTGATCTTGAGTTCTGCAGTCGATTATACGAGATTCCGCGCACACGTATTCTTCGATGTGCCTGACCACCGTGTGACTGCGTTTGTGCATGTAGCTTCGTAACGGGTGTTCGAGAAGCTGAAACGAATTCAAGAATTGTACATCATATAGTATTGTGGACGCGTAAATCTTACTTGCGGTTTACTTCGTCTTCGTTAAAGACAATCGTGGCAGCATCGTGACCATTACAAACGTATTTGTACAGGTTCGTTACGCTTTTCCATCGTAAAACACGCGACTCTACGTGTCGTTTAGGTACTGTATTTCGGCTAACAGCTGTCATGCCGTTGTCGGGCATTCGATATATTGGATTTTTTGTGAGCAAAATAACGTTTTTCGGTCACTGCCTTTGGCCAACGATTTTGAACGGGCAACGCAGTGCGGACCGTTGCAAGAGATCCACACGGCCCGTGTGCGAGATTACAATATCGCGAACACGTGAATCGCGCATTTTATATTGCAAAAAAAAAAAATGTCGTGTCAGTAAAGGATGACTGTGTGAAATATTTGTAGAAAAATAAAACGAAATACGTATAAGAACAGAATTTTTTGTTTTTTCGCATAGTTCGCGACCGTGCAGATAGGAAGCGCGAGTCAAAAAGTTTCTGCTTTAAAACGGGCGTAATAAAGTTTATGTAAGGTTTATATTTTTATAACACCCTATCTGTCTCCAGAAGAAAAAAAATTCTGTTGCACCGGATATAATTCTCGATCACAAAAAACCGCCATAATATTTATTATTTTACGTTATAACGCGGAATATATTGCGTCGGTTGATAAAACAATTCGAACGGAGCAATCCTTTTGCTGCAGATTTTTTCCTTCGTTGTACTCCACTCTAAACCGACGGACAAAATGACCGGCGTACAACAGACGGCTGGAAATCCTAGTACTACCGCCACCAATAATATCTACCACTCAAATATTTTTTTTTAAACCCGTCTTTTCTATTAACGTACGGCAAACGCGTAGTTTCATAAGTGTCAAGATTTTTGCTTCGCTTATTACATATCATGCGATGAAATAAAAAAAACACGTGTAAGATTGACGTACCGATCCAAAACTCCGCTGTTCTCGAGAATTCGATCAAATCTGTACGGTTTTCAATAATAATAAAAAAAAAAAAACAATCAGAACTCGTAGGAATTTTCTATTTCTTTTTTTCCATCGAATAATACGTAGGTATGACTCACAGTTGTTGTTGACAATTTTTTGAGTTACTACACGCAGTACTTTTAATAAATAAAATATTCATAAAATAACGTATTATATATATTATATATTATGGACCGTAAATTAAACGCGGCGCGCGAGCGTTCGGAGAAGTAGTCTCTCGCCTAAACGCGCGCGCGCGCGTTAAATAATATTAAATAATAATATTAACACACACACACACACTCGTATATGAGTTTTACAAATCTCGTGACGTCCCATTAGCATATATCATACGTGTATTAATATATAGGAATAAAAAAAAAAAAAAAAAAACGAAAAACTCGCCGATTTAAGTACACGGGTCGGTTCCGTTTTCGATTCGATCTGAGAATGTGTTTTTTTTTTTAAATATTATAATACGTGCAGCAGCAGCAGCGGCGAACACGTATTATTATTATTATATACCAGTTCCGCCGACGACGACGGTGACCGAGCGCGGCGAAAGATGAGAAAACAAATTTCAATTGACTGGCGCGCGTTAATTTCTTATTTTATTATCAAAAAAAAAAAATAATCGGTCGGGTGCAGTGTGACTGCTGTATTAAAAAAAAAAAAAACCTGCAGACTCTCTACGGAATCCGTATCGAACGTATATACGATTTAGACGGCCGCGGTATGAGAGAGAGAAAAAAAAAAGTCTCCTTTACACCGCTTCCAATATTAGAGCGTGAATCACACGAAAACGCATCGTTGGAAAACTTATCCGCACGGAATAAATAAAAATTCATTTTATTATAACGGTTTTCGTAATCGACGTGCCGACACGTTTACAGTACCTATACGTAGTCGGATTTTGATTGATTTTCAACTGGACGAGGCAATTTAAAAATTCGCCCGCAACTCCGAAAACAATTTTGCATACAAATAGATTAAAGATTAAAAAAAAAAGAGTAGCGAGCCGCGGGGTGTTGTGGATATCGCTGAAGTGAATTACTCGGATAAAGATTTTAGAGTTTTGTTTTTATTATAAATTTGAAAGCAATGATAAAAATCATTGCATTAGATAAAACGATTCTGAGCGGAGCTTCGGCGTAATGCATTTTTGTCTATTTTTTGTACAGAATTTAAGTAATACGTGTCTGACGTTGTGTCCAAATTTCAAGTAAAAAAACTCAAAATTAACTGTTTTATGAATGAAAAATCTAAAAATAGCTATAAATGGTCTAAAATTGAATGAAACTTTTAAAAATTTTTTTTGAAATTGTATAATACAAAGATAGAATTTTATTGAAAATGTCAAGATAATAGAATGATTATTTTGGAAATTATAGCTAAAAAACCTATACGTGATATTGACGAAATCCCATTTTCAGAGGTTTTTCGTAAATTTTCGGGAGTTTATCGCGTCGCGTTAAATACTGTTGAGAAAATCGAAAAATGATCCTCTAAAGTACCAACTAGGTGCGAATTGATGCCGGAAACAAACTGTGATCGAAGAGATCGGAGCACTCCTGCTGGTCGAAAATCTGTACACAGGATGGAAAAAAATAAACATCATTGTAAAACCACTAGATCCCTCGCTCCGCTCAGAATCTAAAAGAGTACCGAGACGCGAGTGTTGTATTGTGTGTCGTTTAAGTGAATTACTTAGATAAAACGTTTAGAGTTTTGTTATTTGCTCTAAATTCGAAAGCAACGCGATATGAATCTTCGCGCATTCAATAAAACGATACTGAGCGGAGCGTCGGCGTTGTAACTGTTTTAACACTATGTCGGAAAATCGTCACTTAGGTTCGACAAGATTTTTTTGTCAAACGTAGTTGAAGTAACGTAGCACCCTGTGTTTTACACGATATATTCAACCCTTAAAATCGGCAATTGCCCTATTCATCATCTCATAATTGCTATAAATATAGCACAATGTTATAAGACATTTTTTTTACGTATATTCGGTGTAAAGTCACATATCCGGTGTAAATTTCAAGACCCTAGGACCGTTAATTTTTTCGTGCCGCATTTAAAAACTATTGAGAAAATAGTTCGATTTTTCCGTGGTTTTGAACTACGAGCGTAAAGGGAAACTGTTCTGAGAAAATCGAAAAACGTTTTACAAATAATGTACCAACTAGATTTGTTACCGGAACGTGTGGCATGACGAGATCATCCGAGCACCCTTCCTAGTCGAAAATTTGTGAACAGCGAAAAAATTGAGGTAAATAAGCTTCATCGTATACGTCCAATAGCTTTCTCGTTTTGCTCAGAATCTAAAATGTTTTGTCAACTGTCACAAATGATATTATAAAATATATTACGTATTTAAAATTCATATAAAATTAGTTTTAGTCGAATTCTCCTTACCGCTCTATATCTGATTTTATTTTATTTATTTTATTTTATTTGTTTACGCCAAACGGCAATTTCACATATTGACAAATTTAAACTGATATGTACAATGAATAATATTAGCATAATTAACTTAATTAACTTAAAACTACATAAACTGATATCTAAAAGTATATTATATACATAGGTATGAATAATCCCTTATAAATCCCTTATGAATCCCTGATAAAAGTTATAAAATCGTTTACGTATTCAACGTTCACTGCTTGGGTACCGACTCATAAAAACGTATAAGCGAATATACGAGCCATAATAATAAATACATTTTCAGTTAAGCAAGTATTTTTTTTTTTTAACTTAATTAAGTGTAGTATGCAGATGGGCGTACGTACGTTTTTAATAACGTATAAAATACGAAGGCCGACCCGAGCGTAAAAAGTCAAATTTTCCAGTGATTTTTTTTTTTTGGAAAAAATTTTCGATAAGCTTTTAGCTTTATATAATTTCCATTTAATAATTACTGTCCTGTTTTCAAAGTGCTTATGGCCACGAACATACATTTACCAACACACCGCTGGTCGTAATTTTATACATTCTTAAAATACATTTTCCTATATCTTTATTGTGTTGACCAATGCCACAAAATATTATTACCATAACGCTGATGCGCAAATAATTTCAGATATTATTTATGCGCTAACATCGCACTATAATTACAATATAAAAATAATAAACAGGATTTCAATCGATCTATACAACCTGTTTGCCGTTAAGATTTATCCTACGCGCGCTTAATCGGTTTCGAAAACTCAAACTTTTTGACGATCATTATTATAAAAAAGTCCAAAAATCGCGCGAATAATCGATTCGCAATATACGAGTATAATATTAGAACACGTGTGTTCGTTTTGTTTTAATAATTAGTGTGCGAGTATTATTGAAAACCTTGAAAATTCGACCAAAAAATAATTGTTCTTCTTATTTTAGACATACATATAAATAATTAGTGTAGCTAAATGCGTTAGGTCAGGGGTTCCCAACCTATTTATCACCGAGTACCTACCGATAGACACTTTTATGATCAATACGGGTGTACACCACCTTAATTAAAAACTAAATTAGGAGAGTCGATTTTTTTTTTAAAAATATTTCTTTTATTATTAATTCATTTATTAAAATTTTTATTATATCATATTCATTGAAGTCAAAAAAAAATTTTTAGATAAATCTTAATATTTAAATTTCATGTGAAATTCGTTATCGTTTATTTTATACAATAACATCGATATTAGTCTGAATGGAACTTATTTTCGCTCGTAAATCACTTTGAATATTGAGCCTACTTCGGTTTCGAAAAAAAAAAAAAAATGTTAAAATTCGATGTCAGAATAATCACGATTCCACTCATCACTTTAATATTTTATACGTAATACTATATATAAATAGATTTATATTCATACATATTAAATGGGAGCCAATAAAATAGATAACACAACTCGTACAAAACAAATTACCACTCTTATTCATTTGACTGCCTGCCAATTTTTTTTTTATCTTTGTAATTAAATTATATTACGTATTTAAAATTCATATAAAATTAGTTTTAGTCGAATTCTCCTTACCGCTCTATATCTGATTTTATTTTATTTATTTTATTTTATTTGTTTATAACGGCAATTTCACATATTGACAAATTTAAACTGATATGTACAATGAATAATATTAGCATAATTAACTTAATTAACTTAAAACTACATAAACTGATATCTAAAAGTATATTATATACATAGGTATGAATAATCCTTATGCTTATGAATCCCTGATAAAAGTTATAAAATCGTTTACGTATTCAACGTTCACTGCTTGGGTACCGACTCATAAAAACGTATAAGCGAATACGAGCCATAATAATAAATACATTTTCAGTTAAGCAAGTATTTTTTTTTTTTTTTTTAACTTAATTAAGTGTAGTATGCAGATGGGCGTACGTACGTTTTTAATAACGTATAAAATACGAAGGCCGACCCGAGCGTAAAAAGTCAAATTTTCCAGTGATTTTTTTCGATAAGCTTTAGCTTTATATAATTTCCATTTAATAATTACTGTCCTGTTTTCAAAGTGCTTATGGCCACGAACATACATTTACCAACACACCGCTGGTCGTAATTTTATACATTCTTAAAATACATTTTCCTATATCTTTATTGTGTTGACCAATGCCACAAAATATTATTACCATAACGCTGATGCGCAAATAATTTCAGATATTATTTATGCGCTAACATCGCACTATAATTACAATATAAAAATAATAAACAGGATTTCAATCGATCTATACAACCTGTTTGCCGTTAAGATTTATCCTACGCGCGCTTAATCGGTTTCGAAAACTCAAACTTTTTTGACGATCATTATTATAAAAAAAAAGTCCAAAAATCGCGCGAATAATCGATTCGCAATATACGAGTATAATATTAGAACACGTGTGTTCGTTTTGTTTTAATAATTAGTGTGCGAGTATTATTGAAAACCTTGAAAATTCGACCAAAAAATAATTGTTCTTCTTATTTTAGACATACATATAAATAATTAGTGTAGCTAAATGCGTTAGGTCAGGGGTTCCCAACCTATTTATCACCGAGTACCTACCGATAGACACTTTTATGATCAATACGGGTGTACACCACCTTAATTAAAAACTAAATTAGGAGAGTCGATTTTTTTTGTAAAAATATTTCTTTTATTATTAATTCATTTATTAAAATTTTTTATTATATCATATTCATTGAAGTCAAAAAAAAAATTTTTAGATAAATCTTAATATTTAAATTTCATGTGAAATTCGTTATCGTTTATTTTATACAATAACATCGATATTAGTCTGAATGGAACTTATTTTCGCTCGTAAATCACTTTGAATATTGAGCCTACTTCGGTTTCGAAAAAAAAAAAAATGTTAAAATTCGATGTCAGAATAATCACGATTCCACTCATCACTTTAATATTTTATACGTAATACTATATATAAATAGATTTATATTCATACATATTAAATGGGAGCCAATAAAATAGATAACACAACTCGTACAAAACAAATTACCACTCTTATTCATTTGACTGCCTGCCAATTTTTTTTTTTTTATCTTTGTAATTAAATATATCATTATATTATATTCGTACGTTCTTTTTTTATCTAATTTTATTATAACATTCGTTTGAGTAATAAACATGTTGTATATATAAAAATATAAATAAAATGTTGAAATTCGATTGTTGTTAATTAAAATAATTACGAAAATAACTGATTAAATCTATACAGAGCCATATAAATTATATTGCTCGTGTAAACGTATTTTCGTTCGTAGGATTACTGTATAATATTATGTAATCGATAAAAATAATAATAATAATAAAACTATAATAATTGTATGTATATACTTCGCTATATTAAAAATGCTGTGTGGCTTAAATTCAATAAATAAATAGTCATCGCGCGCTTCGAATGCGACGAAAAAAATATAAATTACAACGTTTCGAGGAAAACTTACGTATTTGTTTATAATTCATGCATACAAGTAAAAAAAAAGCTCACTTTTTTTATATACACACAAGGAATGCAATAACACCAGTTTTTTGGCGTATTTAATACAAGTATTTATTTTTATTTTAATCGACAAAATTCATCAGAAATAAAATAACGTTTTTTTTTTTTTTTTAGTTCTGTTATCCATTGTAACAATAGAAAACTGGTTACACGCGACGCGTGACGTATAAAACGTGTGCTGATAAAATTCATTTTTATCCAACTATATCACTACATTTTATAAGGCTGCACCAAATAATTATATTGTTTTCATTCGAAAAACATGAAATTGCCTAAGATATTGCTACCGATCGTTTTTTCGGCATAATAACGTAATATTTTCATATTGAAAAATTATACTTATGTACTCCGAAAAAAACCAAACGGTCGTACCAAAATCAAATCGTATATTATATTTAGGCCCCTGAAGTGTCATTTCAAGGGGTTATGTATAGGCAATTCTTTCGTTCGTGTACGACCACGCACATAGAATTGGAAATTTTGTTCATTTAAAATATATATATATATATATATAAATTGCACTTTAGAAAATGATATTTTATTCGTGTACAGACAACGGAATTTCATGTTTTAATAATACACAAAATTTATATTATTTAGTATAGTTTACTTTTTATGACGTATATAAAATAATGTTTAGGTCGTATATACAGCAAACGGGGTTATTATAGAAATTAAAAATTATAATTGTAGAGATATGCTGTTACGGGCGTACTTGAGAATCCTGCAAATGCCAGCGCGGGTATTGTAGTGGTACCAGAATTCGTTTTATCCGTCTATACGGGTAATTAGATACATTGAAATACACACACACACAGAAATCAAAGGTAGACTTGAGTACCACACTCGAGTTTAATAAATCTATAGCTTAATCCATGTATGAAATACCGGCCCTAAAAATGTGTTAGTTATAAATTGTATAATAGTTATAATAGAAATAATTGTCTATTCATTTAATACAAAACAAATTTTATTATTGCTTTTTAGGAAACAACAGTCAAAAGCCACCGATAACCAGGATTTATAATGTAGTAACCGGTCACAATTATTATTATTTGAATAAGTTTAATTCGTATAAATTACAAAATATAAGTAATAATGACCTGTAATAACTGATAGTTTTTATTAACTTATAAACGTAATCGTTTTGTATTATAAAAATTGACTCATATAATGTAATAAAAATTACATGCACCGGAATTTCAAATTATTATTAATAGAAATATACTTGTTGCATCATAATATTATATAAGAAAATCTTTTTTTTTTATTAAATCAAATTTTATTAAAATTATCACATACCTATATTATTTTGTTTTTAAATGGACTATAATATATAAATATTTTTATATTTGTATTGAAACCTATGGGAAAAAATGTTACATAACGAATATGGTCTTCCTTATCATTCTGAAATCAATCAATATTTCAGTACAAATACGGCTATAAATATGTAAATGATACATACAAATGTGTTATGCATCGGGAACGCTGTTTTTTTAATGTATATGCAATATGGTTATGTTACAGCGTTAGCGATAAACGGGTATAGGAATTTCACAGAGAAGTTACTTAACCTAACCTGGTAGCTGTTACACATTGTTGCTTAGCTATTAATTTCATTAATTTCCGTGTAACAGGCAGTGTCGGTCTAGCCTGTGATTGGGGGGCCCGTTTTCATTTCATGGTAATGTATATAATATGTGGTAAAGAAATAATTGTTTAGACCGTTTGCACTGTTTGCAGTTTGTGTGTGAATATAATTTATAACAATATTTAACATTTTTTGTACATTGGTTGTGAACATATAAGATTAGAAAATAAGTCATATTACATTTAAAAAAAAACATCCTTTTTAAATTGTATAAAATTTATACATTAATATAACTGGCAATATACGCGTAAAAAATTTAAAAAATTTAATTCATTAATATATCGAAACAGTAGAGTATTTTGATTCTTGATTCAAACACCCGAACTTTTCAAATATTCAATCTTTGTTAATTAACTGAATTGGGTTTTCTCCCACGATACAGACGGTGTATTGTATTTGATTTACTGAGAACGTAAATTTGGTTTTAAAATCTTCATCTTAGAAAATACACACGTTCACGCGAAACTTGTGTGTAAAGAAGTTTTAATCGTTGCTGCAAAAAGTCAATTAAATCGGGCCAGATTTTGAAGTCAATTCGTACAATACTAGAAATACTTCGGGTATAAACATATTCGTTGCAATTTTTAATATTACGTTCATATTTTTCTTCGCGTGCGACTAAAAACGATTCTGCTTCATTATTTTCATCGTTTTTCTCGAAAACCTATTTTTTTAATCTTTAATTCCCTATTTGATCCCGAGGTAAATGCCTGGCGTAGCCGGGTAGGCCGGACCGACACTGGTTACAAGTCTGAAACATATTTGAGACTAATGCGTGTGTCGACATACGGAACGGACCACAGCAAAATGTGCACGTAACGTGCAGAACATTACATGGTAGGGAAACACTATATTTTACACGCCAACGAACGACACGCCTTTCCGTGCTACTTCGTGTTCAGGAGTATATCTCGTATACACGTACATTTTAATATTATAATATAATATTATATTATAATAGCGCATTATATACGACGCGTTTGATAACACGCAATAAAAACATATTATATCAATGAATGGCCTATGTGGTCACTCGTCAGTCCAATTTACATAACAATATATTATAACCAATACGTGCTATATACTATTGTATTTAAAATAGTTAACACTATTGTAACTACTGTTGTAACAGCGTATGCACGATAACACACTAAATAACTGATAATATTAATTAATCTGTTTACTCAGTGTTAACTGTTTTAAATACAATATTGTATAAAACGTGACTACTGTTATGTAAATATTAAATAATAATGCAATATACTATTATAATAGTTACAGTACCACGGACTAAGCCATAATGGACTGGCATCGCATAGAGTAATAATATAACGTTCCTATTACGTACGTGCAGAATATTGATGCCAAACCATTGGTCATTGATCCTAAAAAAAGAGTTTAGGTCCGATAATAATAATTGTCGCTCCGTTAGATCTCGCTGTAATCCAACAAACATTGATATCTAATCGACGATAACCCCCGTGTGTTTATAAAAAAATTATTATATATTATTTTTATTAGCGAATAATTGCGTTTTTGAATACTGGTATAATATTTTAGCTCGTGTGAATAATGACCGACCTGAAAAAGGAACTGTGTACTCTTGCGTCGATTGATTGAAAGAACGCTGTCTACATTATATTAAATATATACGAGCAGCGTTCTTTCAATATTATATTTTACTCTATGGATGTTTGGTGTGCAAATCTATGTGCAAGAGACGCGTGCAGGGAGATCATAAGACAACCAACGATTTTAGCCGAAAACTATTGATTAAAATAACAATTAAATGGTTATTGTGTGATAGTAAAATACGCGGTCACTATATATACTCGTATATTCAGATCACAAATTTCACAACTGTTTTCTGATCGTCTGCATTGGTATAGCTGCCGAGTTCCATGCGAACTCATTATTTTTCGGTTCTATACCAAAAATAAAAAAGAAACATTTTATGGTTTTAACATTCGTTAACAGAACATTTTTGTACTTTCATTGTGGAAAAACATTTGCAAACAAGTATTACTGTGTGTGTGTGTGTATTTATTGGTTATGTTATGTATAGAAATTCGTATACAATTATTTTACACAAATTATATTGTTCGACATACAAGCAGTTGAAGTATGATGGTGAACTATAAGGTAATGATTGTAAATTTAAAAATTGAATGGAATATCGAATAACAAAT
The DNA here is from genome assembly GCA_032441835.1 of Slavum lentiscoides. Classification (NCBI taxonomy): domain Eukaryota; kingdom Metazoa; phylum Arthropoda; class Insecta; order Hemiptera; family Aphididae; genus Slavum; species Slavum lentiscoides. The sequence continues at coordinate 9,097,544 of CM063722.1, forward strand.
ATCGACGAATTTTTAAAAAAATCTAATAAACCACCGGTAAAACTGTAAAATTTACATTTGCATTCATGGAGAATGTATACATTTACAAACAGTTCTACACCCTCTTAGCTGTCATATCGATGCCAGTCCATTATATCTGTGTTTAATACCATTGATTATGTATTGGATATACTAGAAAAGTTAATTCGTTAAAAATATTATAATATTACAAATATTTAATTTATGTTTAACGCGTACCCAATTGCGTTTGAATACGTGAAAATAAATTCGGTGAATTTCACAAAGTCGGATTGTTTTTTTATACTTTATTCATTGAAGTGTACTGAAAGTTTTCTTGTTTGTGTGAAATTCAAAAGTAAGAAAAAGAAAAAACTTGTACTTTTATATACCAGTATAGTATTATATAGTTGTTGTGTTGATCTTTCGACTTTTTCAACTGAGCACAAAAACTTCCACGTTTCTCATTGAAAACACAATTGTTTGCTATGTTTCATTAAGTCGACTGGATAGACACTCGGACAGCGAGTAATGAACTACATCGTTGGAATCTTTAGTAGGTATGGAAAAGTTGTATTCGAGATCAAAAAAAAAAATCATTGTTTGATTTCAGGGACTAAGTGTTGTTCATCTATTTGTGATACTATTAAAATATTACGATTGATTTAAAGATTGCTTTTCGAAATGTTTTCCCGCGGTCTATCCAATTCATACGAACTGCAGTGTGCCGTTCTCTGCAGACTCGATCGGCGACTCTGGCTAATCGATACCGAATTTTTTCCACATGAACTTGAGTCATCGCGGTGATATACATACGTATAGGTACGTATGTCTCGAGATGATAACTTCCTGCCGTTCGCCGTCGAGATAAAACCGTGTATGCATAGGTCGTATTTTATTTTGAGTGATTCTATATATATAGGTAGGTACATATTATAGAACACATGTACACCCACTGCGAATCGCAATGATATATATATAATCGCGTACTATAAATACTAATAATATTTGTAATATATTACAAATACAATAAGACAACGTGTGTGTTATTGCAGCATCTACCCATGTGTAGGTATTACGCATCGAGAGCGTAATCTTTTTATGAACTATCGAAGTCGACACAACAACGTATTCCGACAAATCGGATAAATTGATTTCCTAAACGCTGTGCGATACGGCTTTTTTTTCTTTTCTTTTTGATTTCTAATCTAACCTGGTACAACCTCTGCGCAGCAACAGTTCGATGTCTTTTTATATACGTATAATGGTCTTTTTTTCCCATCTGCTATAGTAATCTCTCGCGTATAACGCCTCATTATAATATATTTTAATAACGAGCGTGTGTTATACAATAACTTTATTAGCGCGCTCGATGGTGTTCGGTCGCCTAAAGTCCAAGCGTTTGCAGTACCTACATGCGGCGCCGCGTTTTAATCGCTGTATATTGTTTTCGGGACACGTGTAGGTGAATAACAATATTTTTTTTTTACATATATATAAATAAAATAGTAACACGCGAAGGAGAAATCTAATGGGGGAAAAAATATCGAGATGTCATTTGTTATTCATTTGTAGTTTCGCGAATAGTTTTAGTTTGAAAATTGATGTGATGGGGTGAGAGCGAGAAATTCTCGAAAAACCTAACGCACGAGAAAATAAATCATTATCGATTTAATATTTACAATGTGGCCATCGTTTTTTTTTTGTCTATTTTTGAGAATGTTAACACGAGCGCAAAATGTATGTGCCGAAGAAATCATAAGTGGATACGATATTATTACGAAGAGAAAATCGCCATCACTTGCAGGCAATGGAGAATTTGAATTTTGTTTCTGAAATAGGCAGTAACGATTTTTCGAATGACACCCAACGAGTAAAGACGCCCCAAACATAACTTTTAAGATTTTATTCCGTCGGTTACCTGCAGCGGTAATGTAACGTTGATTTTCATGGTCACCAATCTTCTTGGTTGTAACCACTGTTGTTAGAATATTATTACGATTCGATCGGGTAAAAAAGTCCGAGGGCTGTGCAATACATAGGACTGTATTCTAAAAACATTTTTAAACGCTAACGAAAAACAATAAATCGCTCGGAATTCATACCTACTAAAATATTTCAGTACCTATACATTTATTCGTATCAAAAGCGTCTTAAATTGGACTATTTCGGACACCGAACGGCAACTATTATACCGGTTAATTAATGTAAATATAAAAATTAAAACGTTTAACTGTTCACGTGTGAAGCCGGGTTAAGTCTTATACAGATCCGAACGAAAATAAATATATGACTCAACGCGCGTGGAAAAACGAGATTGTGGACAAAAAAAAAAATGTGTACATACAATTATTTCGCTCGGTTCATTATAGGTGGTGTGATTGCTTGTGGTGGCGGCCCATTAACAGTATTTTCCTGACAAGCAAACAAAATAAATATTGGGAATAATATTATAGCTATCATTATCGCGAATGAGTTCTTTTAGCCAGTGTTTTTTTTTAAAAATAATTTCCAAAATATATATCTATGTAAATTAAAAAAAAATATGTATACTTCTTATTTCACATCTAATTATTCTTGGCTTCAGAACCCTTCCGTCGAGTACGTGCTCGCGTGGTGTATCGGCGTTTTATGAATTTCCAGCACCATAATCAATTCGTTTAATGGATTCTAATGAAGCACTTAGTCATAATACTGCAGCTAAGTCATCGTCTCCAAAACCATGTCTTGTTCGCGTATTTGCCGTTTATTATAATACACAAATGCGCGTCTTTTGCACGCGGTCCGTTTTTCTATCAAATTTTTAACAGTTCTAGATGATTTTCCCTCATCTGGTAGTACAAATTTGGTCAAAAACACTTATGTTTTGTTTTAAAACTCCATTCCGCTAATAAAAAAAAAAGGCCAAAGGGGGTGTCTGACACTAATATCCCGCCGCCCATGATTACGCCACTGATAGTTACTATAAATCGCGCAGCGTACATCTGTATCGAATTCTTTTGTAACTTTTTTATTTTCATATTAGTTTAGTCAACAGAACAAATTATTTTTACTTATATTTATAGTTAGTATTCGTGTGTATTAAAGTTTATACGCGCGATTTCGCAAAAAAAAAAAAAATTCAGTAGGCCTACGAAAGTATGCCTGTCGCACAACATAATATATATGAAAAAAAAGTTAGAAATTCAGTAGGTACGGGATGTTAAAATCTTGGTTAAGCTCAGTCTATATCGATTGTTTATCTAAACTGCGTGACGAACGATTTCATCATAAAATAATTTTTAACGATTAGGTAGGTTTTTTTTCATAATTTTATTTGTTTTTTATGTGTTATTTATAACACAATTAAAAAGTCGCTGTTAGTCATAATAATATATAGCGCATTAGTCATTGCTCGTTAGTATATATTATAATATGGCAGGTACATTATCGTACAATTATTTGTATTATAATAATTAATACAATATGATGGTATACAAACTAAAAAATATTGTGTTCTATTATGCAATACGCGTGTAATAGAATGAAAATAAAATTTTTTTTTAAACGTAGTACTCGTCGTCGTCGGACAAAAGCAAACATGCTCGCGCTTATTACGTGTACTATAACCGTCTTTCTCGTATAATGATATTGCGTGTAACAAGTTATAATTTGTTATCTCAAACATATATATAATATTATATGATTACGAATAATGCCGGTAGAAATTGTTTATGATTATTAAATTATTCGGTATACACTGGGATCGTTTCCGAAATCAATTTATTTCCGAACGAATACAATTTCTAAATACACACCGCGCGCAGTTCAGAGCGACAATAATTGCACGGTGTCGACGAATCAATTAGAACCGTTTGAGAACCGCGAGTGTAGTGTTGAGGGATGGAATTAAAAAATTTTAGCATACGCTTGTTTATGAGGCGTTGTGAAATTTGACTGGTAGAATAAAAGAAAAATAGTTAAAATTATAAGTGCTAATAAAAAAATCGATTTATAACTGCTATATGCTCTTACGAATAAAGAATACTCTTTATATAATAATATACTGTACCAAACGGGCTAAATGGTCCGCGTCTCAACGTTAAACGGTTATATATTATGCAAACGGGTAGTCAACAGGAACGAAATGCGTTTTTTTTGTAGACGTCTTCTGCCGTTTTAAGATTCAATACGATTGTATTTTTTTACGATTAATGCTGGCCGCCATTTGACAATTATATACGTCGCGCGAAACTTCTAGCGTACGGCCCCAATTATGAGCCGAATTTTTCAACGACCCGACCGAGCACAAAATCATAATACTCCCTGTTTACATACATTATACCCGAGATGAAATTTCGGAGTTATTTTTGTGACTAAATTACAAACGGCCGCTTGTTCAGTTCCAAACGTTCGAATGTGTATAAATTTTTTTAATAAAAATACAGCATCGGGCAATAAATACTGTATAAATGCGTACACTTGACACTTTGATAGATGTTACCGTGTGCCGCGTGTGCCGCCAGCAACGGATTTTCAACAAAATCGTATCTTTGTACCTACTACTATACAACTTCGAAAAAGTTTTCGAATAGTTTCATTCAATTTTAGGCTATTTATAGTTGTTTTTAGATTTTAGGTATTTTCATTCGTAAAACAGTTAATTTTGAGTTTTTTTGACTCGAAATTGTCTTGATAATCGTTCTATTTTCGCTAAAATCTCATTTGTAGAGGTTTATCGTAATTTTTCGGTAGTTTATCGCGTCGCATTAAAAAAAAACCATTGAGATGATCGAAAAATGATCCCTCTAAAGTACCAAAGATGCGAATTGCTGCCGGAAACAAACTGTGACCGAAGTGATCGGAGCACTGCTCCTTCCGGTCGAAAATCCGTACACAGGATAGAAAAAATAATAATAAACATCATTGTAAAAACGAAGTGTACAAGTAACGGAGCGCGTACAAACTCGAATATTGTTTAAAAAAAAAAAAATATCCAAAAGCATTTTTTTCACGCTCCGTACGATCTGAATCCGCTATTGTACGACAAGACGTGACTGTGTGAGTATAAACTTTAAACGAACAAAACGGTTTCGTTTCGAAAAAGCGTTTCGGCCTCGCTCCACCTCCTACGCGATTCTGATATATAACGAATCTGAGTAAACACTATTATTATTATTATTATGATGTAATAAAATAAAAAAGCGTTTCTCGCCGTATTAATTAACGTAATTGAGTGCATGTATTTTACACGGGCGTGCCTGCGGTAAAGTGCATGTTATACATCGTAATATACCAGTGTATTGTGTTACGAATAATTCCGTTGATTTATTGGATTTTGTTACAGAGATGGCGGTGGCGGTGCCGGGGTAGAGTGGGAGAGAAAAAAATGTGAGAGAAAAAAAAAAATCGCCATGATAAGGGAAACGCGAGCGTTCGTCTCATCCGTGTGAACTGTGTATATAAACTCAGATTACGGTACCGGGATAAATAAGCCACGGAACGCCGGTGCCGAACGTCAGACATTCATTATCATCAACGTTATACGGACGGACGGTTCGACGTGCAGTGTGGTGTGTGTGTGCGCGTGCGAACTAAAACGGAGCAGAACTCCCAAACGGCAATCGATATTTACCGTTCGATATAATTATTATTATTATTATTATAAAACAAACACTGTCTCTTCTATAGTTCAATATATATTTCAATCGGCAATTTCTACTTAATCGATTTCAATCGTTTTCTTTTTTTTCCGCCCCCCCCGACCGAGCGTTTCTGCAGTGTTCAGTGTCCGATACAACATGATCGCAGACGAGTCGTACGTCGTGTCGCCAACCAGAAAACACACCGGCACAGTGAGTAGCGGAGAATTTCTATTCATTATTTTATTTTTTTGGAAACGTTTTTTTTTTTTTTTTGTTTGTGTGTACCGACTATTTTTAATACGTTTTTTTTTCTAACCCGTTTTCAGATCATATTCTTGCACGGACTCGGCGAAAATGGGTACGCAACATTATTGTATTATTATTATTATTTTTTTAAGTTTTTTTTCAATATTTTCAATTCGCGTATCAATAACGAGTTTTTTCTTTTGGTTCGTCAAAACCAGTCGGTGTTTTTTTCCTCTTCGCGTTATTATTATTTATATACGCGCCATATTTATTTTTATTTAAAAAAAAAAGAGTTTATTTTTAAACGCGTTTTTAATCGGTTGCCGAGGAAAAAAATTTTCATTAATATTGCCTAAATAGGCGGAGGGAGGGGGTTATGTGTTACAACAAACCGGTAACGACGCGTGTGTATAGAAGAAGAAGAAGAAAAAAAAGCGATCACTGGATATTGTTTGTGGTTTAAATAATAATCTCTACGGTAATTATTATGCGCGTTGAACACACTTATTATGATTACAAGAGAAGAGGAGATTAATCCTGTGTGTGTGTGTGTGTGTAATTTTTTATTTTATTTTTTCAAATGTACGCTTAATTTTTATTTTTTACTTTTTAATTGGTCCAGGGAGTAGGTTTTTTTTTGTTTGTTTTTGTTAATTATTTATTTATTAAATATATATATATATATATATATATATATTCATTAACGATCTATTCAACGGCGGGATTCGAAGTGAAAATCGAAAAAAAAAATAGATATATTAATTTTTTTTAATTATGTTTACGCCGTGTATTTTTTATGATATCGTAATTAATTCTAATCGACGAGATTCGGAATGCGTAATTGCGCGTTACAGAACGTTAGACGAATATATATATATATATATATATATATTAGAAACAACTATATAATAATAACGATCTCAATGCAGATCACACTCGCGTCGACAAAGTATAAACAGTATATTTATACGAATAAATTATTCTCGAGATAAAATTTTATTACGAGTAACGTAAAAAAAAATAAAATTTTTTTTTTTTGAATTTAATAAAATATTTTTTTTTCGTTCGTGTCCAGAAATTGTTAAAAAGTTTAAATCTGCCGAAAATATGTGATTTTAAATGTAATTTGTAAATTAAACGAAAAAAATTGTTCATTTAATACGCTATATATATATATATATATATATATATATATGATTATAATTCGTGAAAAAAAGGTTAACGGCTTTCTCTAATCGTGCAGAATCTTTATAACATATAATATGTTTTTAACATACACACACAATTTCGGCAATTACCAATTGTGATATTTCGTTTATATTCGTAGTAAATAATAAACACGTATTGAGAAGATGGTGTGAAAATAAATGCAATGTATGTGATTTTTTTTTTTAATAATCTTGTTATCGTATTCCATGCGTACATTTTAGACGTTACTACCACAATATAAGAAACGCATCCGAGCAACACGTGATAAATATATTTTGCTGTTTTAAAATAGTATATACATATATATATATATTATGTATAAATTATTATCAATAGTAGTAATTTGTATACGTACATCAAATATTAACCTCTAGAAATTTTAACGAAAAAAATATAAAACAAAATCTTTATTTATTATTATTTTTTTTTATAAAATCCACCATAGCCATAAATACGCTCAATACGTGTATTGCAAGATACTTTTACAAAAATAAAAATAAAAATATTTTATAAACTCGCTTACATATAAATAATTATTTATATATATATATATATATATATACAGTGCATAATATTATACTGCACTTAAATACAATTAAAATAAATTTGTTGAAAATCTGATCGCTATAAAAAATCATAAAAAGAACTACTCGGTAATTTTTTTTTTATGTTTCAAATAGTGTATTCAGTATATCGTATATTGTAATGGTAAAATTATTCCAAATGAATGTTTTTTATTATATTCTCCTCTCCTCTTGGAAACCAGACAAAAAATAAACCGTAAGACTCTAAAAAAAAAATAATAATAATAAAAAAACCACGTTAAAAATGGTTATTACTATATTATTATCATTATTAATATTTATATTTTACATAAAGCGTAGTATATAATATCGTTAGTTACAAGTAGTAATACGAGGTGGTTATGGTTATCGTATTCGATTTGATTAATTGTAATATAATTTCGACCGGCTATAAATGTAAGTAGTGACCTCACGTAACTGATTTTTTTTCATCTTTATTTTTGTTTCAAAGTAATATTTACGGTGCCCTCCCTGCGTATAGTCATATATTATTTCATTCTAATATTAATAAAAAGTACAAATTCTTTTCAATTATTTTACAAATATATTTTTTTTTTCAATTATTTTTTTTGTAACGTTTGTTTTCTTTTTTATTACGTACGTTTCGAAAGGCCCTGGGGGATACGTCATAAGAACTGGCGATGACGTTTTAACATTTCAAAATCGCGTGCTTTTTGGTATCATTTCATACCGAGACAATATATAAAACATAAATTATGTTTAATAAATTATTTATAAGAATAAATTTATTATACTGTTGTACATTCGAAAATTCGACATTTCGACTTAACATTATATACGCGTATATATATATATATATATATATATATATATATATATATATCGGTATAGTTAATAAATAATTATATTATTATAAAAACGTTCCTATTACTGAGAGACATTCAATTCGGTTTTTTCACGAGCAACACATTTGTTTGATCGTCGATTATAATATTGTGAATTTTCTCCGTGTTTAACATATAAGGACTTCATTACCGACTGCGTATAATGCGAGATCGAACGTTGCACGGTGAATATTTTATTTTCAAATTCGTGTATAAAATATAGTGTTTAAAAAAAAAAAAAATAGGTACTTCGTGCAATTCATATTCCAAATGAAATCCGATACAAATTAACTGAGTTCACTTAATCCACCCGATTTTGTTGAATTATTATTATTATTATTATTATTATAAATGAGTATATATATTTTTTGACCTTTCTCGTGTTATCGCAGAGACACAGTATAATAAAAATAGATGTTGTTATAAGAAAAATACGTTAATTTACAAAAAAAGTACATTAAAAACTTACATAAAACTATATTTATATATATATTTTTAATTATCAATTAACGCGCAACATAATAACTTCACAGTTATTATTGCTAGTAAAAAATATCGTAAAAATTATCATAAAAAGGAAAAACTACAATTTAGAATATAATACATATTTTTATAGTATATATATATATATATATGTACACACACACACACGAAATTAATCCATGTACATGTATGTATCCGAAAAAATAGGGTGTATTTGTACGTTACGTATCGTCTTTTGAAGTGTAATCGGATATAAAATTGTGTAAAATAAAAGTTCACCGCAACCAACACGGGAGAGAAACACGAACGAAATGACTAGAAAGAGCTAAAACAGTAATAATACGTGGTCCGAGAAAAAAACCGTATTTTTTTTCTATATAAAAATATAAAACATATTATTTAAAAAATATATTTTATACTTTATAGAACTGTATTAGAGTTGGATTCGAGAAAAGTTGTAGCTATATACTGCACGTAAAAAAAAACGAAATTCTCCTTCGTCGTATATACTGCAGATAATATATCACGGAGATCTGACAAATATATATAATAACACTTTGGTCGTATTCAGTATTTTTACGTTTTTTTTTTCTCTCTTTCTATAATGTAATTATTAGTACCCTGTGCCATAGTAATTGAATTTTAGGGGGTCTTTTTTTACATCTGAGAATGAAACAATTTTTCTTTTTTACATTAAGTTAAAAATAACCATTTCGCGAAACGATTTCTCGCACCAGTCTCGGACGGTTTTCGTTGTTTCGCGAAGGCCAAAGGTTCAATAATAATTAACAACGTGATCCGATTAAAAAACGTTTTGCAATAACAAAAAAATTAATTTCAATAGAATTGTTCGTTTTATTCTTTTTTTTACTTCGATGGGAATAAAAAATACGTTTGTTAAAGCGCAAAAGTTTAATGGTGGTTTGGAAAAAAAAAATAAAAGGAGGAAAACTCAAAAATATAAGACACTCTACCTACAGGGAAACCTTGTAGAGGGCAATCCAATCGTTTTGTCATTAAATTATCACCGGGAGCCACCATACTATATAATATTGTAGTGTATTTATGTGTTAAAATACGCTCTGGATATGTCCGCGGAGTCGATAAGATTTTATCGAATTCAAATATTTTAAATCGAAACTTATATAAATTATAGTAAAAAAAAAAAAAATTGATAATCTCTACGTTATCGGTTGTAGTATGCTTTTAATAATATGCGCTTTTTGTTCGTTATTGTACGCAGGGAAAATTGGAAAACTGTGTTCGAGAAAATGGTCAAGCCCAACATCAAAGTGATCTGTCTCAACGCGTAAGTACAATTGTATATATATATATAAATAACAAAAATCTTTACGCGTTTTTGAAAACAATTGGCCGCCGCTCAAGCCTTCCCTTAGTTTTGAATTCTAATTAAACTTGAATTTGTCGAGAATTTTTTTTTTTATATTTTCGTGTACCGCGACGAAACAAAATGAAATACCCATTTTTTTTTTTTTTTATACTCGTTCGTTGTTCGTTAATTCGTAGGGCGTTTTTTTGTTATTAAATACCAAATGTAAGTGTTGAAAAAACTTATTTTTAAACGAAATAATTTTTAAAAAGTTTATTTCATTTGATTTGGCCGATTGCGGAACACTTTAGTTTTTCGAAAATGGACCGTTGGCAAAGTTTTTTTTTTTTTGTTAAATTATTTTCCCCGCGATGACGTGTTGAAAAAACCGCGCGACAATTGACCGATAAAAATCACATCGGGTCGATTATTGCCGCGGGAACTCGTTCCCCTTCCCCTCCACATTTTCAACGTTATGAGATACGGATCGGGTTTTTTTCCCCACTCCCTGCCCGTTCAAAACCGTTCGTTTCGGAATATTCGGCCGCCGGGTGTTGGTTAACATTTTTTTTTGTCCTACGTGTACCGCTGGCACAAAGCTAATGAAAAACAAATCGATTACCGACATACCGTGGTCGTGGAAATCCGTACACGCGTCTAATACGCGTAAACAGTAAACACGAAATCGGTGGAAAGAAAAAAAAAAATTAAAATAAACCGGTTTCGAGACGGCCCGGCCAAAATTAATCACGCGGATTCGTGAAAAAATAAAAAATAAAAAAAAATTGTCGTCACCGTGATTTTTTTTTAATCGTAAAAAAACGATCGAGACGCAGGGACGTGTAAAACGACGAGTATATTCGAACGTTCTCAGATTATTATTACTATTATTATTCGCGTCGGTACAACAGACCTTTTTTGCTTTGCTTGTCCGAGGACCTAGTTGGTCTTTAACTATCCCAGGCGAATTGCCTTTTCTGGTTGAATGATTTTGTGTTGTCATGTTATTTGTTTATTTTGACGTCCATTCCAGTGGGCGTGGCTTACTTTTGATGACGGTATTAATGACTGGACAGATGATCTTCCCAATTCCCTGATTCGACTACATCTTGATTGGCTTGTTTTGAAAAAGAGGGATTTTGACTGGTTTTTTTATTGTTTCCGAGATTGTTTTGCATCCTGACGAACTCCTTAGAATTTCGTTCCTTACGAAGTACGGCGAACCAGATATCCGTTCTCAAGCTGATGGTTTGAACGGATTCTAGTTTACGCCAATGACTGTCCTTTAAGTAACAGGCCCATATGCCGCTCCCGCGTATGTGAGTATAGAGGTGATGTACAATTTTAGAATGTTTATGCGTGTTCTTACGGGGACTGGGCTTTTGCGGTTTAAGGTGGGATAATAACATACCTCGGACTTGGGTGGCTTTTCTTCTTATGTTATCTACGTGGACTCCGAAGATGAGATGACGACCAATCGTTACGCTTAGATATTTCACATTATTCGACCATTTAATATAAGTGTTGTTGACTTTGATTCGCGTGATATTGGTGGTGCGTTTACGACTGAAAAGTACAGCTACTGTTTTTGTGGTGTTGATCCGAAGCCGCCACTTTTCAAACCAAGCTGTTGCTAATTGGATTCGCCTCTGTAGTTGGATGATGACTATGTTGACGTTTTGGTCGTTGGTGGTAATGGTAAGCAAGACAACAGACTTGCAAATCGTTTACAGTTTTATACGTGTGCGCTGCTGTAGCGACTCTGCCCGGTTTTCGAAACGGGAAAAATACACGCGGTTTTCTCGAATCGGAAATCTCTTCTATTTTTTTTTTTTTATTCAATAAACAATATTTTTATAATAACTTATAAATAAATTTTTTAAGTATTGTCTCCTCGACTGTAAAATCACAACGAAACTCAATAAATTACCCAGCCGGACGACCGCGGTTAAAGAGAAGAGAACGATTAGACGGAAAGCAATCCTTTCCAACAGTGGCGCGTAGACAGATATTAGTCAACGAGGGCGTTTAAACGTGATGCGATTTATTCAAACCGACAACACACGTTACATTGACGAGACTGTGAATATGCTTTCGATTCGTAGCAGACAAAAATTACAAATCCGTTCCACACGAAGACGAGTTCAAAAAAAAAAAAACGAAAACTTAAAACGCGTATTTTTTCAATTTAAACATTTGAATTCGCATATTTATTAATTTGTACGTATTTTCGTGCACATTTTTTTGTTATAAAAAACGATGTTTTTTTCACACACCATAATATTAAAGATAATATTAAATATTTTACACTAATATATTTAATAAAATATTGGTGATTCAATTCAACGACACATTAAATAAAAATAAAATATCAATTTATTTACTTCGCAAAATATTAAAAACGTGTTTATATATTATTATTATTATTATTGTTATTTTTTAGTACTAGTCTATTACCTTTAATATCACTATCGATATTCGATAAGCGAATACCGATAAAATCGTACATTCAATCGAATAGATCTGTATTTTTTCACGCACGCGTTATTATTAAATTTCAGAACTAAAATATTCGATTGTAAAATAAAATAAAAATTATTTCAAGACATCCGACAGTACAAAACAGTAATCAATAAAATATTATTATATAAAAAAAAGTCAAAGTAGACGGGGTTGAACCCTTTAGACCGTCCCATCGGCTACGCCACTAGAAAGAATAATATTACATTAAATCGTCGTAGTTTTCTTTGCAATAATAATTATTTGTTTTTTTTTTTTTGTGGGTGGGCGAAAAAAACGTCTGGCGTTTAGCAAAAAAATACCGTTGACGTTGAACAAGGGCTATCCGATGGCCGCGTGGTTCGATCTGGCGTCGTTGGACGAGAACGAGGTAGAGGACGAGGTGAGCATCATGAGGGCCGTGGAGAAACTTCACGACTTCATCGACGAGGAGATATCCAAGACGAAAGTGCCGTCGACCAAGACCATGTTGGCCGGTTTCTCGCAGGGTGGCGCTCTGGCCATGTACGCGGCGTTCACCTACCACAAACGACTGGCCGGAGTCCTGGCCATGTCCAGTTGGCCGGTAATCCGACACACCATGCCAGAAGTGAGAGAATTCATTAATGTTCATGGACGGGACGATTTGATAGTAGCGCGCGATTCGATAATTTATTGATTTTACTCGAGTAGTACTGCAGTTGTTTTCTTTTTCGAGTAGGTGTTACCATAGAGTAAGAATGTATAGAGAGGCCATATCGTATATTATACGTGATTATCTTATACACCGAATGAAGCAGGAGCAAAAGGTGTAATTTCAGTGTGACCACACGTTCGATACAAAATTATCGGGTGCTAGTTACGGAAAACTTATCTGTTCAATAGTGTTCTCTGATAATGATAAATCTAGTGATAAAAATCACGAAATACACGTTTATGCACCAAAAATGGCCAAAGTACTTATTATTGACTTTTGTATAATAATTGTAATTTTCGAAAATGTAGTATGAAAATTAAGGGGTCGTAGTGCCTGACTCAGTTGTCTTGACAATCAGAAAAGCATAACGCGCGTAAAATGTGAGTAATCAAAAAGTAAAGAGTGGATTGATATCAATCCACCTTGGTAATAGTAATACCAGAGTACATAATACCATAATACCATACCATGTTATTACAGTTTAACAAACATAATATTTTGGGAATTTTTATTTTTCTAGTCTGGTTACTATGTATTTACACCTTTTGAATACTTCATATATAATGTATTATAGCCACCCCCTGGGTGTCACCTACTACTGACGATACACTTCTATAACGATTCTATATACTTGCCTCTATCACGAGCACGTACGATCGATACGTTTCCGAACCGAAAGTATATTTTAGATCCGTCTCAACCGAGTCTCGCAACTGAATGAGAAAAAAATAACTGCATTATACCAGTTGAGAGAGACAGCGCTCCGGTGAAAGATCATTTCTGTCGCTTTAAACACGCACGCGTATCGACAAATACCGATATTGTCGGTAGAGAATTTCGGATTTTAACACTTTATATGAATGTAGGCCCTTCAACATTACTCACGAGTAATCACACCGAACGCTATGGATGATTCAAAGACGATTAGTGAAAGAAACCTGCAAAGCGTGTTAAAACGGAAAGAAAAATGTTCAACAATTTTTTTTTATTTTTGGCGGGACTCGGGTTACTTGTAAAAATCCGACTCGATTAGCTTTTTAATACGCGCGTAAATCTTACGGACTGGTAAACATCCAGCGAGACACGGTTTTTTTTAGGTGTTTGTGGGACTAGTTTCTTGTACAATAAAACGTACTGAACGCGATCGTTTATAATAAACTACTTATACATTACTAAAGGAGTTTTCGTTTTTTCGAAGGCGGTCGTAAACAACACGAACACGCCGATGTTACAGTGCCACGGCACCGAAGATCCGGTCATCTACTACAAATGGGGTTTGATCATGCACGAGCTGTACAAGTCGATAAATTCAAAGTACGAGTTTAAGTCGTACGAAGGTTTGATGCATGCGGTCAACGATCAAGTACGTGCCGTTCGAATACAAATAATATATTTTTCTGCCGATTATTTAAAAATAGTTTAAAAAAAAAATGACCTTTAAATATCAAATAATGCCATAAAAAAATGTTTAAAGAGCCAAGAAAATACGAAATAAAAATTTGTTACTTAGATTCGTATGATATATATATATATATATATATATATACATATTATATTATGATATAGTTTAAACTTGAAATATTATCTCGACGAATATTATATAATAATTACGCGATAATATTATTAATTTGCCCACCGCGTTTATCTGAAGAAAAAAAAAACAAACAACGTCGTGGACCTTACACGTTATATTTTTACACGAGCAATAATAATATTTTTAACCGCGTTGATTGTTCCACTCTGTTCTAGGAGTTACAAGACGTCAAGAATTTCATCAACAAAACGCTCCCATGAGAAAATACTATTAGAAAATAAACACACTACTACACGAGATACATTTTTCTGTAGGACTCGATATTATATAAAATATTAGCACGCGCATAATGTTACGTTTGTTATTTGACTTTATTCATTAGTTTCTGAATTATATATATATATATATTGCGTATGAGTTTATATGCATTGATATTCATATTCAATGCTGTACATAATTATTGTTACTATTATGATTATGATTGTTTTTAATTTTTTTTTTTTTTTGTTATGAAAGTTCATTTATATAACCGATACATTTTAAATGCATTATTATATTATTTAGTTCTGAATATATCGAGTTGTTAAAATTCATTGTGTCCACCCCCAAAAGGTAATCCAGCGTATTACGATGAGACGTGTCGGTTCACATTTTACACGATAAAATGTATAAGGATTGTATAAACGTACCTTATTCTTATGGGGGAGGAAGGGCGAAATATGTTTTTTTCATCTCATAAACATTTCTACACATACAACCTCCTCCTCACGCAATAATACAATATTTCACGGTAGCGTATCGAGTTCTCAAGTGTATTTTAATACATATAAAAAAAAAAAAACGTTTTAAATTTTTATACGTTTAATAAATGCGTCACGATAATTTATATATACATATATTTTTAATTTCTTTTTATTTCACAATATATCGCTATTAAATATTATGCCATAACGCTCGTTATATTTTAATATGAAACGAAATAAACAAATACGAGTTACTATGTCTAATTTTCGCTTATTCGTTTTTAAGAATCTATCTGCGAATTATAACATTCGCATCTCTTTTCATTAATTATATGCAATTCACACAACAAGGGTTATTCTTGACTCATTTTCGAGCGCGACCATATGTTTTCAATTTACAATAAATGAAAAGAAATATTAAATTAAGTAGCTAATTTTAGTTGTATGCAGGGCCGTATTTAGGAATTTGTCGCCCTGGGGCAACAAAAAAAAACGCCTTATTATAATATAAAATACAAATTTAAAGCAATATAAAAACAATTTTATTTTTAATTTACGATTCAAATTTAGCCGCTCCCTCATAATCAGCCGCCCGGGGCAACTGCCCCCTGTTGCCCCCGCCCCTAAATACGGCCCTGGTTGTGTGTGTGTGTGTGTACGATAGCGCAAATTATTTATTTGTGTTTAAATGTTATTATAGGAAAATTAGCAAATCGCTTATTAAAATAAAATCATTGAAACGCCCAAAAGCAAACTTACTACGCTATTACAATACGCAATTTTTTTTCTACTACAAGGAAAATTATATCACTACAATCATCAACAAATTGTATGACATCAAAGTCTATGCGTCCATCTAAAACAAATATAGTTCGTGTGTTTTACTGATTTTTCAATTTTATTAAATACAAATATTAACGTTTACCGATTATTTTCATTTTTTTTTATTTGTCCGTCTTATTTTCCAAAGTCGTGATTAGGTTTTCACTTCAAATTCGTCGATTCCACTGCACCGTTCTCAAACGTGTACATTTATTTTATCACGTTTAATATTTTACCAATATCATTAATATTATAAATTTTATAATTACCCGAGGTAATTATCAATAGCTTTATATTTATCATTTTAAATTTGTTATAATATTATCCAGTAGAGGAATACATAGTCGGCTCATGCAGTCGCTTGTTTAGAAACCATTTTAGGTTTTTTCAATCCCATATGAAATTCAGTCATTTGGATCTTAGATTCTTCTGATAACAAATTGAACATTTTCCCTACAGTTCCTTTTCTTTTATTTTCTAAATGTGATAAAACATCAGAAATAATATCGATTATTTGCATATTTCGCAGTTTGTAATAGTTAAAAGTATGTAAAACGATACGAATAAATTCACAGCCGCGAACACGGTTTTGGTTTCCGAATGAAAAATATGGCTCTTTTCAACGGTGATATTGTGTTTAACTCTTATCTATAATCCGATTAAAATGAATACGCGGTTGTAATTCTCTGGCCCCAATTAATTTCACATAGAATTTTAAGACGCTGTATGCCATTAGGATCAATTTTTAAGACATAATTTCTCTTTAACGAAAAAAATGCGTTTATTTCTTTCGCGTTACTAACTGGCATCGCATTGGCGATGATTTTGATAGGCAATAAATATAGAGAGCATGACTAATTTACGAGTACAATATTTAACGCGCATGAACGAATTTTTACTTTTTAAATGCGCTTATTAATAAGTAGAAGTCGTGATAGCTGGACAGTCGTCTGACGCAACTAAAACGATTAACGTTTAAATTTCTAATACTATTTTGGCCGCAATTTCTCCTTGAACATCATCGATTTGAAAAATATATATGTATATATTTCCCCGATGCCACAATCGCCTACCTCCCTCCACGCACAGTGTATATGTATAATATAATTATTTATAAGATCTCACACGAAAGCACAGTCTAAATTCCGAATTTTATTCGTATAATATAATACATACTTACATAGGCGAGACGATGAAAACAACATTAATTTATTGCTGCTTATCGTATCTATATATTTTATAATTTTATAGTTGTCTATACGTTTAAATGTAAAGATAACCTCAGTGTAATAGGATCATAATATGTAGTATCACATCATTTACATTTAAATGTTGAATTATACTCTTTGGACGATCGAGTCTAAAGATTGTATTATTTAATTCCTGAGACGTGTTGTACGATTTCGTTTATATTACCTAAGCGAGTACAGATAAGTACGATTTCGTGCAAGTTCTGAAATCAATGATTGAATGAAACCGGGCGAGCGTGTAATTTTTTTTATCTTTTCGCGATAAAAACGAGCTCATATGGTCTGCAATTTTTATGCAAACGGAAGACAACGGATTAAACGCGTTATTCTCAACGTACGATGCTGCGAGAATCAACAGTGCTAGTGAGTGTTATATTAGTAGCTAATATTTGTATTTAGAATTTCAGATTTTATAATAATTTTTGTATTTCACGCAAATATCTCGAGCCATACCACACGTATGTAATATTTTAAACGTAAAACATCTCCCTGTAACGTGTAAACTTTTCTACGCTCAATAAATTACAATAGTTTTTTTCCGAACAACTAACTTCGAGAAATATGTCTCAGATTTGTTATTTACAGGGTACATGTCAAAACAATTATTTATTTGCGTATAGAAATATTGTTGGTTTTACAAAAAAAAGAAAAAACGTAAAATATGTATACTATAGTCGGATATGATTTTTTTTTTTTACGTCTTCAAATCGTTCCTGAAATTGACCCGTACACTTTTTAAACTTCACCGCAATATATTTCCACGGACACTATGATTTTTCGCTTTTTTTTAAAAAAAAACCTTCTGAATTCGGAAAATTATACAAATTCATTTTTTTTTTTTTTTAATATTGCGACTGGAAATATATTGGATTTTGATTTAAATCTATTTAGAAAACTCAGTAATCAAATATATATTTTTGCTCTATTATTTCCTTGAATTTCTAAATTTAAATCATTTAAATGAGTCACGGTTATTATTTCAGTTAGAAAATCCGAGTTCTCAAACCGTGTGTTGTAATATATTTTGTTGATTGATCGTTTTTATTATCTCTGAATTGTAAAAACTGAATAATTTCTCGTAAATTGAACTCTGAAAACTTTGTGAAAATCGGCTTAATCATCTCACATCAGTGTGAATCAGTAGAATCGATTTTTATTTTTTTGCTGAGTTTTAAAAAGTCGTCGTTGTAAACTTTGCGAACGTATAAAATTGACTATTTTAAAAGCAATATACATTTATATCGCTCGTATCCGTTAGAATTCATATTTATGAAAATACATATTTTTTTTCGTGCACTCGTCGTAAGCACATAAAAACACTAATATCTTAATATTTATTTGTCGGAGTAAACACCGTAAAAGTATATTACTTGACAATAAATGAACCATACACACGTGCCGTACGATATGAAACCATTAAAATAAAAAAATGTACAATTATTATGATTTATAATATACAAAACGTACAATAATGAATATGTGTCAAAAAAAAAAATCTAAAAAAATGTGTCGTCAGTTTAGCGGATTTTTTTGCAATTTTTCGGTATTGTACATTAGCGTAATACTGTCGGGAAATTACACTAACACAGTCACGATAAATTTGTTAAAATAAAAAAAAAATTTGATCTCGAGACAAAATAATACGTAAAACGTAAAATTTTGTATTCCCCAATTTTTGTAAACATAACGAATTGTAAATTTTCTCAACGGTTATTCTTGAACGGGTTATCTGAGGATTTTTCTTTCCGCGGCCATGCCTGTCGAGTGTTCAGTACGACGTGATATTTGCTCCGTTATCGATATAGTAGTAAAACCGCGATGGATATATTCGACTGAAACATTTTTGATTTATCCGGTAATCGTCCGTATTATTAGGGTTAGTTTGAGTTTCAGTACTTCCAGAACTGGAAAAGAATTCACTGTGAGGGAGGACGCAAAAGTGTATTAAAAATTTGCCTTCCGAAAGACCAGTGGAGGTTTTGGCCGCCACACATTCCAAAACGTCATCATGATTTTCATAATATAACACTATAAACAATCACTTTCTTTTCTTTTTGTCACAGAGAAAAAAAATTTGGTCGATTATAAAAATAACGTATTTAAACGTGTCTATAAATATTATATTGTGCGAATAATTTCCAGTGTTTTGAACCTTGTTTTTACATACATTATTTCACGGTCATTTCCTCGATTCCTTTGTATCCAATAATAGTATCCGACTTGTCACGGTGGTATAGCGGGGTCACTACCGATTAAAAAAAAAAAATGATTTCGCTAACCGATTTCGAGAGTGTGTGGTGTTTATTATGTTATATACGAACAATGTTTTTACTGAATGACATATATATGTAAAATAGTAAAATTGACAAAATGAAAATATAACACGCACTCGTACCTCTCGGACGGCCACGAACAATCTCAATGGCTCAACCGGTCGGTCGTTCGCCCGAGAGATATTTTTCGCTATCTTAATATTCATATTTATAATACCCCAATACGACTTGCGGGTAATCAGCAACGCTGCTTAATTACATTATCGCAATTTATCGTATTATTATAAATATGAATATTTCGCTGTCTATCGCGTCGACGTACCGGAGGCGACGACCTTAATATAATCGCGCGTAATATATTTACGGCGGTAAAGTATTTTCGTCAATGTTTCGCAGAAAGGGGTGGACAGTTGATAATATTCGGCTCGGTGGTGTAAACGATTCTTTTACTCATACGCGAGCCGTGTCAGACTCTAAGCATATTGAAGGTTTGTCATAAATAATTAAATGTACACAAGGTTTAATATTCCATTGAAATAAATGACCGGAAATTCGACCGTTTCTTTCGGATACGATTTTATTTGTTCTCAATAATCAACAACATTTTCTCGTTGATAACAATATACGCGTAAAACAATATTGCACTCTAATCTTCTATGTTTCTAACTGCGTTTTAGAGGTCGATACTTCCGCACAAATTTTTTCGACTTTTTTTTTCCTTTTTTTTTTTTACGCGTTACTTAAATGAACGTAAGCCGCTTGAATAAGGCTACAGATAAAAAAAAAAAGGTCAAGGATTTTCGGTTATCATTATTGTTATAAATGACGTTTTTGTAGGCTGTTTGCGCACATCTATTTTAAAAAATTTACTTTTTTTTTCTTATTCCAGCGATGCGCACATATTTATGGTTCACGAGCTTTATGAACCGTTTGTATCGTTTAAAAATTAAAATATAATATACTTATTAATTTTTTTTATAATTTTATTTACTTATATTTCCCTTTGTTTATAATTGTATGTTTTTCAATATTCCTTATACAGCGTAAACGGATTGGCTCTTCTGTTTTTATGTGTAATATTTTTCTCATTTTAATACGGGCATGTGTTTTCGCTAGAATTTCTTTTGGAACTTCAATTACCCAAAATCAAATTAAATCAGTTAACGTAATATAACATAATATTACCCATACGCTTTATTGCTTTATCAGTAAAAACGCGCGATGTGCAAACGACCAACTCTAGATTAAAATTTTTATTTACACCGAGAAAACACGTGCAAGCTGCACCTGGTCCACCGCGAGAATCGTGCGCCAAGTCCACACGCATACGTATACGTACTCATATAATATATTAATTATTATACGTATAAGGGCATACATGATGAGTACACGCGTAGGACGATGTGGAAGCTGCTCTGCTGCAGTAAGGGCTGCCACGAGTCTGCAAAACTGCAAAAGACAAAAATATATAACTCCATATATTTTTTAACGCCGAGAGTTTTAATTTCAAGTATTTTTGTATTCTCGACTCGCGTGAATAGTATTTATCTGTTTAATTTTTTTTCCAACCCCTTCTCCCCCACATAAAATCGATTGAATATTATTGCGCTTTTGTCAAAGACACTTTTTCATTCATAAATAATTCAATCGTCGGATACATTTTATCGGCTGTATTGCCGTGTTTGGGAGTATACCTAACCATTTTTTTTCTTATAGATTATTTGCGATTGCATCGAAGGTGATTTGTAATTGTTGTTGTTTGTTTTTGTAGTTGATGTGGGTTGTTAAAATTTGATGAAGGTTTCTGAAGAGTAACTTTTCTTTTGCTATAATAGCTCGAATGTAGGAGTGAGTGGAATTTCAAATATGTTCCCGAATTTTAGCGGTTGTGTATTCTATGTGGGTCCTATTTATGTTCGTTACGTTCCTAATGGAGATGTTGTCCATGGTAGACCTGAAGTTCGTCTGAGTGTGGAAGATTGGAGGACAGCCATTCTAGTACGTTCCATCTGGAAACGGAGATGTCCGATCGGTGCCGCATAAGTCAAAATGTGCTTGATGATTAATATATATATATAATTTTGTTTTCAGAGGAAGAGAGCCTCCTCGGTTTTTTGTTGGGTCAGGGTTTCCAAATATTTATTTAATTTTTTTTAAACAGGCCTAGTTCTTTTTAACATTGTACCCAGGTACGTAGCCAGAATTTTTTTTTTTTAGAGAGTCTGTGTTTAAAATAATATTAAGTTCTTTTTAAAGTGTTTAAAAATAATACAAAAAATTAAAATTAAAAAATTCCATGGAGGGTGTTCAGACCACATGAACCTCTACCGGATATGTCCCTAAGAATACCTATCTAGAAACTAGAATGTATAATACAGTATAGGAGTTGGTTTAAGTGACACAACGCATAAATGAATTAGTTTTACCCTCGGGCCTTGGTTCGGCCTTATCTACCACCAATGTGTTTTAATTATTCACCTTCTGTATTCTTAATATATAGGTAAAATTTCAAAAACGTAATAAGTCATTCGAACAATATTTGTCTTCATCCGGTTGACTGCGAGGGAATTAGCGATTTTCTTCGAATCTGCAATCCACTCTAACATTGTTTCGGATTGTTTTTCTGGAAAATTAACCGATTTTATTTTATTTGTGTCGATCAAACGGAATTTCTCTATACTCTTATCTACTTTATAAAAAAAAAAAAGAGTCAACCACATTTATACATCAATAATTGTTATATTCAACAATATTTATAAGACTACCACATATGTTTTATATGGAATTTCGCTTTATTTGAAGATATAGTTATTCAAAACCTGAAACAAGCGTCAACGAGTTAAATATAATATATTTATAAATATTAAAAAATTGTACAATATTTAATTCGATCAATCGATACATCGCAATCAAAGTCGATAGTCGTTTCCGTTTGCGCAAAGGATTGGCGATTCTCGACCTGGCGGTGTCATCGCTCGCCGAGAAAGAGAGAGAGACGACTCAATGCTGCGGCCGATATACACGAGATAAATTTTTTTCCCTAATGAATTTTAATGCAAAATTTTTCTTTATAAAACATTCAAGTATAAATAATTAATGTTTTTTTTTTTTTTTTTTTATTTAATGACGTACACACGCATCCTCCGCCGCTCACGACGGATATACGCGACAGATTTACACAATGCGAAATAATCTCGTGCCACCGCGCGATTACCATTAATAATAATATTATTATTATTGTACAATTTTTTTTTTCTTTCCAATGTACCAACGGCTGCTGTATACAACATGTATAAAAGCAAATCTTCGCGTACACGTTTCCAGGAATACTCGCCGCTGCTGTAATGAATATTCTTACGCGTTAATTAGATTTCTTTTCTGTTCGTCTACATGTATATTATACGCATTAATATTTATCAACTCGACTTTGTCGTCGGCCCGCGAAGGAGCTAAAATGCAATATAATAATATATCGACTGTACAATCAGTGTATAGAAATAAATTACGCGCTACTGTATAATTTATACATTTTATAAGAGCTTTTAAATCGTCGCCACTATTTTTATACAATGAGAATGATTAAAACACTTTACGACACGTGAAAAGATATTATTGCAGAAAAAGAAACGCTGTCATTTGTTCCCGATATAACGGCGCGGTACTCTGTTGAAATGGATTTCCCGAACATACCGTTGCAGGATTAAGGAGGAAAAAACTTACGGTACCTATCCCATGCGTTTTACGCGTCTTTTCATACTCATGAGAAGTCCGAGTACTCAATCGGACGCTCTTTTATTGGGTATTTAAAATGCCGTTTAGGACGATACTATTTATGAATTTAACGAATTTCTAACGTGGCTTTTATAAGCGAATATTTTAAAAAATTTCCCTGGACACATCGCATAACCGATCATAGCGAGAAAACAAAAGAAACTTTAAACAATATAAAACCTCGGAAATTAGAATAAAATATGAAACGCGCGTGTCATGCAGGGAAATAAACATCGATTATATTACGGAGAAAGATCGAAAAGGGGAAAAGAAGAGAGAAGAAATGAAATATCGTAAAAAAAGAATATTCGTGAATGTTATATACGCGTTAAAACATCAAAGGATTTATTTCAGATACCGGTCGACCGATGCAAAATCGCTTATCCAACACCCCCGAAACGGACTCAAAGTCGAAGGAGATGAGTAATGATAAACAAAAAAAAAATGTAATTTACGCGAATGTTGTGGTGTTGCGTTCCTGTCACGAGTTTCGATGATTCAGACTCAATACGCAGGATAATTTCAACCGCAGTTAATTCAGTTAAAATTCAGTCAGTTGCGATAACGCGTAGTATTTGAGCGAACGACCAAAAATGGCCATCAGAGGCTCGACGAACCTGCTTGCAGTCGAGAAGATCATCTAAACGCAAACAATTTCACAGATAGACGACTAAGGCACTCACACTACGAGCACAAGCCTTTCAGCAAAATAACGAAACAGAGAACACAACCACTCGACGTTAAATCCACAGTATAGCAAGTAAATATATGCAAGACGTACTCGGACCATCCGCTAACATCTCTTTGTGAACAAACCTCATATTGCCCGAAAGAAGCCAAAGCTCGGAGAAAACGATCAATCCACTCGTGCAATGCAAAACAGTAATAACCGAAAAGACCGATGAGTCGTAGCGGAATTAAGCGGGCACATAAATGTTAACGTCTTTTTTTTTTTATTTATTTAATTTTCCAATTCGCGAACGACCGTTTCGTTTTTTTCTTTCTACGTGTCACTCGTTTTAACTTCAGACATTTCGATCGCAGTTTTTTTCCTTAAATACGAATAAAATTCTAATATTTCGAAGTGAATTTAAAAAAAAAAAAATTTTTTTTTGTTTTCCAGTGAAAGTCAACTCGACACGCGCGTGATTTCGAATGTTAATAATAATCGGTCGAAACCGGCAACAGGCCTGATTTAACAAATAAAATTACATATTATACTCGTTTTGTTTTTATATATATATATATATCTACTACACCAGCTATTATCATACCTAAAACAACGCGTGTATTGCAGCTAAGAAAACGAGTGTACGTATAACTAGATTAGTTCGATAAGTTTTGTAATAGTTTAAAAATAGCCTTAATGCATGATAATTTTTCAGAACGAGTTTCGCTCATCGTCGCATATTTTGTACAGAACACGTTTGGATACGATTTTGATTCGTATAATATTTTCCAACAACGAAATTCAAATGTATTTCCGACGACGGTATGCGAGCACTAATAATAATCACTAATGATCACTAATTTACACCCGAGACGCATGTTTAACGCGAGAACGGGGGGGGAAAAAAAATCATAAAAATTTGAATATTTATACACGGGTATGCATTTACAAACCGAGAAATTCAGCAAACACTATATAAATAGTATACCGGTATATATATATATATACATAAAAAACGCATCGTGGCGCGTGATTTAAACGTATTTATATATATTATGTATAAAACGTAAACGTTTGAAAAATGTCGATAATTTATATAATATTATAATATAAACGTACGTCGCGATTGGAATCGTTTTATAAACGTATAATTTTCTTTAGAAAAAAAAAACTCATTTACTCACAAAACCACTGCACGTGTTCATTTCGCTGTATAACGTTGATTCGTGGGTTGTAATTAGAGCGGAGCACCTGTATTTGGATTGCACAATCTCGTATGAACAGCCGCCGAACAAAAAAAACAAATACGCGTTTTACGTTTGAACACTTTGTAAATACGTAATTTTGTTCGATTATAAATTATACGTTTTCAGACGTTTTTCGCACGCATACGATAACATATCTATTATTTCTCTTTTTTTTTTTTTAATACTTTTTGCGCTTATAATATATTTCCACAAATCGAATTTCTCCGTCTGCGTTTTCCGTTATGAATAACACGTAAACGCGATTAAAATAACGATCGAAAAAAGCAAATTATGATTGAAATTTTTTTTTAGAAATTAGGTAATCGGTAGAAATCATTTTTAAACGGCATTATTTTAGGTTTTTATACTCCGTTAATTAAAAAAACAAATCAATACGACGCTAATTCATTATTATAGACTATATAACCGCGGTGGCAAACCTTTGGAACACAAAAATTACCTTTTTTTTTTTTCGAGCGTGCCATGAAATATATTATATTCAATATTGTAAATTAAAAAACAAATCAATACGACGCTAATTCATTATTATAGACTATATAACCGCGGTGGCAAACCTTTGGAACACAAAAATTACCTTTTTTTTTTTTCGAGCGTGCCATGAAATATATTATATTCAATATTGTAAAAAAAAAAAATAATTGTTATTTTATTATATAATTAATGTATTAATATAAAAAAAAAGGTTAGTTTAGGTTCATGACGTTATAATAATATTACTTTGTTAATTATTTATTTTCTTTCTTGATGTGATTTTTTTGTTGTTGGATATTTGATGCCGATTCGTTGATATTTGGTTTATAATTAGTAACTTTTAATAAAGTACACGCGGCACGTTTACAGATTAAATTGAATAATCGTTATTGACCGATAAAAACCGTATGCTAAAAATATTTTTACCTATTATATATAGTAAAAATATTTTAATTTTTCGCGTGCCCTCAAAATTTGTTCGCGTGCCATGGATTTGCTATCCCTGCTATATAACATACGTATGCGTATATATGTAATCGTACTATATATCATGTTAACCCGATAGAAAATAATTATAAAAAAAGTAACGAGCCGCGAGGTGTTGCGAACGTCGCTCAAGTGTGAATTAATTGGATAAAGATTTTAGAGCGTATTGTTATCGTTATAAATTTGAAAGCAACGGTAAATCGTCGCATTCGACGAAACGATTCTGAACGGAGCTTCGCGATGTAATACCTTGGGTATATAACAAAAACTAACTCTTTTTATGAATTTAAATACCTCGAAACCTACAATCGCTTTAAATACAGTGCATAATTAAAAGAAAGTTTTGGAAAAAAAATTTTTTTTCCTTAATATATAATGAACAATTACATATTTGACGAATATTTCAAATTTCTATCCGCATTAGTTTCAGAATTACGAAGAAATAACGATAATAATCGATTTCGACGAAATCGCGTTTTTATGTAATTTTGTTTAGTCATATATTCGGGCGCTTTTGAGAAAATTAAAAAAATGACTCCTCTAAAGTATCAACTACACGTGATTTGTTACCGGAAACAAACTGTGACCGCAGAGATTGGAGCACACATTCTCGTAGAATTTTCGGGTACTTTAAATAAAAACACAGCTTTGTAAAATAATAACCATAGGCGTGCGCGCGGGGCGGTCCGGGTATATCAAGGAAAGCAATTGCTGTTTTTCAAGAAAGTTCAAACGTAAGTCGAAATTTTCTTGATCTATGATGTTGAACACGTGCAGTGTATTTCACGTTTATTAAAACGTCGTTGACGGACCGCGGTTTTCACATTTTTCAAAATGATTAATTTTTAACCTTAAAATTCGCCGTTAACCGCTACCGGTGGTATATCGTATGTATTTATAATCATTTTTTTCTCCTGACCTCCAAAATACATACCTGTTGCTTACTTAAATTTTATGGTTAGGACTCATAGGAAACTAATGCTTTCTTCCCTTCCCCCCAAATACGCCCTTGATCCTAATTCGATATTTGCTTGGCCCACCCTGCCACAAAGGTCTGCGCAGGCCTATATGAAAATAACCAATACATTCCTCGTCCCGTTCAGAATCTAAAAAAATTAATAAAATCGCGAAACCATTTTTTTTATCGTTTTATTCATTTAATTTTTCGATTTTTTTTTCTCCAATTTTTCTTTTATAACAATCCTTTAAACATTTTTTTTTTTATGTATAAAACCACTGTATTACGTTTTCTCGCGTAAATCGAGTGTGGTTCGTTATAGAAAAATATTTTTAAAAAAAAAACGTAACGTGCGCGCAACGTTTGTACAGTGCGTTTCGTCATCGTTGATCATTATCAGAGCTGCGCGGTGTAGTTCGCGCGAGTTAAAAAAAATGACCACCGGAGAATCCGTTGGACGTAATTAATCTGTCCGTCGGCGCGCGAGCGCGCGTGTTTGCCGCGACTTTAACGAGAGAAATTATTATTTAAAAAAAAAAATAATAATAAAAAGGACTCGCCACGTGTGCTGTGCCCACGGGGGACGTTGACTTTGTAAGTATTCACAACAGGTTGTATAGTATTTTTTTTTTTATTATTATTATGAAAAATGCATTGCACAAATTGAATTTATAATGGCCGCGGGGAGAGTGCCGCGCGCGTGTACGACACCGCGCGCGCGTTTCACCGCGTTTTTTTTTTCCTATTTTTACATAATTTTTTTTTTTTTCGCTATATAATAGCAATAATCGAATTCTATACTGCTCAAACACACACCACCGAATTCACTAGAGGAAATCTAAAGTTAGAGCTGCGCGACGCACCTCCAAAGTGTATTACCGCATCAATGTAAAAATTTGAAATTTTTATAACAACGACTGTATTTATTTTTTTTATTCCGCTTTCGCCGTTCTTCTTGTTGGCTGCAGTTAAATTAACGTTTGAAAAATGTCAAGAACGATTATTGTAGTAGACTAATCACATCATTTTCATACGATCTTTAACGACGGTATATTTATCTTCTTCGTGGAACGTTTCGATTTTACAACTGTGTAAACTCGACAACTCGTAATACTTTACACGAGTTTCAGGTAAATTTTCTTTGAAAACAATTTAAAATCACACAATCATCTCGGTTTAATATATATTTATCCCGAAAATACAAAAAAAAGAATGTCGATTTTATTATGAGTACTATAATTTATTAGCATACCGTAGCGTACGTTTCTCGTGTAAATGAAATGTCTATAAGCTCTCTGTGGAAAATCTACACTTCATATTAGTCGGTCAATATTGGAATTCATTATTACAAAGAAACTTTGTGATTTCCAACGACTTTTGTTTTCCGAATTATTGTTACATACACGTCTTCTCGTTAAAACCGTTACATATAAATTTCTCGTAGACGTATTAGTCCCGTTCCGCGTCTCCGCCATCTTGTTATCATCGGAACGTAATAAGCGTTATCATTGATTTGCGGAACGACATATTACAGCTGTTGTTGTTATCACGACGTAGCACGGACTAAAAACGATAATCGATAAATTATTTTCAGAATAAAATTTGTCGATTTCATTCAATATGGGTTTAGAAAAAATCTCGATCTCGGGAGATCGTATCTGATCGAAAAACCGCGCGGAAATCGAGGGATATCTGAAGATACAGCAAATGGACCAAGTGCAGGCGCAATTTGCGTTCCCAACGCGAAATAACGCGAAATCCGAAAAAAATGAATTTTATTGATTGGCCTAGAACTATACGGTTGTATAACAGCAAATACAGTTGAGCAATCATCCGTTTCGTTACCTTCGATGTCCACACGACCCGTAGCTCGTAAAAAAACTGGTTCGATAAATCCGTATATGAACTGTGTAAATTTTCGCCGTTAAAAACACTTTTCCCGAGAGCGTTATACGCACGAATAAATCAAAGATCTATTATGTGTACGGCGGACAAACACGAGCCACGAAATATGTTAAGACCTAACTGCCAGATTTATTTGAATAGTAATATATATATATATATATATCGCGTGCGATCGACTCGGCGAAAACGGCGTTATTA
The DNA here is from genome assembly GCA_032441835.1 of Slavum lentiscoides. Taxonomy (NCBI): domain Eukaryota; kingdom Metazoa; phylum Arthropoda; class Insecta; order Hemiptera; family Aphididae; genus Slavum; species Slavum lentiscoides. The sequence continues at coordinate 9,127,407 of CM063722.1, forward strand.
TAAGTGGAAACGGGAAAAATATGATAAATTATAAAAGAACGAAACGAGTATAATGTGTCCGTTTAATAAATAATTTAATACGCTTCGTGCGAGAAAAAAAGACACCAGTTCTATCAACTAGTTTTCCCTCCGTCCCGCCCGAGTTTCGCGCGCAGAGATTTGTTTTCGTATCGCGCCCGACCGCGAGCAGGCGAATTATTCCGAGCCGAACTATTACGTACGGGTACGTAATGGTGTTTGTGTATTTCGTGCTAGAAGACTTTTATGGAACGATAGTGCTCGGACGGTCTTTACGCGCCGTTACTTTAAATGGTAATCAATATGCGTATATATAGTTTCCGTCTTGAAGGGTTATACACTACACGGGTGAAAAGTGATTCTAAAAATAGTCTGAACGCGTAATTCGTGAGACGGGAGACAAGGAAATTACATTTAAACGACGCATCGGTTTGGACGGACCCCGGGTTCACGTTTCCTGCAGCTCTCGATAAAGTTCCAAATACGTTTCGCGTTGGAATTCTGTACGCGTTAATTAATACAGAAAAAAAGAGTTGTAAGAAGACGTCGGCCGAGTCGATCTTACGTACCTACAGACTTTCGGTTTAGAGGGAATTCGGAGTGAACGGAGACGGATCAAGAGTTGGTTACGTTTTTTTTTTTTTTCATCATCGATTACACCTTTAAGGCTGTACCATCGAGAATATAGGAAGTGTTTTTTTTTAAAGACATTTTTCTGAAACAACGGCAGTGAGAACGATTGACTTAAAATTTTACCGCATTCGAATTAACAGTACCAACGGGAGCAAAGAGATTGAAATAATTATCAAGGGCTGCAATAATTGAGCATGCCGAAAATCCATGTTGAAATGCACAGTGGTTTGTTCAGCGTAAAACAGAAAATTTCAAAATACCTGTAAAATTGTCGATATGTTTGGAAATCGGTGATCATTTTGCATTTAAAAAGCTCAACATTAATAACGCGACAAATAATGTTAACGGCATTCTATTAAAATAAATAAAATACGAATTTTTCGTTCGAATATAACGGGTTTGGAACCTCCGTCTTTTTTAAAAAAAAATTTTTTTTCTGAAATGCTTGTATTATTACTGAAATTCAGTACGCTTCTAAACTTTCATTACGGCATCGAAATCTACACTCGGGGGCAGGCTCGAACAGTTGAATTCGAAACGTATAATTATTATTTCATACATCATTTTTTTTTTTTTTTGTTACTTTATAACGTTTGTAACGCGAAAAATGTAGTCGTTCGTACGCCTGAATTAAATAAACCCATAGGAGCCGCAGTGGATGTCGAAAAAGTTTTACACGAAAAGACATTCTCGTCAGACACGAGGAAAGAAAATAATAACTCGTTTAATTAAAATGTTCCGATGTTATGTTTTATACACGTGTTTTAAGGTATCGCTAATGCGTATACCGCGGTGAAAAGACGAGCGTCGACACGTACCAGCAACACCGGTACGAAATAGCGCCATCGATTAACGCGTGCACGATGGACCGTCGAATTAAATACTTGCTTAGATGGGCGAAGGCTTTGATGATGAGTTGTTTTTGAATTTAAACGAAGAAGTCACGATTTTATTCGCGTAAATACACGGCGTTAATTTTTCGAATAAAACGCTTTTTAAACGTTCACAAAATATTTTTAAAAATTGTATACTCTAATGATTCGTCTTCTGAAAAATATATTTCATTAAAACCGCGCACGTACATTGTTTTACGCGCGAGAATTGAAATTTCAGATTCTGAACGATTACGACCGATGTCTGGGGGTTTCGTGGAAACACGAAATTTCTTTAATAATATAATTACGTTATAGGAAACAACATTCTTTTACGTTTGTAATTCGATTAAACGAGAGTTATTCGTAATCTTTTCGAACCTACCGATTGAATTTAAATTGAAAATTAGAGAGTAGTTTTATTCAATAAACCGCGCGTATCAAAAACTCGTCCGCGAGAACAGATTGCGTTCGAGACAGTGCGGTTTTCACCGATAGCCTGCACTCAAATCGTGTACAACAGACGAACAGTTTACCCAGTTTTTGGCCGAGCAAGACTCGTGTGTGTGTGTGTGTGTGTGTGTGTGTGTGTGTGTGTGTGTGGGGAAAGGTAGTGGGGCTTCTCATTACAATCGCGGTTTGATGGATCTAATTTTGTTATGTATTTTAACCTTTGGGTGGTGGTTCGTCACATATTCCTCCATGATCGCAGAAAAGAAAACTGTGATAAACGCTCAGCAGTGCCGTAGATAGGATTTTTTAATGGGGGTGGGGGTTCAGTGCTATCTTGTTTCTTGCATTATAATCGTGTATCGTAACGATTTATCAGCACAAGAATCTATAATCACGTTTATCAATGTTTATAATGGCATAGACCAAATTAAACATTTATACATAATGTTATTATACACATTGTTATTAGGTACTTATTTTTCATAAATAACAAATCAAACTTAACGTCAAGATGTTGGTAAAATCTAAATATGAACATACATTTTACTGTAACATCTGCAATGCTGTTGTGCGTAAAAAAAAAAAATTGAAATTTCTACTTTTCCGATGTTCAAGGAGGGGGTGTTTAAACCCTTAACCCCCCCCCCCTTGTCTACGGCCCTGACGTTCAGGATCATGACAATACGTTGTTTTAAACGGGCAGTATACCGTTAAAACAGCTGGATCAATTAAACCAGTTGGTGTGTATAGATGACTGAGTCTATGAAATGCACGAGATTAAATATAATTTCGCGGCTATTAATAATTTTCCAACGTAACGTTAGACATTTTTTGAAAAACTTAACCATTCGACTGTGTCGATTTAATATTTAAAAGGATAAAGATAAATAATTCGTATTCACGTTATTTATCAGCGTTTCCGTCGCCGAAGAAGAGAACGATAATTTCGATATCCTTTAAATTAATGACGCGGATAATATATTGGCATTACAATCATTTCGTCCATTTCACACGCTTCTCGTTCGCTCGCAAAAAACTCATCACAAAGTACACGTTTTAATGGTCTCTATTAATTTACCGTCAAAGAAACACTCGCACGAGTAGCTTATAACGATATATATATATATACGTATATCGAGTCTCTCTGTTAGTATACGCATTTTATTTAACTATTTATAAATATTACGTAATAAATATATGTTATAATATTGTTTTAGGTGAAAACTCGTATGGTGGCGGGCGATTTTACAGTTTATGCCATATGGTGGTTTTAAGTGGGTTGAGCCGACACTCGACGCGCGGTCTAAACTAGTTGACAGACACATCAGACACCGGCGAGCCGGGTCGAATATACAAAGTCGATATCGCGCGTATCCAAAACGTTTGCATAACAATCGTGTGTAATGATCTCCCATTCTTACCGGATACTGTGGAATTCCAACAAATCCGATGGCTATACCTACGTCGTTAATTAAGGCCAATAACAATAATGTTATATTCGTAATTTAAATCGAGCGATCGCAATAACGGGTTGGTACGGTGCAGTAGAATAAGTTGTGAATGTTTTTAAAAACATTACATTTAATTTTCTAATATTATTGTAATAATTACTTTTTTGTTACACGCACACCGAGCCGTAAGAATTTAATCAGTCGACGTGATCGGGGCTCAACTTGAACACCGCGGAAACGTGGAATGACTCCGAGAAATCGACAAATATTTGCCACGCTACTGCACGTTTCTACTATCATTATTACAGCGTTTTCGACAATATCATTTTTTTATTTCATTAAAGATCGTCTCGTATTTTTGGAATTTTATAATAACGATGATCCGACGGTTTTTTTTTGGATTTGAAAAACGGGTGTGTGGCTCATTGCCCGTCACGCCTGCGCCCTATCGGTACGCCACTGCAGATACGATATGTTGACGTACGTGACATCAGTGGCGTGCAGACGCTGTTTAAATGGGATCTGTGTTCCACTTTAAAACAGGGCGGATATAGTAACTTGGGTGGGTAGTAGGGTACAGTAGATACGGCTAAAGAACAGTGTTGGGCTATTGGTACGGCATAAAGTCAGATATTACCAATACCATACCGTGGAAAATGGACTAGCAGTCGCCATTGTCGCCAGTTATTAGTTATCATACGTCTTACTACGCGTGTAACACAGGGATATGGTTGTGATATATAAAAATAATCCGTATAAGGAGTATCTAGTATACTCGTGATTTTTGTGAATCATTATATCAAAAACCCACGCGATAAATAGGTATACTATAATAACTATAAGGTAGTAGGATACAGTAAGTACGGGCAAAGAACATTATTATTGGTACAGTGTACGGTGAATTTATTAAAAATAGGTTATTTCAAGGGGGGTGGGTAGGTGGGAAAATAATTTTGCTCCACTTGGTAAGAGAGCTCTGCACGCCACTGTGTGACATACTCAAGAGCTAAGAGGAAAAAAAAGGAGAAAACCGGTGAAATTTTCGAAACCGGTCTCCGGGACGGTAACGGCGTCGTCGTCACGTGTCCGTTGTTTTCAATTAAAATTTATAAAAAAAAAAATTTACCGATACATTATAATAACTAACAGATATACGTACACACAGACTCATTCGTCCGAGGCATTGTTGCTATAATAGATATTCATTTACGCGTGTACACTTGACGACACCGCGGCCGTCTCGTATCATGCAGAGCTGATGTAAACTTATCTCGCGCGCTTATACGCGCCACTTGGTTTACATAGCACGGCCGAGGAAGAGAACGCGTTTTGTTTTTTCCTTTTTTTTTTGTTGTTATTTTACACACGCCGGAGAGAATATAATCACGTGCGATCGGCTTCGGTCGTAGTGGAACGCGATTAATCTTCGCGGGTACGCGAGTCCGCTTTTTATACACCTCGCGACCGGGTGTGTCACCGCCGGGATTCTTTTTCCTTTATTTCATTTCATTCCGCAAGCCGTCGCCGCCGCCGCCGCCGCCGTCGTTGTCACGCGTTCTTACACGACGGTCCCGTTGAGAAAATTCACGCCGAAATGACACTGCAGGGCACGGCCACAGGGATTTTCGACGACGGTTCTCGTCAGAAAAATCTCTCGTCAGCAGTGTTGCGAGGAAATGTCTCGCAAACACGCACTTATACGCGCCTAAACCAGTGGTGTGCCCTGCACGATTTTGAAATGGTGGGCGAGGGAGTTCGGAATTTCATTTCGATAACTTAAAATCAGGCCCGTACTGGCTGCTCTTATAGGGCGGTTGCTGAATCCTATTAGGGCACCTAAACAATTTTTTTTTTTCATTTTAGAGGCCTAAATATTACCGATTAAGAATCTTAATTGGTTTAGAAGAACAAACCGCATGAAAACAAAATGGCAATGACGACACCAAAATGTCTATGCGACTATAAACGGCGTACCTATTATATACATATGAAAAAAAAAAAAAACATTTTTAAATAATATTATATCATTGAATTTTATCCAGTTGTAATTGGAAAATTATCGAAGTCAATATTTCACCAAAATCTATTTAATAGAAGTAATTTCTTTTAAATTTAATGGGCGCATTGTGCCTCGTAATTTTAAAGGGCGCGTCGTACATCTGCCCGGTTGTCCGGTGGGCCAGTACGGGCCTGCTTAAAATTCTATTCACCGCTATTTAAATACAAATTTTTGTTTTCCTCTAGTCGTATTGCAGAGTACAACGGCAAAGTTGTGAAAATAATATGTACCGTGTACTTTTTACGAGCGTATTAAAACGTTTTTATAATTATAAAATTGAACTTGATAATAATTATATATAAAAAAAACAAAAATGTTAAATAGTCATTAGAGTTTATCATATATCATAGAGTTATTTTTATGTACATTATCTTATGTACGAAATAAAAGAGATTAATCTAAAGACCAATTTTCTGGCTTTTTATCAATTATGAACGATGACGTTTTTTATCGCGCATAACAAAATGATTTTTCGTACAAGGTACTTTTGTTTTTACCGTTTGAGAACATGTAAAAATAATAATTATACAGCGAAAGGGCCGGAATAATGAATATGGAAAATGTGAATAATCGATAATTTTTTTAAATAATTCATAATAACCGAATTCAATGAATACGAATAATATGAAAATAATGAATTTTATGTGACAAACGTCATTTTGTGTCGTACGACGATTACGAGATCCCGAAATTGAGACTCGTCCCAAGAGGGGAGGTTAACCAAAAGTCAACTGGACGTGAATTTCTCGGACGCTTTTTCCAAATAAAAATATTTATATAAAAAAAAAAAGTTTAAAATAAAAATCATAGTATATTAAATAAGCGACTCTTTTCTAGAATGTAAGTAATTTTCATTTAAAACTATAAAAATCAACATGTAATTTTGAACAATTAAAACTAATTAATTATACGGTACAGTATCTATACTGAGAAGTAATATGAGCAATTTGAAAAGTCGACAAAAGAAATTATTCGTAAAGAGAGAAATAAATAACAGTAGAGTATTAATGATGATTCAAACTTAAAACTAGACATTTTTTTATCGGTTAAAATCAATATAATAAATTATTAAAATGTTGAAGCATTCCCAAAACAATTTCCCAGGCTTTAAACAGACACTCAATAATAAGATAATAACCATTACAAATTATGACGATACCGGTTGTTCATATAAAAATCTCTCTTTGCTGGTGGTGGTGGTGGTGCCGGAGGAGGTCGATTCTCCTCGTTTTCCATTCAAAATCTCCTCTGAACACGGGCGTAGCCGTGTTAATTAGTACCAGAATTAACTACTGTGCCGCTGGTAAGTACGTTGCCTCTTTTTTTGAAATTTACATTTTATTCGAACAATCTAAACCATAACATCAAACATCATTTCACCGGACTATAAGTGTTCGTTTTAAATTTTCAAATTCGAACTAAAATACACATATACAATAAAGTAAATCACGCATTTAACTAATATATGTGTACGTGTACATCAGACTCATTTACTTGTTTTATTAAACGGGATTTTTACAAATTCATTTCAAAAGTGTTAGAAAAGTAAAATTACGTAAATTTTTTTTTAAAAAAAAATAGTTTAAATTGTCGAATAAATGACGAAATGGAAAGAAAATTGCGAAAAATTTTTTTATTCGCACTTACACGAAACAAATTAAAAATTTATTTAGCAACAAATCGGGGAACAGTATAGAAGACGAGTTGCAAACGCAACCAGCGTCCTTGCCCTTAAAATAATAATAATACGCGTGCGCGTATGTATAATACGAGGTACGTGAGCGCGCGAGGATTAATATGCGATTGTCCACGCGATAGCTGTTAACGGACCGCGTGTGCTCATATTATAATATTATATACGCGCGCGTGATATAAACCCGTTGATATATTATGTATTTGCCGGCGCGTACGGCACGGCGGCAGTGTGACGGCCGTTCGTTATTTTTCCACAGAAAAAGTGGAATTAAAACGCGTTTGGGGCTGTATGATTTATCAGAGTCCGTCATTGTCGGCGGACGGATACTATATAGATACGCGTATAAACACACACTTGTCTTTGCACACGCTCGCTTATATTGAAATAATTATAATATATACGGCCTCAAAAATATGTATATATATATATATATACGAGTACACGCATACTACTTATCGTTACGAGAACAAAATATACGTATTGGCAACGTTATTATTTGAAAAACGAGCGTCGATAATAATTTCTTTTTTTTTTACAAATACATGTATACGTTCTCTTGTACAAATATATTAGTAACCGCGCGAAAAACTTCTAATAACGGAAGAACAGCCGAGGCAACGTATTATGATTCTTAAATAAATAACATATTCTTATCACGGAGGCGTTGTTAGTTCGGATACAATTGAGACGTCTCGTTCTGGAAGCGAGGAAGAAAAAAATACGGGTTTGTCGTCGAAGCGCTAATATTATACGTGTTATTAAAACGAGTTGAATTATATTTAAAGACCAAAAAAAAAAAAGTGTTTGATTTTTCGCATTAGTGATACAGTGATTTCAATACACCGTTTGCATTGATTTTTTTTTTTAAATCTTAATTCCGTAGACTGCAGTCATACGGGTGTGAGGACGGCCGAGCTGTGATAGTGTTATTATAATTAGCTTTATTTCGCTGTCGTTTAATTTGCGGTCACAATAAGTTTGATTATACATTATATTTTCATAGTCGTTTGTAGTTTTCGTTGAAACCGTATGTGTACGTATTCTGCTGTGGAAACAATGTCGTTCTATGCCGTTTTCTTTATGAATACAATATTCCTTTCGGTTATATACTGTGTTGTGAGTTTATACCTGTTCGTTTAAGTTGTTTACAATAAATAACATACGTAAGAATTTTCTATAATATGTAATTATAAATTTTAAATATTATTGTATTATATATTTATCATATTATACGTATTATATTTATATTACTTTATTATAAAGTATAAATCCACAATCGGAAAAACTCAAAATACAGTGTTGAATAAAATTGCAATTATCACCAACCTATAGGATTTAACCGCGCATGATCTTGTATTATAATTGCTCTTAACTTCTATACACTCGTTTCCACGAAAATCGTCTCGTTTCCTTCTGGAACAATCATCTCTAAACACGTCCAAACCATTTCGACGTATTCTTCTTCATTCTCTCCACAACTGATACCACACTCCTACACTGTACGTATATTATATTCATTTCTCTTATTCATTGCTAGCCACTCCATTCACTCGTATATTTGCATTCTCTTAACGCTATAAAAAAAGCTGGTTAACACGGTAAACGTAATATAATACGTAATAAATTCTTATTATTTTTTTTTTTTAAATTAAATACATTTTCTCAACAAAAAAATTCGTCATTTTGTAGAAAATGCGCGTTTGTTATTAACGTTTCGGACATTATTTTCCTATAAGATTTTATTCGTGGCGGAAAATCGTTTTTCGCTCTATACGATCTTTATGGAAAAAGACGGCTGTCTCGCCGACAGCAGTAAATGTCAATGGATAAAATATCAATCTGGCGAATGGATTTTTTTGACGTCCCCCCACGAACGGACGATTTCTGTACTGTTTTTTTTTTTGACGTATAGCTTTTTCAAACGGATACAGGACTGCGAGTACGCGCGTTCGGATACAAAGCGTTTGAAGAGAGAAAAAAAAAGCGGAAAAAACTAAAAAAATCCTCCGTCTCTAAGACCGTGCGCGCAGAAAAGGAATATATATATATTATTATATGTGTGCGTGTACGTTTATACGTTTCAATTGTTCTGCCAAGTCTCGAGAACAATGTCGCTGGGACGCGCTCAATAATTCGCCGGTGTACGCGCGCCGCTCTTTCCGCGCAGAAAAATCGTTTCCGATAAATATATTATAACGTACTGTCATGGTCTACGATTATATAGTAAAATATATACAACTAGTTGAAATGAAGAACGGGATCACATACTTGTCCTCAGTATTTCTTTTTCGGACTAAATGCACGCTCTTCGGTATTGTTGCTACAATCTTCAGTCCATGACTTCTTTCCGTACACTTGTCCCCGAAAATCGCCGGGTTTCGATGGACCGCACGTTATACAAATAATGTACGGCAAAGAGATTCGAGAAAAATCAAAATTTAATCGACCGACTTTTCGGTAACCGAAGAAACCGATATACGTTTCGCCTCTGGTAACCGTCGGAAGAGTTAATAGTTTTGGTCTTTATAGGCTTTCGGGAAAATCGTGATTTTGGTGATTAATTTTATTGAGTTCGGCGCAGCCGCGGTTTGGTCGCGTTTAAACGTACATACAAACTCTTTTTTATGTATGAAAGAAAAAATAATATGTGTGAATTTTATAATAATTCGTGCACGTAGTATAAATTTTGCACGGAATCACGAATTCGTCGAGAAAAATGTCATATTAGTGTTCCGATCGCCTTGGGAATATGCAGAATTACAAGATTCTATGCGCGTTCAGTATTAGACTATTGTTGAACGACCGCGGTTACTGCATTGTACCGAACCGTATTTAAATTGATAAAACAAATCCGTTTTTGAAGCCATAAAATCGTTTATTGAAATATTTAAAGACGAGATTTTCTATAGAATATTGTCGTTTCCATTAGAAAAAAAATATGTATTTTTTTTAAAACGCCATCGAAGAACAGAAAGAGTATTGGGAAGCAAGCAGCTAAAAAACATAATTTCATTCTGGCGTCGGAAACGACCGCGGAATAAAACGGGAAAAACGAAAAATCATAATCTTAAGGTCAGCGATAAAAGGTACCCAGAATGGATAAAAACGATGTTTCAAAAAAAAAACTGCAGTTTTACAAGAGCTCGGTAAAATTTTTCATATTTCGACGTGGACGAAAACGTATGAAAAGTTTTAAACGGTTGACACGTATGGAAAGGAATCCTCGTAATTGAAGTCGTTTCATTCTGCGCGTGAAAGGCAAACGGTGAAAGACGTCTACGGGCCACCTGCATAATTCAAACATCGAATTAATAATTTATCAAAATAATCGTAAAAAACCGGGTGCGCGACAGCGCTAATGTATAATATACCTTTTTACTAGCGTTTATATAATAATAATAATATTATTATTATTATTTATTCTATGGAAAGCTGTGACACAACCGAGAGTTTCACCTGCAGTCGTCGACGGGACAGATGAAAAAAAAAAGTGTATAAAAACCGCGCAGGCGGATACAACCCTCCGGCGCGTTGTTGTCCAGAAACGGTATATTTTGTTGTTGTCCACAGGCGTCGCGTGTGATTTGATACAACGACGCTCGCGAGAGATTACTTCTGTACCCCGAAGCTGCGTTTGTGATGCGCGTTGACGTCTTTAAACGTCTCGTTTTTGTTTCTGGAAGAGACACACCATAATATGTGGATATTGGCCGCAGTAATCACTCGTGAAACTCGAATATGATACTATCGGTTCTTTTCCGCTCGGAAATACATATATATATATATTCTCATTTTTGTTCGACTTTGGATTTTCTCGTTTTAATTTCTATGCAATTTTCATACATTTTCTCTCAACTATTACTTATTTTTTTCACCGTTTCTTTTTTTTTTTCAAAAATATTATATAACGTACTTATTCGCTTTGAAATCGAGTGTTGTAATGTATTAGCTATAGAATTATGTGTTTTATTTTCGTAATTGTTAAGATGAGATTTTTAACAATTATATTAGTAAATCATCATCATCATTAACAGCTTAACGGTCCATTAAGGACCTGCGCTGCCACTAGTAAGCCTCTCCATTTTTCTCTGTCCAAAGTCCAGTCTAACATTGCATTCTCTTCTAGCGCAGTCTCATATCCTTTTATTAGTAAATATTAATACAAATTATTATTATTATTTCGTTTTTTCGAACCCGTTAAATACAGCAGCTGTCGGAACTCGATCACGCGGATAAATCCGTCGTCGTAACGATTATTATTTTAGGGAGGGACGCGATTTAAATGCAAAACGTATTTTGGTCCGCACTGCAAATTATTATTCGGTGTACGCGATAAAGGGGCTTGCGATTCGACACGATCAGATTATATTATACGTTTTTTCGCGACATAAAACAAAAAAAATTGTTTCAGCAGTTTGTTTGAACTCTTAAAACGTGTTTTTTTGTTTTACAAATTTTTTAAAATATTAAGTAAGTTCTTCCTTTTAATACCGGAAAACGAATTCCCGGAAAAAAGTGTATTTACCTCGTTATATAGTACAGGTACGGAAGAAAAACCGAATTTTTTTTATTTCCCATAAATTTTAATATTTTTAAAGAGCATTCGTATTTATTACGTTTTCGGGGCATTTGTCGAAAAAACCGATAATATCCACGCGAAAATCGTCGGTATCGATGGATTTTTTTTTTGTAGAATATTTTCCATTGATATACCGACAAATCGTTTCGATTATTGATCCATTAAGTGCGTGTATCCGTCCCGCTTACCCTTTTTGTCTGGTTCGCACAAACAATTTGCTGTACAATTTAAAAAAAAAAAAGTGTTTTTTAAACTCACGCATTGACTTTCACGTTGAAATTCAAAAGGCGATTTATTAAGATACCGCTAAACATTTGCGTCAATAATTAAATTCCATTTAATTTTAATTCAAATTATATAATGTGTTCGATCGAATTTTCCGTGTGAGTATTACTAATGCGCATATGCCTTTAAACTATTTTCAATTAAACATTTTCGGGGCAAGAAAAAAGCTTTCGAGTCGACTACTCGCGAAGAGAAACTTTTCGCGAAAAAACGATATCGCTACGTACGCGTATATAGGAGGAATATATTATTTTACAGTAATCGTCGACGATTCGATCATCGTTTTGAGTGACGACGATTATACGTATTACTACTTGCAGGACGACAACGAACGCGCGAAATTGAAAAAGAAAAATCGATTTTCTTCCCGGCCACATGTGTCGTTTTACATAAAAACGACATTATAGTTTTATTTATTTTTATTTTTTCGTTATTATTTTCTTTTTATTTCTCGTTAACCGCCGTCAGACGAAACGCGTATCCGTCACGGTGATATAATACATACCCGACCGCCCGAGAAGAAACGAATATTCAAAAAAAAAATCCCCGAGACAAATGACAAATTGTACAATATTATCGCGTTGACAAACGTCCCACCCGCCCGACATATAACTCGTCTCGTATAATTATAACTCGCGACACGACGTATAACTACCGCATTAATACTTTTCGTTTAAGGGATGCGCAGCGCGCCCGTTAATCGGCACGCCTCCTCGTGTAAATCGCGTCTCTTTTTCTTTTCTCCCTCTCTCTTCTCCATCATCATTACTCATCGGATGCTGCGATCCACTGCAGGCACAAACGCCAAATCCGTTGTACTAACTCGCGCTAAAACAGCGTATCGATTTCGAAAATTCGTTTTAGACGACGGCGGCGCGGATCCGGTAGAACTACGTTTTAATTTTTTAATTTAAATCTCAAAAAAACAAATTGGTAACGGAGTGTTGTGGACGGTCGTTCGAGTGCGTATTACTCGGGTAGCAATTTTAGATTTACTGTACAAATTTGAAAGCTGCAAGCACATAGCCGATTGCATTCGATAAAACGATTCTCAACAGGGCTTCGGTGTAATATTGTTTGTTATAAAGTAGATGATTTACGATTAACATTACAGCACATCATTCTAATATAGGTACTCGTAATTTTTTACGGTAAACGCAGGTTGCTAAAAATGTTTAATTTCATTATCGTTATATTCCACAAAAAATAAAATACGCTTTGTCGGAAACCTTGAAATTGTTATAAAAAAAAAATTCCGTGACTAACGATTTTCAAGATTTTTTTTTTTTTTGGATCTTTATATCGAAGTAACGCGTACGTATTAATCTATTAAGTATAAAAAGCCGAAAATTATCTCTTTAATGAATTATTAAATACCACAAAATCTATAATTACTATACAGAACCCACACACACACACACCCCGCAGTCAGGCGCGAAATACGTTGTTCGCGTTTTATGTTGTTCACGCATGACCGTCGTGACTACACTGAACGGTCCGATGGTTTCGGACCGCTATTTATAAGCGCCTTTCTGCCACGCCCTCTATGTTTTTTCTTAGCGCTATCTAGTGACCATTTTATTTTCTCGTTTTGATTACGGTCGGCTGACGCGCTTTGTCGATATATGCGGGTGTTTAGTTTGACGCTGACCGAGCGACCGATCGTACGCGCGTATGCATACTTTATTATTTATTTTTTAATTATTATTAATAATAATATTATTTCGCGTATATCAATGAAATGAAATGAACGTAAGGATTCATCTTTCTTCATTGTGCACTCGTTTACACGTTTACTAGTTAATTTGACACGTTTACTATTCATTCAACGTTTACTCACATTCACACGTTTACTCGTTTATACTGTACACGACCGACCGAGTTTGTCGTCAGCTAAGCACTAATTCCAGCCTTGTACATGATGTTCAAAGGGAGGGGGCGAATATGGAGCATAACCACAACATAATTGGACCAACTTACATGACACAAGTCGGTGCTGTTAGGTCAGGTCAGAGATATACTAAATTTAAAAATATTAAATTCCATGGGGGAGGGGCGATCCACTTATCGCCCCTCTTATAACCGCCACTAACAAACTGTCTATTTATAATGTACATATTTATATACATGTAATAATTATATACGATATGACAAACACGAGTATCATATCGCGTCCGAGTATTGTGATTATTCTGAAAAATATACCTAGAAATCATATTTATTATTCATATGATGGACGTACATTTATCTTCGGGAACCGATGATGATGAAATTTTATTCTTGGTAGCAATGGTAGCAGATGACGAAGAATATAAAAGATATTTTTGTAATAACAAATTACAATATTTATAGATAGATAAAGTTCATTGATTTTACTTCATCTGAGAATAACTATTTTTATAAAAGTTATCAATGATATGTAAGTTATGCACAATGCACTCAGATAAATATAATAATAAAACATATACCTACGATAGGTAGGTTAAAATATAAATATATATATATATATATATATAAGCATAAATTGTATAAAAAAAATGAATGAATGTATTTATAATATAACGTATACTCATATACATAATATTAAATATATATATGTACTAAAACAGTAGTAAATATATGTACGTAAATCGTGTATTATTTTGTATCGCCACCGCGGTGGTGTGTGTTCGTAATATCAAATATGTGTGTTACATTTTACCATCACCGCCACCTCCAACGTCACCGCGTCAGTGTTAGCGAACCTTTAAACAGTGTTAGTCAGCTTAACACAGCGTTGCTAAAAATAAAACATAGGAAATTTCATTGTATACGCACATTGATAACACAAAACAAAACAAAAACAGTTCTGCTGTGAGCACCATGTTAGTCATCATTACAAATACTGTCTGAAGAGTGTTCATATTTTACAATATTAGACTATGTAGTGTACATTCGTATATATTTTTATAATATTATTATTATTATTTATAAACTTACTCAGTCCTAATACTTATAAGAGTGGCTAATGATAGTGAAATTCATTAGTATGTTTGATAGAAAAAAAGGCCATCGATTTGCGATTTCAATAATAAATATCACGCAGTAATAGCTGGACGGTCCAAGAAAAACTGTAGAAGGAAATCATCAAGGAAATGAACGGTACAGTTTTTGAATTTTCATTCGTCTGATCGTGTAATTCACGCAAAAATTATATAATCACGTTGTGAGTGCTACGTTTTTTATTTAATGGACGTGCCCGTTAATTTGATTTTCCTGTTCTACCAAAATTTTGTTGAGTGTTACCAGACATACAAACAGCAACCTCTTCGTCAGATGATATTTTGACGACTAAAAAATTCGTTTGCCTCGTCTAACCAATACGCGCGTATTATATTACGAAACGAATTGTTTTCTAGTCGATTAAAACAAAAATTACCATATATAATGACTAGGGTTAGGATTCATAAAAACGGTAAAATATGCATTCGATTTATTAAAATTATGCAACAAAAAAAATATGAAAAAATATGACACAAAATACAAAAACAAAATTTCTAAAATAATAACAATATTATTATAAACTAGTGATTTTATTCGAAAGTATTACACGAAACAATGATGTGATGTTTAAAATTTTCAAAAATAAAAGATCTTCTGTTAGATCTTGGTATGTTTTTATATTTGCTGAAGCTACGTTCAACATCACAATATGATGTAATTTTCGGGTTTTTAAATTTTATAATTTCCCCAGGAGTTGGATTGAAAAATTCTCATCCAGATTATTTTCATTTAGAGCAGTGGTTCTCAAACTTTTTTGTGCGACGACACCCTAATTTAGATCCGTAAAAATGGCGACACATTTTAATGGATATTTGAAAAATTAACAAATATATACTTAGGTAAAGTATTACATTTATATGTTACCATTTTATTAAAAAATAAATAAATAAAAAAATTATAAATTAACATAATTAAAATTCAAACAGTTTAAGGTAGGTATTGAAATTAAAAAAATTATTAGTTTATAAAAGTAAATCAGTGTGTAAAGTATAAACAACTATGAATAAACAATTTTTTTGGCGACACACAATACGGTAACACAAGACACACTAGTGTGTTGCGACACACCGATTGAGAACCAATGATTTAGAGTATCGCGTATTATTTATAAGAATATACGTATATTATATTTTCTTCTTTTACCAACCACTACGGCTAAAATATACTGTAAAACATGCATTTCAGGTGTTTATTGTTGAAACATGCAATAATATGCAAAATAAAATAACCACCATTTGCTTCATGATCATGAGTCATGATGACGAATAATAATATTGCTTACCAGACGGAGTTTTATCGTTTATTTCAATTATTGGTAATAATTAAAGACCGGATTTAATTGCATTGAAAACACACAAAATTTGCATATTAAAATTGTATAATTGCACTAAAAAATACGTAAAAATCGCGTAATAAATTGCACTATAAAAATGCAAAAGTTATATAAAAAAAATTAGACAAATGTTATTTTTTTTTAATTAAAATTGATAATTAGATACATTTCCGAATTACGTTCATTAAAATTAAATCTTCTATTACTTAAAATATGTTTGTACAAAAAAAAAAACTACGTTCTACGTCTACACTAATATTATTGGTGCATATTTAAAATAATTCAATGAGGTAGGCGTTATATCTAAATTATTTACAATTGGAATGATGGTCTGATAGGTATTTTTTGTTCAGTAGACACAGATTTGTCACAAACAAGGCAATATATTATAACCTTCCCGTCTGATGAAAACACTTCCTTATTTTCATTGTAAAGAGCAATCCAATTTGAAATTTTACTTTTCAGAGTTGATTTTATTTTAGGCATGCTTTTGATTCGTGGCGTAATTCGTGGACATTTCAAACAAGAGCAGTAATCAGAAGTTGCAAAAAAAAAAAATACACGCCAATGCAGTCCTAGGCCTAGTAATGACTGACAGATTTTTGCTCTTTTGGTGTGCGATGGGCTTCCTCCGGAGGACGTGGCGGGTAAATTCGTCGCAGCGACTGACAACGCGCGCGCCTTTCGTTCGGCGTCATCGTTCCTGTCGGGAATGCCGTTCTCCAACACATTGATAAGAATGAGCTGTTAGGTTTCAGACCTATAACCTCACATTGCTTTCAATACCAACAGAAATCTTTTAAAAATATGCAGAAAGAAATTTCGTAATGTATATTATAAATCCCTGATGTAGTTATGGTTTATTGTTGTACAAAATTGTAGTTATTTGTGATATATTATGTATATATTATTATATCATGATAGAAACTACAAATATGTCTGTGATACAAACAGAAGTTCCAGATGATAAGAGGTAGTTGGGTTTATGATTTTTAGTTAGATTTTGAATTATTCGTCGAGAATACTTTTTGTTCTCGTTGTTGGTAGCACTAAATGCTTATCTACACTGTGTTCTTATCAATGTGTCGGAGAACGGCCCCCATCCCTCATCGTTCACAGCATTACCGTAAAATCCGGTCGCACATTATTGCCGGACGAGATTTTCGTCGAAATTCCTCCAGAAAACATTGTTCCGAGTTTGGCGACGACATTCCCTTTCGGCCGATTATATTAACGAACCGCGGACGCGTAAATATCGAATAATCGTCGCGCATTGTCCTGCGTATAGTGGCGCGCGTGCGGCACGTGGGCGCGCTCACGTCCGACCGAACGAATCGGTTTTTTAATAAAACACTCGCGTCTCTTTATACCAGGGCTCTCGTTTGAAAAAAAAAAAAAAAATGTTTAACGTTTTTTTTTATCGTTATTTACCTTTAGCGTTTATCGTTATATGGTATATTTTAGCGTTATGGATTAGTTGTGTAAAGGAAGTTTTATCGTTATATAATATTTACGTTTTACGTTTATCGGTATTTTAACGTTATTTTTGTTTAATATCGATTTTTTTTTTATTCCAAATAAATAAATCCATTCGTATTCCATAGACTACAGCACGTTTTCAAATCTCATAAGCGTAATGTACTCCATCAAACTTCATTGATTATAAAAGTCCTAAATTTTTATCATTAATTTTTTGATTTTATACATTTTTTCAGTGAAAACCTTGGTTTATTTTTGACATTATATTCCAATGCGGAATATTTTTCTTAAAATGTTGATTATATTACCAATTGAAACTTTCCGGACTAGCTGACGTCTTCTCAGACACGTATCTTTGAATAATTTTTACGCGTCCGTGTGAACCCAGCCTTATTATAGAACTATAATAAACCTAAACCATAAGCTTATATTTTTCTTAGTAAATTGGATACAGATATTAAAATAACGTTAATTCTATTTTTCGTTTTTCGATATTTTGATATATACCTTATACCTTATTTCGTTTTTCGATATATTTTAATTTGTGATAGTTTAAAATTAGTGTTTATTGTTTTCCCGTTACGTTTTTTGACATTCATTTCAATTGATATTTTGCAATTATAACGTTATAATCAAAACGTTATTATAACGTTTGCGAGCCCTGCTTTATACCGCACCGACTGAATCGCGTTTTGTAAAACGTATTATTTGTCACAATAAGTTCCGGAAATCCGTTTGCTTTGAGCGCACTGGCGTCGTATATTGACCAGTGGCAAGGTATACGTTTTGCGTATTTGAAATTAAATACTGCCGCGCGTTCAGGTTTCCAAAAAAAAAAAAAATTTCTTTGGCCATTTTACCGCCTCCCCCGGAAGACCACGACGCCTGCGAGGAGTTGTTATTGTGGCCCACTTTGAGAAACACTAGTGACCGGTGGAGAAATCGTAAAAGCAAAAATAAACGTCGTTGTAAAACGTGGTGCAATAGCTTCCTCGCTTCGCTGAGAATTGAAAAATTAACAAAAAAAAACACCGAAACGTAACGTGTATTGTAATTTTTCGTCGGTGACGCGGAAAAGTCTAGGAGGTTGCGCGCGGCGGAGGAGAATAGGAAGGTCTCGGCCGCGCACGTAACAACGGTACCGGTACCGAACCCAACCTCCCCTCCCGTTACCACTTTTGTTACTCTTTTTTTTTTTTTTTCCTACGCGCGCGCGCGGTCGGTATCCGTCTTCGGCTCGCGCGCGCGCGCGCGTGTCATGTCGTTCCGGACAAACACGAGAAATGCGGCGAAGATGTGTCGTACAGATACGCTGGCACAGGGCCAACGCGCGCGAGCGGTCGCCGACACATTGTGTTTTGCTCGACTCGCCGTCGGACGGTCCATGCGCGGAATGCTGCGATACGAACGCGGACAACGAGAGTCGCCGCCACAACGAAAAAGTTCGTCTCTCTCTCTCTCTCTCTCTCTCTCTCTCTCTCTCTCTCTCTCTCTCTCTTTCTCAGTCCGATTTCAATAAGACGCTCGTTTCACCGCTATTATATAGTCACTATTTATTATATTTTCATAGCAAACACACACACACACACACATTCGTTTTCATCTCTGTAATTTTCCTTGACTCGTCCCTGCAGCGCGCTGCACACCCGGCATGCCGTGCAGTGTTACAAGGATTCGCCCCGACGGGGAGGGACAGATTTATATATATGCCTCCGCCGCCGTCCTTCGCAGAGCCGTACCGAGACATTTTCTATCCTGAAGCAGAACTCTATAGCAATGCGTCCCCTGGGTGGTGATTGGGGACGGGGATTTGACACTCGCAACTTTTAATAATTTTTTTTAATAAAATTCGGAAAAATCTGAAAATTCGTATTTATATAGGTTTCGAGCAAAACAAGAAATAACATTTTTAGCCACAAGTATATAATTCTCGATATAAGTGTATAATTTGACCGGCAAATACTAAGTAAAATTATTAAAATAATAATATGCACTACGCATTATGTAATGCATTATGCAGTACACAAAATTTGTTCACTTTCAGTTTCATAAACTGATGTCGTTATCGGGGCCAGACTAACAGAATCGACGAACCGATTAACGATTGCCCACAAATGTATCGCCATCTCACCAGGGCTCGCAAACGTTATAATAACGTTTTGATTATAACGTTATAATTGCAAAATATCAATTGAAACGAATATAAAAAAACGTAACGGAAAACAATAAACACTAATTTTAAACTATCACAAATTAAAACATATCATTAAACGAAATAATGTATTAACGTTATATATCAAAATATCAAAAAACAAAAAATAGAATTACCGTTATTTTAATATTTTTTTTCCAATTTACTTTGGAAAATATAAGCCTATGGTGTAGGTTTATTATTGTTCTATAATAAGGCTGGGTTCACATGGACGCGTACACGCGTGTCAGCTAGACACGTGTATTGAGATATTATACGGTTTCCGATTTGTCTTTCGCGGAAATTCTCTTTCTGCGGTGTGATATCGCGAATTGAAATACTGTTTATTGTTATTGGACCTTTCAGATTATTTTTGTTTACTTGATAGTAAAAATTATTCAAAGATACGTGTCTGAGAAGATGTCAGCTAGCCAGAAAAGTTTCTATTGGTAATATAATCGACATTTTAAGAAAAATATTCTGCATTGGAATATAAAGTCAAAAATAAACCAAGGTTCTCACTGAAAAAGTGTATAAAATCAAAAAATTAAGGATAAAAAATTAGGACTTTTATAATCAATGAAGTTTAATGAAGTACATTACGTTTATGAGATTTGAAAACGTGCTGTAGTCTATGGAATACGAATGGATTTATTTATTTGGAAAAAAATCGATATTAAACCAAATAACGTTAAATTATCGATAAACGTAAAACGTAAATATTATATAACGATAAAACTTTCTTTAACGTTAAACACAAATAATCCATAACGTTAAAATATACCATAACGATAAACGCAAAAGATAAATAACGATAAAAAACGTTAAAACGTTAAACATTATTATTTTTTCAAATGAGAGCCCTGCATCTCACTTCTATCTTGACATCACGTTTCTCTTTCTAAGCTCATTCCATTCTATTGTGTCTATGGTTAAATATTGTATTGTCAATAATATTTTTTCTTAAGGTAATCCTTTAATATTTTTGCGTTCCCCAGCATCTGGCGCTCAAGGCAAGCGCCTCGCTCGCCTCATCCTAGTTACGGCTCTGGCCCTTCGTACTTTCACGCGATCACCTAAAAAAATTATACAGTGTCCCATTACGGTCTTTTAATCTTTTTTTTTTTTGATATGTATATGTCTTATGGCTGGTGTCGTTCTATACATTTGTGCGACACCGAGAGCGTTACCATGACGTCATGAACCCGGTTCTACTCACCACCCGGCCAGGTCCCGCCACTTGTATACCGTCGTTGCCAGTTACATTGGAACGGCGATGGCAGCCCGATCCACATACACGTAGATATCTATAGACAGTGGCGCCGATCCCCATATTGAACTCAGGCCAAGGCCTGACCACGTTTTTATGGAATATGGCTGTTTAATAGATGGGCCATTTAATCAAAATAATATATAACATAATAATTTTATTACACCTATATAATATTATTACAATAGTAATTATTACGTTTTATAATAATATTAAAAAAAAAACTTAAGTCACAATTTTTTTTTTAATTACAATTTTAAATATATCGGCAAAGTGTTCTTATCATATTTTGATGGTAACTACCATCAAAATATGACTGTTCAAATCAATGTACACGTTCGATATACGTGCTATAAGATGTTTATTTTTTTGTGCAGGTTTTTTCTTCTTTTATTTCTATTCGGGTTATTTAGGTTATATTTTAGAAACTTGAATTTCGGGCGAAATACCTATTTTTTAACGGTATTACCGTGCGATAAAAAAAGTGCGTAGTTTTTCAAATGTTGAATTATTCATAGAATTGTTTTTTTTTTTTGGTAAAAATTATATTAAATAAATATTAAAAACTTTTCAATACGCACGGTTCCTTTATGATTTCCGGTTATTACCTCGGATCTCAGTGGCTGACGGCAAACCTTTTACGACACGGATAACGGATAACCGCTCGCGAGAAAAAGTTTAGGAAAACCTGGCGTGTTTGGACAGACAGTACGAATAATAACTGTTATAGGCGACGACGAGACGGAATTAACGCGAGAAATATTATCATTAAAATATCATTAAAACACGTAATAATAAAATTATTTTTTTGTAATTTTTTTTCTCCATTTTTTTTTTTTTTTTTTACAGTAGTTTTACTATTGAAAACCGGCCGTTTGCGCGTGCGTTCGGAACCAGACAACCGCGAGCGATCCGGCGGTTTTCTCGACTTGACTGGTCTGTTACATTATAGAAACGAATACGTTTCGACTACATGTGCGCGTATCTTTGCACGTGTTTTAAAATAGACGAGGCCGAATAATGTTTGATGTCTGGAGCGTCCGGATCATATGCATATAAAATAAATAATAAAAAAACAAATTTGTATCAAAGTATTTTTAATGTGTGTAAAAAACCGGTTTTTGTTAGGTTATTTTCTAGTTAATCGTTTAATGGTTCGCGTAGGGAAAATGCATTTGCACCTATAAAATTACAATAAAACGTATTTGAATAATAACGTAATAAATGGAAAACGATATAAAATAGAAGAACGATTAAGAAAATAAAATATTATGTACTTACGTGTACGTTACACAATAAGGTATCTACCGGATATATTACAACGAGTTTATATTGACTCACTGGACATTTCAAAAAGTGACTTTTAACTAAATAAGCATTGTTGTTGTTTTTTTTTTAACTTAACGCGTGAACTATAAACGTCTGTACAAGTCGATTGCTTTACTATACCTATACTATACAACGGTCTTTTTTTTTAAATTTTAATTATACAATCTATACAAATAAGTACAATAAGTATAAGTGTTAATTATGA
This sequence comes from Slavum lentiscoides, assembly GCA_032441835.1. Lineage (NCBI taxonomy): Eukaryota > Metazoa > Arthropoda > Insecta > Hemiptera > Aphididae > Slavum > Slavum lentiscoides. The sequence goes on from CM063722.1 coordinate 9,150,302, forward strand.
ATAGAAAAATATTGATACGGTTAGCTTGAAAAGAGAAGCCGCCCATTGACGGTACTCTTATTAATCTGATTTTTATTAATTATGAGAGAGAAGGTCTGTGCACCACTTCCTTTTTAATCGTTCAGATGGATTGTTTTGGTCATATGGGGTGATGAAAGGTCTTTTGCAAAAGGATTTGGACGGTTTTGCAGAGAATTATGATATATATATTCCTTGGCAATTTGTGTTACAGTTTTCATTTGTATGTCTGTGTGTAACGTGTGATTTGATACGTAAGGTAAGTGCATTGGTGATAAGACGGAATATTTTATTTTGGGAGACTTATACAACGGCGTTTGAATTCGAATTAAATTACCAACAATATATTATTATATTATCCGATTTATTGTGATTGTCTGTATAGACCGATCCGATCACAGAGGCTCCCTCCGTAACTATAACTACTGTATCTGCTCTTTTCCGAGTGCAATAAATTGATTCCCCGATCCTTTTTGCCGCTCTCCCTCTTTCTGTCTTCCCGCGTAGCTGGACCAAAAATTACTTGTCGCGTTGCGTCGTCACGTTATCGAAAACAATAGTGAGTGAATTGGGGAGCGTGTGCGTGTCACGAACGTTTGGTTTTCCTTTTTTTTTTTCATTTAATATTTGAAATCTTTGCTTTCTAATCCTTCGGCTATTATTATTTATTTATTACAAAACAATAGGTAATTTTAAATCGACGTTGATTCGTTTGGACGTTACCTTTGAATTACGTATTATTCTTGTTATAATAATATTATATATAGAAAACTAAAGATTTTTCTGCCTTATGTTAGCCGTTTAGAAATTATTTGGATCCGTTATGATATCGAAATTAAATTCTATATATGTATTTTTTAGATATCTCGTACATGAACAATTTGGTTTGCGTTCGTTTTAGTTAACCACCAATAATAATCTGCTATTTCTTTTCCCAATTTTTTCTGTTATAATTATATATCAACTTGATGGCAAAAACACAGTGTGGTGAGCACGAGACCACATACGATTAGGTACTTGTAATACATGATATTTTTATCTGTAGAAAATTTAGAGCGGCAAATTTTTTTTGCACACTCCTCCGTGCGTGCGTTCACGATACAACTACAATTATATCAGATAATATTCTAGATTTTTAATGTTTGTAAATTATTTTCATTTATTTATTTTTATTACATATATTATAGTCGTTATAATATTAGATTTCTTCTACGTAGACACATTGTACACTTTACGATGTACACGTGTACGTGCATTGTGCGTACTTAAAACTGGCGTCTGTAAAACAATGTAAAACAGTATAAATAAATATATGCAATCAATTTTCGATCATAAAAACGACGAATATATATATATATAAATATATAAATATGCATTACATATTTTTAATCTAACATTATGTAGATAGTGTATTTAATTATTTATTTATTAATCTCGCAGGGAGCCGAAAGGTCATTTTATGGTGTAATGAATTAGAGAATATAATATATATATATATATATATACACAATATTATATATTTAGCATTAACGGTCCGAAGTCTGGGTGAAATTTAACTATTAAGTTTTATTTCTTTAAAAATTATTTTTAAAATTTTATCTCTTTTTTTATTATTATGAACACATAGCTGAGTATACACGGTGTGTAATAGTGTTTTTTTTTTTTTTATATAGATGTTATTCGACTTTGTTTTTGTATTATATTTACATCGGTGGTACGTTATACGCACGGTCCAAGTAACTGTTTTTTTTCTTCTGTTTTTAAGCGATACTTACATCAAAACATTTTCGTAATAAAAATAATATGAAAACGAAATATCTGCAGTGAAAAATAACACGTTTTACATAATATTTTATACGGTATAGTTACAAATGAACGAAAACAATTTTTCCTATAGAATATAACATTTTATCACGTTACAATAATAAATATTGTTTTGTTTGCAATTCGAATGTGTTAACATTGCGTATATCGCACAGGAAGTAAATGTTAGATTTTTTTAACAGCGAATAAAAGAAATAAAAAATTATTGCGATCAATAATATTTTGGTATCAAACTTCAATTTTGTACTTTCGAAATTCGTCTGAAAGTAATATGTATAGGAATGGCATTTTTATTTTGTTCTTTTAACTACATATTATACGCCATATTATAACGAAACTATGTTTTTATGGAATTCGTGTCACGCGGTTACCTCCTGTACTACGTACGCATAGTCTGCAGTACGAACACTAAGAAGTGTTAATTAAGTTAATAATATACGCTGTTATTATTACTATATTATCGTGGAAATTCGAGCGTTTTTTTTTTAATTGTGTTTATCTGATCTGTGGAATTTGCGTGTATTTATTGGTTAAGTCGAGAAGAAAAAAAAGTAATGTGTACACGCTTAGCAGACAGTTATTTCTATTTTTTTTTTTTCGGTGCGCTAGAATAACGTTATGTTTATTAACGAAACATCATCCGGATCGATAGGGTCCGAGTAGAAAAAATAAAAATAAAATTCTTAAAAATCTTTTTTTTTTTTATATATACTTTTGCGCGACAAGTACGAGTGTCATATATAGGTACACATAATATATAATACGACCGACGGACGGACACAGACCGAGAATGGATTAAAATAATAACCAGTATTCTTCACAAACAATGTAATAACAGTAACTCATCGGGATCTCTTCTACACACCAGTATTACCTGCATGTAGAACGATCACCATACCGAATGAGACCAGGCTTATTATGATAATACGCTCATATGTCGGTATTATTATTATTATTATTATTATTATAAAATAAAGTAAAAAATATACACAAGCGCGTCGCGTTCGAGTCCGGTCAATCCGTCGAATCTGCATATTATAGTATAAGTAAAAAATTATACACTGTACAAATTCGACGCGTTATTGGTGTGTTTTGAGACGCTAGCGCGCATAATAATATTCGTGTAATTATTATTATTATTATTATCGTTATTCGTCGTATAAGAACAACAAGTGGATAAGTACGTTTGTGTTTTCGTATACAATAATATTATATTTTATTTTATACACAGTTGCATTTCGAAAACGAGTTTCGCCATCAAATGTGCACCGTCGAGCCGTCACCGAACGCGCCGTAGCGTGTTAATATTATGTCGCGCGGCGCCGCCTAACGATTCAGCCTGTTTATTGGCCACCGCTGTGTACACACTACTGCCCGTCGTCGTACGAATAATAAGTAAATGGGATTTGATTTTTATTTATATATATTTTTTTTCAGTATTACCTGTCGTCTCGTTGGAATATTAGCGTTTAAAGTCACGGACACAACAATAACGCGGAATAATACAAGTATCTAATATTATATCTATATCGACATAACGTTATGGGGTAGGTGGCGAATCAAGGATCACTCAAGGAGGAATAGAGAGTGTTTAGAGCTCAAGCACTCCGAATGATTTATACACTCGTTTGTTTCATTGTCCCAGTATTTTTGTTCTGATGTTAATATTTTTATAAACTTCCGCCTAAAAAAAACCCCCTAAGCGTATCCTGAGAGTTGAAACAAAATACCTATAATCTATATAGGCCGTAACCTAACCTTATTTAAATACAGTTTTTTTAAAATACAAATATAACAATTTATTTATTCATTTTTTTTACATTATTTACGAATTTAATTAAATCGCGACAAATCTTTTACCTAATTATTATTATTATGTACACAATAATAAAAAAAAAATCGATAAAAATCGCATTATTATGCGATTTATTTTTTCAAATATGTATCTTCTGCGATTTGACGGAACTCGCTCGTCAATTTGTGTAAATTGGACACAAAATAACGAACGGGATTCAATCGGATTTCGGGTGGATACTGCAGCAACAGCAGCAGCAGTAGAAGAGCGTCACGAATTATTGTACGTTCTAATATGAAATTACAAAATATACACAATGGGGGAAGGGTGGAGAAAAAGCTGTTAAGTGTTTCTATTCGAGTGAAAAACGCCGTCCTACTCCGAGATAAATCGTATAATATTCTTCGTATCTGACCTGCAGATTCGTGAGTGGAATAAAGCAAATAAAACGAACGTAACAATATAATGACAAATAGATTTAAAAGTTTTACGATTTTGAGTATTATTTTGAAATGAATGGGTGGTAAGTCGTCCAGTAACGTAGTTGAAGACCACTGGATTCATTCGTTTGACGATTTACGGTTTAGACTACATTTAAAGAGTAAAGCTTTTATATTCTAATACACTATATGTATGGAACTCGTCATCGCTTCGCTCGAGAAAATCAACTCGAAATTGTCACGGAAAAAGACCTCGGCCATATTAATTGCATTTCGTGACAGTTTTCTCTGTGCCAGTACTAATTACAGCACTACATTTAGGAAATAAACAAAATAAAGTGGAATTTAAAATAACGAATACAACTAAAAACCGTGTAAAATTGTTCGTAACTTTAAATTCCACTTCGATAGAAATTGTTTTAATAAGCAAAAAAAAAAAAAAATGTATTAATGGACAAAATTTGTATGTATACATATTTTAAACTATATAGTATAAATACAAATATTATTAAAGTATTGAAATCTATTATTATTTACTTGAAACTACATATCTATTTTCTTTCGTAAGATAAAGTTTATGCGAAATTTCGAAACGGGCGCATATGAGCTATAATAAATCGACAGGTAGTGTCTATTATTTTTCGGGCGCATTTTGGCTGTATCCAGTGCTTAAACTGAGAGGAACGTGGGGGAACGGAGTACCTCTCTTGCTTTTTAAAAATATTTTAGCTAATTTCTAATTTTGCATAATGGGGCGCTGAGAACGGAATGGGCCACGGTCAGTACTTTATATAAAGACAACGCCAAAACAATAAAGATTTGACGTTGATGATTACGAATTCAAAAGATTTATTTAATTAAAAAATATAGTGACGGCTTAAAGGGTGCGGGGAGGGGAGCGAAGTGCTCACGAATTTTCAAGACAATACAATTTTCAGGGACGCAAATTTTTTTTCTTAATTTTTCACCGGCCCTTCCCTTTCTATTTTTTTCAATTCAATTACTGTGAGCTGTACCCCATAACGTTTCGATAGACGCGCGCCGTCGACGGAACGCGAAGCTGATGAGTACATCATACTACTTTTTTTTTGTACAACGACATCCGCTTTTGCTCGTTCATTCGTATACGAAACGTTGTCATCGCGTCCATCTATCAAAATACCCGCCGACGACAATACGCCTGTATCGTACTTTGTATAAATCCCGTGCTCACATTAACTATGGGGGATTTATGCCGTCGTGTCCGTTGTCCGAAAAGTCGTTCCTTCTCACTACACCCCTTCGCAATAGAATAATAAGGCGAGAAAAGGCTTCGTGAGAAGCCGCGAGAGACGACGCACAGCGTCTCTATAATATAATATACCGGTCGGCAATTCTTATTCGTCGTAATCTTCGGTGCGGCACCGAAGTCAGGATCGCCCGGGCGGCGCGGACAATGGATGACACACGATATTCAAAACGAAGATTAAACGGCTGACTTCTTTTTTGAGGCCGTCGCTTCTTTTTGTGATTACTATATTATAGTGTTTTTTTTTCTCCACTGTCAATGGATCCCCTTTTCTATTATTATCAGTGTGTACATAAAGTCGTCGTCGGGTGGATTCGGCTCGTTCCGATTGTGTTACGCGCGTACGTAATATATTACTTAAATGCGGTCAATGCGCGTGCGTGTTACTCACCCCCAAGTATAAGCGTACGTATAAGAAGACGATAAAATGCGTTTGGACGGGACAAAAAGAGGATTTTGGACACAATCGTTTTGTCGTATACACAATGTATGCCGTCTGCATTATGAAAGAGTAAAAAATCGTGTTTTTTTTCCACACAGTGTCAATGACACACTTAAAAATGGTTTTACGTCGGACAAAGACACACACACAAAAAAAACATTTCGAAAATCCCCTGAAATTTCCGTGACGCGAGATTCGAAATCAAAAAATTCAGGTACCTTTACGTTGCACGTTTAAAATGTATATAATGTGGATGGTCTGAAAAAAAAAGAAAAAAAACACCGCCCTTTTGCGGACATTTTAGTCCGAACTATTTTCGACAAATGGAGAGGATAAAGTATAACTGAGAATACTAAGAGAGAGGAAACTGGGGCGCCGCCATGGATTACAACAAACTATGTAGAAAGCCAAAGAATTAAATGGTATGCGGACATACAATGCGCGAAGGGAAAACGCAGGAAGAATCAGGGCAGTAATTGACTGGATTTCAAATGGAAAGAGGGCAAGAAGCAGACGTAAGCAGCGTTGAAAGGACAAAATGAAGGAAGACACGGAAAAATATTAGGTGTAAAGGACTGGGAAGAGTACGCTCTAAGATAGAGTATCGCGGAGAGTTTTTGTAACAACCGTAAAGGTTTTTGAAGAACCGTAAAGCGAAAGAAGAAGAAGATATACGTAAAAACCACGTATATACATAAACCGCGCCTGTGAACAGAGATTAGAAGATTGGTACACGTGCTTAGATAAGAAAATGATATGAAAACTGATATAAATGCTGATTGAATCTGATATGAAAACTGATGTAGAAGAAACGAGAAAATCACGCGCGTCGTTGCATACCTATTTAAGTCAGATTTCTAAGTAAAGTGAAGACGAACAATGCGTTAATCGTTCAGCAGGAACGTTTTATATAATATAAAATATATATATATATATATATATATATCCGGGAAAACGGAGAGGTTCAAATAAGTAATGGAAAAAGTCGAAATACGCGAAGTTTTTCGAATGAACGACTATTATTATTATTATTGTTAGAGTTCAATAGTTTCGAAATTTTTCAATTTCAAAAAAAAAAAAATTCAAATGACGCGAGACAAATCGGCGCTCGAGAGAGAGAGAGAGAGTTATAGCGGCGAGCGACAACACGATTTATCGAAAAAAAAATTCAGGACATTTAGGTCATCGTCTGGCGTTTAATGGCGTTTTTCTTTTTTTTAACCGTTTCCGACAGTGTGCACTTTTCCACATTCGTATTTCATCTATACATATATAAATTGAAATTTTTCATTTTTTTTTCGTCGTTCGTTTCAACTGTCACGTGACTTTTTTTTATACGCCGCGACGTCTTCGTTATATTATTAATCTCGCGGACGAAATGTCTGAACATTGAATAATCGCAAACGATGATATCTTCACCCTCCGTCGACCAAAGAAATAAAATATATCTTGTGGCGCGCGCGCGTGCCGTTCGCGGCGTGTACAAACCTGGTCCGGTTTGGAAAGATACGTGACATGGAAGCTAGCACGTCGTCGACGAAAGATACGGCGGAGTAATCGGATGTTACAAAAATGAAATAATTTTTTTATTATTATTATTAAAAAATTGATTAGCGCGCGTTCATTTCGAATTGATTATTTTTAGTATTTGTGCAAAAGCGACGATATCGCGAGTACCGAATTAGTCGATAAAAAAATCACGCATATAGTGCTTTTAAGGAATAAATTATTTTTTTTCGTCTTTAAGTGTACAGTAAAATGTAAAGACTAGCAGGGACGTATCCTCCAAGAGGAAGATTTCGAACTCCCTTATTGAAATTTCAACATTTCAAAATGTTTTCATATGATACAAATTAAATCAAATAAAACATTAATCAAAATTAAATAATATCGATATTATACACGCGTAATATTATAATATTATAATCGACGTTTAATAAATAGTGATTTATATTTTTATATTTCGGTACGCCAAACGGAAATTCTAAAGATTTTTTCTTCTTCTACGCTCTGTGTAACGGACCGTCTGCACAGTGGCGTAATTGAGAATTTTATACGGCAGAGGATAATATAAAATGTATCATTATGGTTAACCCATATATCAATGTACCACCAACTTAACAACAATATTAATATCAATGTTGAAACGAGTGCAATGATCGTATATATCATTAAGAACGTTTTTAATTTTCTGGAGCGGTTTTTTTTTTATAGGCGATTTATTCAGTACTTTATCAGTTTTTACTTCGACGTCTGAACACGAGTAAACCTATTTCTTCGGTGACTCGACCGCACAATACCAGTCGATATATACCGGTTTATAAAAATCGAGGAAAATTATGAATTATGATAATTTTTTTCTTTTTTGAAAATTAATACGTATAATCCTCTCCTTCTTTTGGTCTTGAATCTTTCGATTGCAGCTCTCCGCGCCAGCGTCAGGTTTCCCTACAAGCAGAACAAGCAGGTGATTGGAGCGGCGAAATTTTAGGGGCGACGAAGAAAACATTTTTAATAATATATATTCATATTTATGTTTTGATGTCTAACTGTTTTATATATTTTTAAATAATAAATAATAATTTAATTAATAATGCATTTTGCTGGTTAGAGAAACACTTATGAAAATGAAGGGGCGGCAAATTTCCTTCTGCTTGTGTGCGGCAAATCGCTTAATCCGCCGCTGCTCCGCGCACATCTCGGTCGTTCAGTTCTCGATAACTTTTCGTTCCCGCACGCCCTTTAGAATTATTGTGGTGCATATACCATCCTTCCTCCTCCGGTGTAGTCATCCATATATAACCTTCAATAAATTATCACGGCGCGCAATACGTGACCTATTTATATTTATTCGTTCTATTATTTTTTTAATTCGTCAAAGTCGCGTTTTTACAAGGACACGTCTTATGGCCGGGAAAAATTTGTCCGACACCGATAACGTTATCACGATGACGTCATGGACGAAACCGTGGCCGTGCGACCGTCGCTATTTCGACACTCCTACGTCGACTGAATTCAGTAGCCACAATCCGTTATCCGCGCGTATCTGCACGCGTTTTTCCCCTTAATACTGCGTTCTTCTACTCAACACGCTCCTTCGTCGGTTACTTTTCGGTACCGCGCGATTTCCAGCATCTTTCAACAAGTAAAATATAGAACCTGCGAGCCGTACAGTTTTCCGCCGCCGCCGCCGCCGCCGGTGGCTTTGGACAGTGTGCGCAACAACCGAGCGTAGAGTCGCGGCGAAACGGACTCTGCCGCTGTCGGCGGCACTCGTTCCCAATTGAATTTCGTTATTTTCGCGCGCACAAACGATTTCTTATTTTTACATACGAGACACGCGGAAGATTTATCGCGCGCTCGACGCGCTATTCGATTTAAATATAATACGTCTAGCGAATATTATCGCACCGACCGTAACAATAGGAGTGGCTGCGGTATAATCGAATTTATTATTATTATTATTATTATTATAATGAGTACAACGCGTTTTTCTAGAATGAGCATTTTTTTTTTTTTCAGTTGATAATGTACGACGCCGGCCGCGCATTTTAATACCTACCGAAGTGCGTTTGTATTGTTTTGTACACAGACGCGCTCGCGCGCAGATCAAACGCGGAGATCCGTTGCTGCGGGACGTTTATCATTTGTTTTTCGCGCGCACCGAGATTTATCTGAGCGCGCGAGGCTGTTGTAGCACTGCACACACACACACACGCATAAAACCGGTGCGATGATGATATAAATTATTGAATTATTAAATTATCTGCGCTCTACGTATCAGGAAACTCGCAGGTATAGGTATTTGACCGGAACTCCGACGGGGGAGTGGTAAAAAAAAAAACGAAAAATCGCCTCCGGGCCGACGATGAGCTGTGTCAAACGCGATCATAAGTAGCAGCAGCAGCAGCATCCTATTGATCAGAGAAAAAAAAATCGTCAAAAATCGCGCGCGCGTGTAGGTACCCGAGTAATAGAACGTCAGTATTCGAGTTTCGTAACGCGTTTTTCAAGCGTATATACACATATTATTATTAATTGTGCCGGCCAATTATTTCTATAAATAATTTTTCGCGCTTTTTGTACGGAAATTTCGAGAACAAAATGTAAATATACATATATTGGACAGCGTATAATAAACGCGGTTCGGATTTTATAGCATTATAAAGAGTACTGATATATGCGTTGTAATATGTCCAAAAAGCGTAAAAAAAAAATAATAGCCAAATAAAAATAAAACAAATTTCTTTTAAAATTATAATGAAATTATTTTTTATTTATTGTCTTGTATGATAACAATTTAAAATATATATATATATTTATACATAATTAACAAATTAAAAACACGAACGAATCGTTGAAATCAAATAATAACGACTCATTATCGAGTGATACGGAGAACTGACCGACGGCTGTTTTGAAATATTAAAAGAAAAATAGTCGGCAAAAACATATTATGTAAATACACTCAATAAATACCTGGACGATACACAACCGATGAGAAGTCGCGTGCGTTTGATTATTATATTGGTCGACGGGGGGGCCACTACTACGCCGGGATATACGTATAGCTATTATAAAGATGGACAAATAATATTATGAAATATCTAATAAAACGGAAATGTGGGTGTTTTTTTCGAATAACGTTTTTTTTCTTCTACTTAAATGACATTTTACTTTCGTTCAATTCAAAAAAGATATTTTATTAAACCCCCCCACACACACAAAATAAATAATATTTAAAACGCGTATTAGCACACCGAAACGGGGAAAACAGCGCTAAAAATCTAAAACTTATCGAATACGCGATACAAAAATCGTATATTTCGATGCATAAAACAAAATTTTAAAGCTCACACTACTATTTATATTTGTAATTTTTAACGAATTCCATACAGAACCCTGATGGTATACGCCACTGGCTGGGATCAGAGGCTTATTTGGGCGTTTTCAAAATGGGAGGGAATAGTTTTTCAACATTTAAATGATTGGTGCGTTAATTCCTGTCCTATCGCATCATTATTTCCTCCCCATACAGCCTGTTTTTTTTTTTAATATTATACAATTAATTTATTCAAAACGATCGAAATTTTTTTATTTTTATTTTTTAATTAAGCCTGAAATAATAAATTGTACCTCATCCCCGGAGCGTAGTTCGGTGTCGGATGTAATTTTACATACGTCAGAAACGGAAATTTTTTCTTAGGTAATTATTTAGAGGGATTTAAACGCCCCCTTAATAATTACGCCACTGGCCGGGGGTATTCGGTGGAACGACTAACGGGCGCTGCACGCCTGCACGCGGTGAGAGAAGTGTTCCGCGACGGACTGCATACGATAAAGCAGCGGCGCACGACGGATAAGATCATCCGGCAGAGCCGTGGCCGTCGTCGTGTCAACTGTCGTGGGTCGCGGCGCGCCCGTTGCCCCGTTTGTGTGCAGTGTAACAAATTTGAGCACGCGCCGCGCGCGCACTTGTCACCGCGATACGTGCAGGTGGTCGAGACGGAGGTGCGGTAGACGAGATACGTCGTCGACGACGACCGCGATTCCGTGTGTGTAATAAATAAAAAAAAATATTTATAAAAAAGAAAGATAAAAAAATATGCGAAAACGAATACGGCCGTGTTACTATACACACAGCCGTATTTAAGTGGCGTATTTAAGGGGAAGGGGACGTCCACAGGTCCCCCACCCCCATTCGCTGTATTTATTTAAAAAAAAATAAATAATTTTAATATAATATATTTAATGAACGCAAAATCAACTCTTGTTAATATTTAATACCCGAGAGATTACGAATATTTGTAATCGTCAAAAGGCACTCGTGTATCTCGTGTTTTTTTTATCAATGTGTATCGCATTGTCGGACGTATGTGTTATTATAATCACAAATTGGATTCCAACGATTCCAGACGTAATTGTCGGTGAAATTCTCGAGGGAAAGGAAAAAAATTGTACGTTTCCCGCGATTATGGCTGACGAAATTTTTTTCTCGTCGCAAAATTTCGATTTTTTTTTTTTTAGGGCGAAGAAGGCAGAGTAGCGGGGCGCAAATAAAGCCGAAAACGTTTCATTTTTTATTTAAAAAAAAAAAAAAATCTTCGTCGTTTCTCTGCAGCCACGGCGTTCGGTTTTTGACGCGCTCAACGATGAATTCGCAATGCAAAAGTGGCGCACATACCCCAGCATAACACACACACACACACACACAATGGAAAAGGTTGTAGAATAAAAAAAATTAGTTTTTGCTTATTGATTAATAAATTAGATATTCACGAGGCGGTCAAACGCAATACGAGAACAAGCGTGCCGTACATTTGATTATTATTAGTGTTTTAAAATTTCATAAAATTAATTTTTTTTTGAAATATTTCATTCGAGTGAAAAACGTTTTTTTCTTTTCGCTAAAAATAATGAAATTTTTGTTTTATTTCAGTAAAAAATAAAATCTTTTGTTGTATTATTAATTGTAGTAAATATGAATAAAAACGAATTTATTACAATTAATAACGTATACGAGTATTATAGTTATTGTAATGTAATCGAAAAGTGTAAAAAAAAAAAAATAAAACGTCCGGTAAAAAGCGAACGGATTTTTCTAAAAAAAAAAAAACTGTTGACATTTTTCTCTGCACGAGATCTGGGGCTCGTTGAACATTTCTAAGGGCGACCCGATACCGGTAACCGTTTCGGAGTGGTTACACTTCAGTGGCGCCCATTGAGCTAACCACGTAATGCAACTGCACGTCCACTCAGTAGCGGGTGGGTGTGGCCGTGGGCGATAGTATGTCATACCTATCATATATTGTTATACTGTCATCTAGTGTCTATAAAAGTATTGTAGGAAATAGTATGTACAATAAAAATATACAATGCAATAAACATTATGCATATTTAGGTATTAGGTACTAATTTGGTAGTAAAATTCGGTGGGTGGGTATAATTTTACCTAACTGCGTGTGCTGTTGTAAAACCTCTGTGCGCCACTGTTACACTTCATTTCTCGCGCGGCGCGGTACGCGACGCGGGATTGAGGAACTTTGCGCGCGTGTCTCACGGCCCATTCATACGATATTACGCGAGTGCATTGTAAACTGACGACGATTTTGCGGCGGCGTTCCTGCAATATAGTCGACTTCATTAATCCGAATTGTCGTCGCACACTCACACCACCGTCGTCGTAATAATAATAATAATAATAATAATATGCCATTAACTCGTGTGTGCGTGCGCGCGCTTATAATAATATATTATACACTTTTGCAGTCCGCGGGACGCCCTTTGTGCAGCCGTTCGACGCCAATACGGTTTTTGTATATTGTACTACACATAAATACGTATGCCCGTTCGTTTGTCAAACCGTATAAGTGTATACGTACACGCTCGCGTATTTACATTACATACACACACACCGCACAAACAACGACTTGTCGATTCTCTTCGCCGCCGCCGTCGCCGCCGCCGCCGCCGCCAAGCGGGACGCGCGGGGAGGTCTATCCATTGTGTCCGCGCCGCGAACACCGCGACGGCGATTGGCTGGCCGGGTACGCGCGCGCGCGCGTTGCCGAGAGACTTTTCAAAGCTTTCGCGCGCTCGCGCGCTCTCCGCCCGAGAACTTGTCCGATTGTGCGCCGCCAGCCCATTGTTGCCGGGCGCGCTAGCGCACACGTATATCGGCCGGTTTAACGACGACATTGATAAATAATACACGTCGTGCCGATTTCGATTGTGCCGGCGCGAAAATTTCCGGTACTTACTCACTCGTTCACTTACGCACAAACGCACACGTTCATATAGACGGGAGCGGTGTACGCTTGTTCAGCAGCGGCGGCGGCGGCGGCGCGCAAGAGAGCGGAGAAGAAAAATGAAATGTTCGACGACGACGTAGTGCGCGCTCGCTGCGCTATATTCAGCGGCGCATTAACATACGATATTTAGGGACGGCGGGGGAGGGGGGCAAACACAATTTGCGTTTACAGTACCGGATTAGAATTCCAACATTATTAAAAATCCTATAATTTTACTGGTGTTTTTCTTGTAATATTTTTACTTAAAACCGACGTATTCAAATTAAAATCACTTTTATTAAAATATATAGTCCTCACAAGATTGCCACTTTATAGGCGGATGTGTAACCTATCTATGAATACCTTGAACCGGCCCTGAGTCGTCTACAATGCATGATTCATTTTCATACTGCATTTGTACAAATAAATCAACAACTATTCCGAAATAGTGAGGATGCTCGAAGTCATTATTACATTTGACCTATACCCTAGAGCAGCGTTTCTTGAACTGTGTTCCGCGGAGATCACCTCAGCGTTCCGCGAAGCTCAAGTAATTTTTTTCAAAATTTTCAAGAAAATTACTTAAAAATGTCTAATTAAAGATTATTAACGGGGGAAAAAAAATGTTTGTATATCAAAAACGAAATACCGCAACAGACTTGATGCCGAACCTAATATGTTAATACAACTTTCATCAATAAAGCCCAATATTAAGAATATTTGTAATAATAAAAAGCAATTTCACGCATCTCGTTAAGTAATTATTATTAAAGTAATGTTATATACAATTATTATTATTTTTTTTAACATATTTTTAATTAAATACCTTTAACACAATATTAGTATATGAAATAATTATATTTTTTTTTTTTTGCAAATAATCCTAAAAAAAAGCTTAAAAGCTAAAAAACAAAGTAGAGGTTCCACGATAAAAGTGGACGTCAAAAAGGGTTCCACGGATAAAAAAGTTTAAGAAACGCTGGACTAAAACATCATTTCAAACGTCTGTGATCGGTGTGCCGCGCCCTAAAAATTGTCGCCCGGGGCAAATGCACCGTTTGCAATCCCCCTTAATGCGCCCCTGGCCTGCAGTGGCGTGCCCAGGAATTTTCAATGGGGAGGGGATGTTATAAGTAAATAGTAATAATACATTTTAATGAATTGTCACGGTAATACCAAAAACTCAAACGTTTATGTTTCGTGCTCTCCAAAATCGTTTCTAGTTTATAATTGTGTACATTTGTAAATTGTTCTATAATTAAAATGAATTTAAATTATAACACACTAATACCAAGTTGTTCGATTAACATAACAATTGAAAAAAATGTATTGCATTTTTAAAAATAAACAAAAAAAAAAATACTTATTTTATATTACTTATTCCAAACGGAAACTCAACCGCCTAGCTTTTGTATTCATTTCATTTATGTCGTCATCTAAAACAAATAATGACTCTAAAATAGCTCTTATAACTAATAAGTTGTTGTCTGTAGGTCGGCAAAAAGACAATGGGGTGAACCTCCCCACCTGAGCACGCCACTGCCAGTGGCTATATTATACCGCGGCGAAATGACGGAAAACACGGGACTATATTATATTTTGTGTGTGTGTGTGTGTGTGGGTGAGCAGTTGTGTAGTCAGGATTTTTTGATCCTGATTGGTCGAAATCATCTAGTGGAGAATCACTATTATTACAGATAACGTCAAAACACGATAAGGGATATAGGTACGTTGTTCGTCTGTCGAGACTACAATATTAATACGTTCAGTTTTACTCGATATCTAATACCCGAGTAATTTATAATAATAATAAAAAAAGTACAATACGCCGAACATTGGGCGCTTCAGCTCCCGAGCACCCTCCTAAATCCGCCACTGGATCGTAATATGATAAAGAAATGAAAAATCATACACGCATGAGCTAACGAGAGACGATCGTATCACCTTTCTCTTCACTCATACAGTGTTGCAATTACCTTACAAAAATCCGATGGAAAAAATCAAAGACACTAAAGCTGAGATTTGGAAAACGACTCGGGGAAGAATTACTCAACACACCAACAGACTATAAGAGAAAATGAAAAAAAAAAATCCACGATTAAATAACATTCGCAGTCCTATTTATATCGTTGAACATGTACATAGTCCGAGTATCGGACACTCGAACCTCGTCCATATAGCGTATACGCTCGATCAAAAAAGAAAAACTTACAGTATAATCAGTGCAGAGAACATTGTACTAACAACGAAACACGCATCATATTAAATTGTCCTGAATACTTCGGAAATATGCAGAGCGTGAGTTTTTAAGAATATCTCTCTCTCGCACTATAACGTCGTTAAATTATTTATTTCTAAACTATAATAATACCGATGTTCGAGTATTTTTATTAATAATAAAATAATTTTAAAAAAACTGTTGATACGCGTATTATACATCGTCGTATACATTATAAAATCAAATAAATAGTTGTGGTCTTTTCAGAATAGATTTTCACTTCGTGTGATTATAGTGAATAGAAAATAAACTATTGTTTGTCTTACACAATACTATCGCGTCACAATTGTTTCCTGTTGAAATGTCGCCTTTGTATCCAATCGACGTTTAGAATAAATGTGCGTAACGCAAGAAAATTTTATTGTACTAGCCGCCGTCTCCTCATTTATTATAACCACTTGATTTCTGCGCTTCTAAAGGTTTTTCAGGATTTTAAAAACACCGAGTCAAAGCCAAAACGAAATCCAATCAAATTCTACTATAACAGGAGGGCCTATACAATTTTAACGACGTCTGCGAAAAAAGAAAATTTTTTACAATATTGTAAATCAAAAAAATATACGATTTACGGTGTACAAAGACATGTGCAGAGGAGCGGTTTTACGTCCGAAATATAAACTTGGAAACGTTGAAAAAAAAAATTCGAATCGTACGCGATCTTTTAACGACATTTTGAAAAGAAATTCGATAAAAATTATAAAAAAAATTCTCATTTTTCCAAACGGTTTTTCGGTATTTTTTCGATTTAAAATCGAAAAACGACTCGTCTGAAATCGTTTAAAACAATGCCGAAATAAAAATAATTTTAGTCACCTACACTGCAGAACGTCGTAAATAACGCACACGTTCAGAATCGAAAAATCTAAATATGTATGAAAAATACTGAAATTTATTCGTCATATCTTGTATTTATATAAAGGACGGTAGTAAGTATACACGCGCGCGGTAATAAATAATTCTAAACCACTCGAACCCATTGTATAATATATATGTAATATGTTTATATATAGTTTAAACGCCCGGTAACGCGTCTTGTTATGTAAATATATATATTTTTTTTAATAATAAACAACGGGAAATCATGCGGCCAGGGTTAACACGGTGCTAATGTGTGATATGTGTTCTTTAAAACATGTAATTATAACAGACGGACGTGGGCCGGTGATATTGGATTTTTAGCGAGCGCGCAGTACATGCCTTTAGGCATATTCCATTATCGACCGGATTTACTTAATATAAATAATAATAATAATAATAATAATAATAATAATAATAATAATAATAATAATAATAATAATAATAATAATAATAATAATAATAATAATAATAATAATAATAATAATAATAATAATAATAATAATAATAATAATAATAATAATAATAATAATAATGCCAGACAAATGGAATTTAATTTAATTTTCGTCCTTTTTTTATGAGGAAGTATAACATATCATTGCGGTGAACAAAACACTGTGAAAAAAGGACGAACTATAAAACATACATTTTGGTTGTACATAATTTCACAAACGTGATTACAGTAGCAGTAGAAGCTTCGTTCAAGAATCCATTATGGTGCTACCATTAAGGTAGCAGATTCAGTAAAGTCACTAAAATGGATTAACCGCCTATAAATCTGTTTTAGGAGATTATGAGGCTAAATAATACATTTTTTGTAAATCGATATAACGAAATTCTATTATTTTTTATGTGTAAACATCTATTACGGCGGTATGAGGGTAAATCTCGGGAAATGGAACGGAAACATGTAAGCTGTTGTCATGACAACTAATAATAATAATATTTATTGATATTAATAATATTAATTAATTTACACGCAATATTAATAATATTAATTAATTTACAATGTTGTCATGACAATTAATAATAATATTTATTCACGAAAGTACTTTGAATAAAGATATTCACAAATCCCAATCATAATTCCGTTCTATTTTTACCGCTCACGTGACGTTTACACATCAATGTCTCGAGTACTAGCAGACTCGTTCTAAAATGACTCTTCTACAGCTTCACTATAAATAATCGTTCACAACGAACACTATAGATACGATACTTTTCTTATGACGTAGATAAACACGCAGTCTATTAAATTATCTGAAATCGAAATCGAATTAAATATTCTCAGTGAACGAAAAATAGAATTAAATAAATCAATAACTTAATAAGAAAAAAAATATAAAACATTACCCCGCGTCGGGGCAATATGTTACCGTAGCTGGGCCACGAGATAAATCGATACACTATAAAATATAATAATAATTATATTATTATTATCTGCATAATATTTTACGTATTGCAGTTTCAGTCTACACGATTCGAGTGTGTAAATGTTTTTTTCTTAATCCGACCTAAACCCAACGCTTGTTTTTCGTATGCGATATCGCAAGTGCAGTTTACAGAGATCAATTGTTTTTTTTTTTCGTATACACGTCGCGTTTTTACCTTTTTATATATAAAAAATAATAATAATAATAATAATAATTTTTAAAATTCGCGCAATCGGGGTAATATTACAATATAGAAATAAAAATGACACTTTGAAAAAAAGAAAAAAAACGAAACGCGCGCGCGTAACGAGGACATACGAAAATCGCATAGATTTGTTGTTGTTGTTGTTGTTTTTAAACGGGAGACGAGTCGTTTTTCGATAATATTATATTATTATTTTTCGATCGGAATGCGTATATATATTAACACGGCAGGATTATATACCGACGGAATGTGCATAATATTATAAAACGAAATCGTTTACCACGGGGACGTGAACGAAAAGAAAAAAGAAAAAAACACACGCCGCGCTCCTGTCCACGCGACGCTCCGAAACTTAAAAATTCGATTTCTAATTTTTTATTATTATCGTTATCGTCATAATAAATATACAACTATACGCGCGCGACGAGTGCAGTTAGAATACCTACTCTTAAAATCGAAAACGTTATTCCGTTTGCCGGTCGGCGGAAGTCGAGGAACGTCGTACAGATAAATACGAAAAAAAAAAAATACGTAGAGACTACTGCAGTACCTAAATACGTATAATACGATTATAAATGAATGGTCTGTCCGAGGAGTGTCTGTTTATATTTCTTCAGTACATCGTTCACACGATTATAACGCGAAATTTCAAATAGAAATCAGTGTTTCGATATTGTTATAAATTTGAGAGCGATCGTCGCGTTCGACAGAAACGATTCCGAGCGGAGCTTCGGTGATATTTATATCGGTTTTTGAACTATAGCCTTTCGTGACGATAACCGCAATGATTTAGTAGTAGTACGAATGATTACGTATTCTTTGAACAGTTCCACACTAGGCCGTAATTCTTTTCGGGAATTACGTATAGAAACGACCATAATTGGATTTTAACGAAATAAATAAATTCAATAATACTTTGTCGAAATACTGGAAGTCGCTATAAAAATTCAAAAAAAAAAAAAAATTCGTTACAAACGATTTTCAAGATTTTTCTTTTTAATATATAATTTAAATGACATTGCATTAAATTTTTAGGTAATGAAAGCGAGTATTTTCTCTCTTCGTCTCGCACACATGAATCGTAGTAAAATTAACGTTTCGTACTCACTCGTGATGCGATAAATATTCTAAAAACAGATTTGAAGTCGTCGTGAATTTTACTACAGTATAACTTTCCCACTTTTCCATTTTTTTTTTTATCTGTAAATCTTTAAAAATCGATAAATTAGCAATTTTTTATTTTTACTTTATATATCTGTTCGAGTATTTTTTTAAAGATTTACGAAAAAGAATTAGAAATGTGTGATTTTATAGTAAAATTTACGGCGAATTCAAATCTGTTTTCAGAATCTTTATCGCATCGCTAGGTCGAACGGTACGTTGGAAATATGAAACGTTCGTTTTACTGTATACTTCGCGCGTGCAAGACAAATAGAGAAAATATTCGCTTCCAATCATCTTAAAACGAAAAAAAAAACGTTAATTATATGGGTTTTGACGAAATCGCGAATCTCTACCGTTTTTTTTTTTTTTTTATGTAATTTTGTTACAAATACCGACTAAACACGCAGTGATCGGAATAATCCGGTAGAAATTTTCATTCGAAACGCAAAAAAGAAGAAAACACACACATGATTGCGTAAAACGCATTCCTCGCTACGCGCAGTATCCAAAAAAAAAAAATCAATAATACACCAAATTATAAAATCATACCTCCCGCGTAAATTTTTCATAACGTTTATCAGGCGCCTTCCTACAAACGATTTCTTACATAAGGATGTTAAAAAAATCGCGAAAATTTTTTTTTTTTACATTTTTACGCGAAAACGTACGGCATATATTTATAAAATATGCGTCTAAAAGTGAATTTTTCCACAAACGTATATACTCGGCCGCGTCACGAGAGACTCGCGCAATAATAACGGGGCTCCGAAATATTAATAACCGTTCAGTGGGGCTATTCTGTAACTCGATAACGTGTTAACGAATTAATTCGATAAGAGCTTCTTATTGAAATTTTAAAAATGTATCGAATTTTGTTGTTGACATCGTGATCTGTAAATGACTCTATCGATACCTTGCGCTTACAAAGTGTATGTCCACCAAAATGATAAGAAATCGATAGCTAACGACAATTTTCTGGGAATTTATAAATCGTTTCGATAACTTAACGAACCGAAAGTTGTCGTTAACATGTCTTATCGAATTACAGAACAGAGGTACAGGCCGTATAGTAGTTCTCCCGCGCGGAGCACATTGCTCCGACTACTGGCCGGTGGGAGTCGCGGCTGTCACACGGTGCACGTTCGACATATAAGTCTAATCAAACACCGCCAGTATATCTCGATATACGAATAAATTTAAGAAAAAAGGGAACAGAATCCGGATCTTTTATTCGGCACGGATTCTCGGATGCGTATAATTCAAACACACTGCAGAGAACAAAACGTCTTCGTCCCGCGGCCACGTACGCGCGCGAGCCCGTGTAGGGTTTATATTGACATATTTTCGTTTCTATTATGTTGAGAAAACGAGCACTCGTCCGCCGGCGAACCAAATAATAATAATAATATCCGCTCGTGTAAACACAGTAATAATAATTGTTGTTTAAACAAGCGTCGTTTTGAACAACGCACACACACAGAATGTAATCGCGGGGCCCGAGAAAGAAGTTTTTCATTATTATTATTATTGTGCTGTCATCGGGACGGCGGCGGATCGCCTGTTCGAACGACTACGCGTTTATTATTATTATTTTTTTAACAATGTTTAACGTGCCATTTCGTGGTTTTTTTTTTTTCCCTATCACACGCCGTTCAATAGGTTTCGTGTGTTATTATTTTTTTTCCCCCCTTTCCGCGGACAACAGCCAGGATAGATAAGTCGACGTTTCCCGTGTAAACAGTCGGTCGTTTATTTTTGTTTACCGTACTACAGGTGTACGGTAAACGTCGCGGCGTCCTCAGTCGCGCGAACGGTGGGGGAGAGGAAAACAATTTTTTATTTTTTTTTCGAAACTCCGCGGTCACGCCTACGCGCGAACGTTCTACAGGCTGCGGGGTCGAACGATATTCTTTTTTATTCGTACTATTTTTTTTTTTGTCCAACGACACAATAACGGACATTGTGCAAATATCAAAGCGTATTATACCGGCTCGTGTAGAAAGAAACGCGCGCGCAGCAGTTGTTCAAACAAGAATTTATTCTTTTTTTTTTCCGCACGACTTTCGCAGTGGTGTGGGCCGCGGCGCGTTCGATATAATAGTATAATATTTAGTGCGCGCGCGCGCGAACGATCCGATTCGAATATTATCGTTTTCCGAATATTCTTATTTTTTTTTGGGGGGGGGGGAGGATTCTGACAGAAGCGTATTTTTAATTTTACTCTGGTCTTACAAACGATATCGTATTAGATTCTGAGCGGAGCGATGTTTATTTTATTCTATTTTTTCTATCCCGTGTACAGATTTTCGACCAGAAGGAGCGCTCCGATCACAGTTGGTTTCCGGCAGCAATTCCGGCATCTAGTTAGATAATACTTTAGACAGGTCATTTTTCGATTTTCTCAAAAGCACATAAAAAAATATGACTCAAAAACGCTGAAAATGCAATTTCGATTGTTGTTTATTTCTTCGTAATTTATTAGTCATAGAAACGCGAAATTTTCACCAAATATGTAACTTTAGACCGTATTTACGAGAAAATAAGCTCCGCTCGGAATCGTTTTATCGAATGCAATCACTTATCATTGCTTTCAAATTCAAAATAAAAACAAAACACTAAAATCTTTATCCGAGTAATTCACTTAAGCGATATCCACAACGCCCCGCGGCTCGTTACCTTTTTTTTTTTATGTCTGTACCCCCGAAAATTCTTACAGAAAGAGTGTTCTCCCATTTTTACAATCATATAATACCCGCGGTTTCCTGTAGCGAATTGAAGTTCTTAGTACTTCAGAGAGGTCTGAATTCTTCTCAAAAGCGTCTAAAAAAAACTCAAAAATTAAACATAATAAGTATATAAAAACGCGATTTTCTCGGAATTATCGCGTTATTTCTTCGTCATTTTCAAACTAATCTTTATAGAAATATTTGAAATATTCACCAATAATATATATTGTGTAACTTTATATTACGTTAGGCGAGAATGAATCGAATTTATCGCGCCTGTTAACAGGACTGCAGTTGAATTAAATATTATTATTATTATTTTTTTTTTTTTTATTAACACTACATGTATGCAAAAAAAAAACAATTATCTTTTCTATAATTCCAGGGCCTTTAACAGCTGTATTGTGATAATTAAAAAATAAAAATAAAAAATACGAACGCCTTACATATTTAAATAGTTAAAGAGTTTGAACTAAGATATTTAAAAATATAGGTTCGCATATAACGCGCAAAAAACGAAATTTTGAATAGCTTCCTCTAACCTAATATTGGACTGTCTGGTACAGAAATGACCTACTGCAGATAATAGGGCATGGTACACCTATACTCAGCTATAATACTCGCTACACTTATTCACTATACTCTTAATTATTAGTCGCATATTATAATATAATTTTATGTATGACATTAAATTATATACTACGTGTTAGGGATAAGATTTTGTAAATACCGTTTATTTTCTCGTTTCTGATACCGACAATTTATTGTGTATCACTTTCCGTTGGAAAATATCCTGAAAACGCCACCGGATAGAATACAAAAAAAAAAACTATAGGTGTAGTAAAAAGCAAGATACGTCGTTTCTTTGAAAATGTCACGAGAGGAACAACGCGTATTTCATACCAGTTTTTCGATGCTATAATATTATGTGCGCATCATAGGCGGATATTTGGTCACATCCATGGGGGGCTTAACATTTTTTTCTTATGCTGAGGTACCAAGTATATATAGGTAATAAGAACATAATAAAATATTGAATAGCTACTAATTTTTATGCGTATTTATAACTTTACAGGTATCGCAAACAAGTTCTAGAATATTCGCGATTATCAATATACCTACAAAATATGGTTTTCCCAACAACGATAAGCCGTGAATATTCCAGACCATTCTCGTATCCCAACAGAATAAAATAAAAATTATAAATATCAAATATTGAAACACACAATTTTTTATTTTGACGTCTGGTGTGGTCTGATTGCGTTCTGGAGGGGGGGCTTAAGCCCCCAAGTCCCCACCGATATCCGCCTATGGTGCGCATTGTTTGTGTTCGCTATCGATCATTTTTGTGTTGTAACTATATTCTAACGTTTTATTACCGTTTATATGGTGCATGTGTGTTTTCGCGGGTATAAACGCCGATGATAACTAAATATTTAATTCGATTTTCTGTACGTTACTAACTTTAACCTGATAATATAATAATAATTTTATGTGCATCAGTTTACGCAAGTACATAATACGGAACGAGAGGTGAAAAAATGCAGTTAAAGCCAATGGACCGCGAGCGTTTTCGAACGAGTATAAAATATAATATTATACCGTCCAGTTCGTACGGCTATAAAAACATCGAACTCTTAATACGAAATCAATACTCGTACACGTGTGTGTGTGTGTGTGTGTGTCTGTATAAAAATTAACGCTTTTTATATATAACGTATCCGCTCCGTTCGTTTTTCTTATTCTTTTATTATTATTTTTTTTTATTGTGAATCGTAAAAAAAAAAATCGCGAAACTAAAAAAATAAGCTGTACAAAAGAATACACCGCGGCGAACCGATTGACCGCGCGAAAGACTTCGACGCGCGCGCGCGCGCGCGTCACTCAGGGGCGTAATTTTAGTTTTTCTTTTTCGGGTGTGCGAATTTTCGATCAGGCCGTTTTGAAATTTCACAAGGTCATATAAAAATAGATGCACGTAATCGCGTACATTATCTTAATTTTTCCCATACATCACGAACCGCAATCAACATAAATAGAAATAATAGCAATTTAAAGACGAAAAATTAATAAATAATTGATTATACCTATACTTTAACTGTAAAAACCAATAGACAATGCGTAAGAAGCTTGAAGATTACAAATGCAGGGAAAAAAATTAAGAAAATCACGTGATATTTGCATATTTATATAATATTATATTTAAAACTTTTGTACAAACTCTAAAAAAAAAAAAATTATATTTTAAATAAGATACCGGCGATTTTTAAGTTTAGCAAATACATCTACAGCTTTTTCTAGACTGATATTGTTAACAATTATTTTTCAACGTTAAGTACCATTACCGAAGCTGCAGGCCGATTGGGACTGTATTGAAAGTAAGAGCTGCGACCGCACACACTGCCCCCCCCAAACAATTACGCCCCTGGCGTCACTATTGATAACGCTGCGATTTCGTATCAGACACGATAATGGACAACGCGATTGGACTGTTAACCCTTAACTGGTGAAGTGACAACATTTTCCATTAACAGATGAAGAAGAGTCTAATAACAGACCCAATTTTCAAAAAAAAAAATTTTTAATTACGTATTTTTTGTGGCTACAACTAGTTTGCGCACATTTTAAAATTTCCCTGTTAAAACCTGTAACTCGTTTGCGCACAACATATTGTAGAAGGAACCACTCGATTGCGCACAACATATTATATACAATAATACGGTATAGCCATGATTATATTTATATATTATATAACCCTCATCCACACGTGTACCAAGTAATAGATGTTATTTTAAACATTCAATCAGAAACTGAACTTAAACTGAATTCAATAAAAATCAATGTCAATAACTATCGTCGGAAAGAAATGTCACAAACAATTGAGTACATGAAAAATGTGTGGACAAAGTATTCAAAAAACGAAATTGATCAATTGAATTACTTGGAACAAATGGGCAACCGCTTTCAAGGTAAACCATTGAAATAAGTACCTAATTAAAATAAACATAAATAAATGACCGCTACAATAAAAATTAATTGTGCATATTTTTTAACACATAGCACACCAAAAACTCATTTTTAACCACACCAGTGAAGTTAAAATATTCACTGACAGTCCTAAGTCTGTATAAGTGGGAAGGGAAATGTGTGCGCAAACGAGTAATTGCACTAGAAGTAATCTGTGCGCAAACGAGTTGTAAAAATATGCGCAAACCATGTGCACCCATTTTTTGTTCATAATATTATATCATTCTATCGTATTTTATTATTTTGATAGGTCCTTAAATTACGTTTTTACATCAAAACTTGAGATTTGGTCAAAAAAATATGCATCTATGGTTTTAAAGAGAAAAAAAAGACAGGAGTATCTACACAGCACGCAGATACATCGGTACATGTATAATATGTCTTGTATATATCTCATTAATATTTTACACGTGACAAAAAGTTATTTGTAGCTTAGTCCTCGTCTCCTCGTACCTATAGACATATAGATCGCGCCGCCATCGCCGTTCCAGTGTAATTGGCAACGACGATATAGAAGTGGGGGGACCTGGCCGGGTGGTGAGTAGAGCCGGGTTCGTGACGTCATGGTAACGCTCTCGGTGTCGCACAAATTTATAGAATGACACCAGCCATAAGACATTCCAAAAATTGTTTTTTTTTTTTTTACGAAAATTTAAAAAAAGTACTATTAATATTTATAATTGACTCTTGAGATGTGAAAACACGCATGCTAATATACGTAACGATAACTCGTTGATTGAAACAAATAACGCGTTTTAAATGGGTATAATAGTGTACACTGCATATGTGCTTATCCGGCTCTCATGCACAGTTCGTTGCTTGGTATACACGAAAACGGTCATAAGATTCGTATATATATATATATAAAAGCAAACTCGCGTGTATATAGTAAAATTCCGCCGTCGTAAAATTCGTTTCCAGAAAAACTCGTATCGCCGCACGCCACTTTTGTTTTATGTACGAAACGTTTAATTTTCGTCGAACGCACAAACATTTTTTTATATTATATACTATACAGACTTCGACGAGCTATATAACACGGACCACATCTGAAAAGTTTTATTGCGACATCGTTATACTGTCGACGTGTACATAATATAGCAGTTCCGAAATATTTTTACCGTTAACCGCACATTTTTTTTACGCGTTTTTTCCCCACATTTTTTTTTATTGAGATCCGTTTTAATTGCGCGTCTTGCGTCGCGTGTACGCCGTGTGTACGTCTCGCACATAGATAATACATAATGGATAGGCCATGTGTATATAATATGTGTAGCGGGCAGCGTTCCTGAATAAAGAAGAGAGATAGCAATATTAAAATCATATCTTCTATCCAACTCAGCAAGAAATTATTTTTTGTTCCATGAAATAATAATTTGATCCATGAAATAATAATTGAAAAATAGTACATTCTGTTATCTACGTATCGGTTATCTAAATATTTGTTGAGTGAGACAGAAGATTCGTGAACGCCTGATAACGAATATGGCTTATACATTATGTATTATCTATAGTCTCGCATAATTGCGCAGTCCCTAAAAAAAAAAAAAAAAAGTTTTTGTAGTGAATAGTAAATACCATAGACATATAATATTATATAGACCGCGATTAGAGAAAGAAGTACGGAACGAAGATATGTGTGAGAGAGAAAGAGCCATAAGAATTTTTTTTCATGGATGAATAAATAATCATGTATCACCATTCGCTGCGGATCCGGATATATTGCTGCTACAATTTTGTTTTATCATCCATGAAAAAACCTCTTATAAGTCTGTCTCTCTCTCACAGACCTATTAACTATAATTAACAGGTCTATGGTCTCTCTTGCACACATCTTGGCTCTAGTGCATTACATGTAATACATTGGTCGTTCGCGGTCTATATGTCTATGGTAAATACTAAATACGCAGTGGAAGATTAGAGGTCTACTACACTTCACCCATCATGGAAAAAAAAAATTGGATAGAAAGTTCGTATCCTATAATATATACGTTTACTCTAGTTGTATAAATAAAATCCACTTGTTAAACAAATAAAAAAAACCTGTTCATAAAATTGTTTTTTAAATTAGATTAACGCACAATACATTATCCTGTTCCTAATTACTTCTAGTAAAGCCACTGGCTGCCTGATTCCTCGCTCTCCGTTTAGAATAAATAAAAAGAGTTCCATGCAAGAATATTATAAATATTGAAATATCAAACGTATGGGTAAAGTTTTTTTTTATATATAAAATATATCAAATAATTGTTTAATTGATGCGAGACATAATTTTAAAATCAACTTTTATTAACAACAGCGTTAGACCGATTAGCGCGTCATGAAGACCACTGCAAATTGTTTTAAAATATTTTTCGTGCAGATAATCGATAGAAATATTTTCTGATGTTCATAGTAGCGTTGATACATTTTGCTAACAATACCAATAATTGCGACTTTAGCAGACAAGAGCTTTTCAAAGTTAAAAACCATTAACGATCACAAATTCCGGAGAATCGTTCAGTGAGATTGACCACAATTTCAAAATTGATCGTGAAATCGCGGACGACTTGGACACGGACCAATTATTGATCAGAGATTTTGCATCTTTAAATACAAGGAAAGTGCATTTTTAAAGTTATGAATAAATTTTATTTGGTATCGTATTCACATAGTAAAATGAAAAATATAAATTTTTACAAATATGTTAGCGACAATAAACAAATAATTCAAAATACTATAAAGACGTTCTCATTTGGAGTTGTGAATTTATTCTCAAAATACATTATTATACATTCAGTAGCTATATATAGTTTTTAAGTTATTCTTACGTGTAACAAAAAAAATATAATAAAAATCGTATTCATTTAAAGGAAAAAAAAAATTATTATAATAAGGTAAGAATCACTGTCACCGGCTTTGTATACCTATAAACCTCGGAGAAAAAATCGCCAAAACATCATATAAACACTTAAAAATACTCAATTTTTTTTCAAGTTTATCTCCTCTCTACTCTTGTCATTTATCATACAATATTATCGTGAAAAAAAAAAAAAACCGACAAAATACATTTATTTTTCCGTATACACTCGTACATTATCGCGCGGTACCTCAGCAGCTACAGCTTTTGAGCGTCTCACCGCTGGACGGTCGTCCATTTATATGGAAATATACCAATACACGAGTATAATATTATAATAAATTTGAGAAAGCGCGCATTCTGAAGATTATTATCGGATATACGTACGAGTATAAACTCTTTTTATCGTCCACCAGCGGATACACCAGCGTTATTATTATTATTATTATTATTGTTACGTAGGCACGATTTCTCGGACGAACGTTTTATTTTTCCCCCAGACTTATAACGTTTAATGGTCTCGGCTTGCGGTAATTTTACTCGGATACAATATACAATTTATCGACATGACTTTTAACGGTCTCGCGTCATCGTCGTCATTCGGACTCCTGCACGAGAAGAGACAGGATGCTGTAGTAAGTACACGTATAATATCGTAATGTACGTATTAGCGTCAAAAAGTTCCAGGAATATTTATTTGTAAAGCAAAAAAATAGCCATTTCTCTTTCGTTAAACGTACGATTATTGGAATCGAAAGTACGCGCCGTGCAATTCCCGATCTGTAAGTCACTGTTTCGTAGAGACGAAACTTGGGTTTTCGCTTATATGATTCAAGTAGACAGAATTACAGTCATCAGAACGGCGCGCAATAACGCTACCGAGGCAAAAAAAAAGCGCGTGTTTTCAAAATATAAACTCGTGTTTTTCCAAATGACGAACGTTTAATTCACCGGGAATTCGTACCACAAAAACGGACAGTTAATTCTGATGTTTTTAATGCGAATTTAAATCGTTTCTAAACCGAAAACTCGGACTCGAAGGAAAACGTTTTGCGTCGATGGAAAACATCACATTGCCATAGCTACTCTCTGTAGGCAATATTCGAGACTTTTCAATGTCTGTTTCCACTTATCGACGGAAACGACGAATTTTTTTAACGATTTCCTCAGCCACGTGCAGTATTTTTTTATATTTCTTACATTGTTATTCTTTTTTTATCAAAGTATAGCGCAGCGAGGAATTTTACTCGGGAATTGTGGACTAATCGTCATTACCGTTGAGATGGCCAAAAGAAAAAGCACAGGGATAGTTGAATATTAACGTACGCTTCTGACAGTGTATTAAATTTTTAAGCCTTAAAACGTCTTCGAAATCTAAAATTTTTTATCGAAACAGCCCAAAATTTAAAGAACTTTTTTGAATTATTTTCCCCTTTAATATATTATATAATTACATGTTTGGTGAATATTTCGAGTTTTAATAACCGTTAGTTTCAAATAATTTACAAAGAAACACCGCGATAATCGATAATTTTTCGGTGTTTTTTGACATGGTTTTTTTTTCGGCGCTTTTGAGAAACGATCTCTATAAAGTACCGACTAGATGCAATTTGCTACCGGAAACCGGGTTTGCTGACTGTAAAGATCGCGGAGCATTTCTCCTGGTAGCATTTTTGGGTGCAGACAAAAAAACGACACATCATTGTGAAACCAAATATTATTGTTCCTCTCAGAATCTAAAATTAAACGCGATTGTAAAACCAATACAGCTTCCACGTTTCGCTCAGAAAGTAAAAAAAAAACAAATTTTAACGTGTATATACACGCACGTAAAGACGAAAATGAGTTGGTATTTTTTTTTTTTTTACGATTTTAAACATTCTATTTATTATCCCTCGTTCGATTATAACTGCCGCTGGATTTATTCGTCCATAGTTCCTCTCGTGTGCTCGGATCACTCCATCGCGCCGCGGCGATCAGGCAGGTTTACCGGTATAACTACTCGCGTAAACACATAATACCACATAACAAGCCGAGAAATAATGTTTTCCAAAATGAAAGTATACACGAGTGTCTAATAATAATAAAAAATACGTAATATATTTTAGAAGTACGTTGAAAAAGCGATTTCTACTATTTTTTTCTACATATTTTTTTTTGATCTCGTCGTCCGTCGCAGGACTTTCACGGGCGCACTCGCATTGTATTTATATATGTTATCGTTATATTGTATGTGTGTGTGTGTGTACGTAACGCGTCGTACGCGCCTCTTATCAAACGCGCGCCATCCGCGCCGCGCTGCCATTGTTTTGCGCGTCGCCGCGCAGTGACAAGTGAATGAAAAATAAATAAATAATAATAAATGCTCTCTATTCCTCTCTGTCTAACCTAACCTAACCTCACTTTATACGCAATATTTATTATGCTTATATCGTTTTTTTTTTTTTACGTAAATAAAAAAAAAGGGTTCACACGGTGTTTTCCCCTTTCCGCGTATATATATATAATATTACAATATAATGTGTGTTTTACGTACTTAGGGCTTTATTATGTCATCGTCCTATAACGCGCCTGCTCGTGATTTCACGATTTACTTTGCTCTTAAAATCGAACAGTTTTATTCGGCATACTAAAATATTTTATAAAAAAAACGAGACTGCCAGTACTCGGGACACTGGATGTGTAAACGTCGCGTGAACGATAAAAATGGAACGCAATTGTGATCGGGATTCGTGAATATCGGTACATTTATTTAAAGTAATTTCGATAATAAATATTCTTTTTAGTTGTCACGACAACAGTTCACACATTACACGCAATTTATAATTTATAATCAATTAATATTATTATTTTGCGTGTAAATTAATTAATATTAGTTGTCATGACAACAGCTTACACATTTCCGTCCCATTTCTCGAGATTTACCCTCATACGGCCGTAATAGATGTTTACACGTCAAAAAAAAAAAAAAAGAAATCAAACGTTTTTTGGTAATCGCATTTTTTTTTTCTAGTATGGCTGTCGTCGGACGTTGCAGGTATTTGTCAAAAGCGAAATAAAAGGGGTGACGTCCCTCCAATCCACTATCAACACCAGAAAATATTTGCATCTGCAGTTTATGTGTACATTTAATATTATTATAAAAGAAGCCAAGAAGGTTAGCAGAGGTTCCGTGTGAAACGGTTATACACAGCGAGTGTCTGGCGGAGATATGACGAAAACTATACATTTTGTACTAGAAGTTATTTTTCGTTTTTCATTTTGATAATTATATTATCAGAACCTTGCGCTACAATTATTATATATTAAACTTCATTTAAATTTTCTTTTTTTTTCAGTAAAATATTTATTTTTGTTTTTTTAATCGAAAACAGCCATTTTATATTTTTATTTAAAAAAAAAATTGTTAGCGCTAGCAACGTTTACGAAAATTTCAATTTTCTCAGAAAATCGCGTCGTTTGCTCTCATATTAATTTATTTGCCGTCCGCGGGTTCTCTTCGCACCCCATACTAAGGAAAGAAATTGAATTTCGGACTGCAACAGTAACGAAAGGGTACTGAATAATATTCAGAGGATTTTCGAGGAAGCAAAAAAAAAAAACCTCTTCGGCCAAAGTCGTTATGTTATAATGTCCGAGGCGATCAGTCTGCAATGTACGAATTAAGCGCAGACATAATCGAAATTTATAGCGACGCGTGATCAAAAAGTAACGAGAATTAATCGCCTCGATGTTATTTTCAGTTTTAAAAAAAAATTTTGTTATCTTACCGAAAATAAAGTTCGTAATACGTATATTTACTGATTTAGCCACTGAATCGTACGCTGTTGTGACGAGCTTTACTAACACATTTGGCGATTTTCGTATTTGAAAAATATGGATATATCACGTTTTGTGTTAAAAACGGAATTAAGTGTAACGAATTAGTGTAAATGTTAAAAAAAAACTTTTGAAAAAGTTTCTATGTCTGCGTCTAGGTTTTATGAGTGGTGTCAACGTTTCAAAGAGTGCCGTGAAGACGTTGATGACGATAAAAGAACATTTCTTACAGTGTTTTTTTTTATTATGAGTTCATTATGAGTTTTTACTTTTCACTACCGTGTCGTACAGCGAATAAAGAGTATTAGAAGTCATGCGCCGTTTACGGCAGACATTTCGAAGGAATTTGTGGTCAAACAACTTTTGAATTTCGCAAAGCTCACTCTTCATTTGTAAACCGTTAGCTAAAAACCAAAGTATCTCGTGATGCCGCATCCATCATAGTTCACCAGAAACCAAGATCCCGGTGTCTTTTTCTCGTTCCCAAAAAGTGAAGAGCACTCCGAAAGGATTTTCGACCACACAGGATTTAAATGAAAAATCGCCGGTCTAAATAAAACACCACATGCGTTTTAACGGTTGCAATGGACGTTGGCATAAGCCCAGTACATTTTTCTGTACGCGGAGTACACTTTGAAGGGCAGCGCAATTGATGAATAAATAAACGCTTTTTTAAAAATTCTCGTTTGATCACACCTCGGACGTGCGGATAAGCGGAAGAACGTGTTTTCGCGGCAAAATATTTCTCTCGGGCCCGGTCGTTTTTACACACATTTGTAGATACACGAAGCCGGCTTTTTACAAATCCGTCAGCGCGTTTTTTGTGTGCGTGCACCAGGCTGAAGCACCGCCGCGTCAGTGGATATAATATGATGTACACACACTGCAGGTGAACACCATCATATCGTGTATCTGCAGACTGGTCGGAGAATTTAAAAATTTCACCTTACGTATATAATAACACAAACACGTGCGTGCGTGTAACACGGACGGTCAAGTATTATAACGTCTTGATTTAGGAAGAAAAAAAAAATAAAGATATATGTATTTGGTTTGTTTTTTTTTTTGGATTGTTAGTTTGTAAACCAGTTTCGACTTGGAGCATAGTAGAGCAGCATACGATGTGTTTACCACCGCGGCGATGCGTACAACGTCGTACGGTAACGATAAGCGGTACAGTAACTGTAAAAGAAATCGAAATAATACGCTTTTATTTTCGAAATAAAATAACTTTTTATTCCCTAAAAGAAACAACGCGTCATAATTTTTTTTTTACAATCCATCGTTAGCTTTCATTCGTCTACGAGATTTTTATTTTTTAAATGCATATTTCTTTGCAAAAACCTTTCCTCGCTCGTAGCAGATCTTACTCGTTTATGATTTTATTCGTTCGAGGTCAGAAGAAAATTTCAGACGTTACAAGCAAACACTTTTCGAAGCTTCTTTACACTTATGCGGTAATAGCTTTGTTTTTTTTTTTTGTACATCTATCGTAATATCGTTTCACGGCGCTAATCCATGTAACGCGGTGTCCAAGTCTTTCGTACCGTCGTGTCCGAGGTCGGCTCAAATAAAATCAATTCTCAAGAGAAATCAATAAATTCATCCGTATTAATGTGTTCATTTGAATATTAAACTTATACTCGATACTCACTATACGATTATTTGAATTATTATTACCACTATTGTACACGAAATTATTTTCTTATATAGACTGTGCAGCTGGTGTTTGACTGGTGAATTTTTAAAAACATTTTCTAACATGTCGATAGAAATCATAAATGAATTTAACGATCACTTATTTCGAAATACGCGTCCTTGTTGCTTAACATATTTCATATAGGCAAGCAAAACTTGACCAGATCTGCAGTTCGACTTTAAAAAAAAAAAATCGATGTTTGGCCACGGTAGGTTTTGAGTTTGTGTTGAGTCATTATATTTAGGCGGTATTTAATGTAAAACATTAAATAAACGCGATTTTTCATACGCAATAATTAAGTAATCGATCGTATAAATCTCTTTTATACTACAGATAACTGCGCAGCAGTTAAACGTTTGGTAATTCAAAAACACAAAAAAAAATAAAATTAAAAATTATAATGAACGCGTTAAATTTTTTTTTTGCTGTAAAGAACGCGAACGAATTCAAATTTTTTTTTTTTTTTATTGCGAACGCTGGTGCACACATTCGTCGTAGCTTGAGCTCGGTTCTCCTCCCCACCGGGAAAGCGTTCCCACTGACGGTCGAATAATCCGCGACGCTCATGATTTTTTTTTTATAATATCGAAACGCGCGCGATAATAAAGAAAAATATATGTGTGTGTGTGTACGTTTTTTTTCTAATGGAAATATCGAATTCAATGTATTTTTTTTTCTTTTATGGCCTTCGTGTATATTATATAGTTAATCGCAGTTTTTATACGTTTATTTTTTTATTTTTTTTTTTTTTGTTAAACGTTGCCGCTCGTCGTTTGATATCGTATAATTTTTATTATTTTGACGTCCGTGGCGGCGGCCTGGAAGAATATTCGCCCCGTCCAAACCGGTCCCATTACGATAATAATTGTAAACTGTTATTTTTTTCTCATTTTTTTTTTCTCTCTCTTCTTCTCCTTAGTCGTCTCTCTTTCTATATGCGTTTATATGTTATACGTATTATTATATTTATTATAATATACTCCCGTCCGGACTCTGCCGCGGTTTATCCAACTATATGGCAGCGGACGTCACGCAGCATCAGCAGCGCAGCTCGCACGGCAAAGGGGAAAGGGAAAGTGTTATTTTATACTCCATCGTCGCGGTTTTCTGAGAGATTTCGACGGCGAATTTTCGGGTATTGTACCCTCGCCACCGATAAATACGTTGGATTTTTTTTGGTTATTCTTGTAACGACGTGTTAATATAAAAAAAAATATTAACGAGGATTTTTTTTTCTTCGATTCATTTATTTAAGACGTTACTTATAAAAAAGTTACGTTTTTGAAAATTGAACAAACGTATCGAAATTATAATTTATAAGTATTCAATCGCACCAATAATACTCGTATTACAACTACGGCAGTAACATTTTTTTTTTTTGGTATTATAGTGTGTTTGGTAACATTAAGAAGACGGCGTCGTGTAGTGAAATGTAATAGCTATTATCGCGCATATTAATAGAACGGATATAATACAGAGTGACCTCGCGTTTTTCACCGGTAATATCTCGGTAAAATATCAAGAACTTCCTTCAATTTTTTTTTTTTAAAGTCCGATGAGCAAAAAAAAACGAAAAACGCGATAATCGCTTTCTCTTGCGGGATTTGTCGCTGCATTATATAAAATAACGAACACAGTACGGTCATCAGCCGATCTTTTCACCGGGCATCGATTACTTATTGCCTCAACTATTATACATGGCCGCTTTATATTTTATAATATACGCATTATTATTATTATTATTATTATATAGTTGAAGTCGCGATCGAACCGCGTGCGTGTACGTAATCGTTTAACATGTTTTTCGTATAAAAGAATATAATACGCGTCTATTAAACGATTTAAAAAAAAAAAAACAGTTTTCCCTGCACAACGCGTATACGAAAAAATAATACCGACCGAGAAATCCGTTTATTCGTAAGGGGTTGATTCGAGTGCTTTTTAAAAGGATAATATGCCTTATCTGGCTGGCTATTAAAAAATATTCAGAAGATTATAGACGATCCGTATATTATAAACGTATGTCACCTTTGTTTTTAGTCGTAAAAAACATGTGCGTTCCAGTGCGTTTCGCTTACCGCGGGCGAAAATAAAGAATTTTTCCGGGCCAATCTATAATTTTTAACCGAGTGGAAGTATGTAAAAGCTTTTTGTTAGCTTTCGTTACGCATCGTTTTTTGTCTCTCCGTTTTTCCACTCTCCTCTTATATATTTTACTGGTCCAAATATCTTCCGCGAATCTCTTATTTTCTCTCCAGTATCAATAACTTATTTTCATTTGTTTTCCTCAATGTCCAATAGTCTCAGATCCGTACAGTATTACTATAGCCGTATCAATAGGTAGTGTATTGTTTTTCTCGACTGCGAGCGTTAACTTAATATTTTCATAAGTCCATATAGTAGGACAATTATTTCCTGTTTATTGAATTCTCGCGACTACTTCATTTTGTCGTATCGCTTTTTATTTTTTTTTACCTATAATTAAGCCAAGATATTTGAAATACAAAATAATATACACGGCTAATAATTAATATCGTAAAAACATTGTACATTATTTACTGTATTTAGTAATTTCACGAAAACGTAAATTAATTTTAAGAATTAAAATCATTTTCTTCAAACAGAGGAGAATTCAAATGATTAAAATACGTAACGCAAAACGGTAAAGTTCAGCCTAAAAAGAAAAAAAAAATTTTAATTAAATAATGTACTTAATCCTCGTGCCTTTATCCTTATCATTTATCAGGGGCATGCAACATTGCAGCAGAGTGCGTGCACTTGACCGATGATCGATTTTTAAAAGCTGATTGAGTTTAGCCGCGTTTGATTTTAAGTTTGTAAAATCCATTTGTTTTGCGTCGATTTATTGTTTGAATGGTATATAACATGTTTATCGGTTTTATCATAGGCGCAACTAGCACTAAATTTTAGGGGGCTAAAAATCAATAAGCAAATAAAAGTGTTATCAACTTTCAATTATCCAATAACTAGAAATATTAGAAAAATATATAGAAAACACTGTACATTTTTAATGTAGTTTAATATATTAAATTTTTTCGTAATCATCAATACTGCTCTGAATTTTTGATAAAATAAAATATTTGCATTATTTCGATGAGGATGTGCAAAAATAGAAATGAAAAATATTTCATATACCATAATGTAGTGCATATATGTCATTAGTTTTTGAGGGGGCTATACAACGTTTAGGGGGCTTAGCCCCCCAGCCCATCCCCCCTATTTGCGCCTATGGGTCTTATACACAACAAATTTTAGAAGTCTCCTTTATACTGCAGATCGCTGCATTTAAAAGCGATTTATAAACCAGAAAAATTCAAATGAACGCGTTTATTTAGATTAGTTTTTCAAAAAAACGTGCGAACGTAAAAGAATTCCTTTTTTTATTATTATATAGTACCGTATAAAAAACGTATTTTTATACGTTATTGTAGATACGTCGTATGGGAGAAAAAAAAAGTAAGAATATTACTAAATTTCATTCTCACGAAGGTACAATAATGTAAATATATTTTTTTTCAAGGACGTTTAAAATATAATACGAGCGCGGACGACAATAAACACGTTGAAATTATCACACGACAAAAAAGAATAAATTTCAAACAACAGAAAAAAAATAAGTAGAAAATTATAATAATTAGGTACCTATTTAGAAACTTTATATATATTATATAGCCACGCCTGGATGCAATAAAACGATATTTTTCAGAGTAATTCAATCCTTATGCCAGTGTTTATTTCGCCGAGAGAATGTGTAATAATACTAGTCTTATTTACATATATATATATATACTCACTTTTTGTTTTCGAATATTAGAACCGCGTTCTTTTCGTTCTATAAGTGTCCGAATCGATACATTAATACAATAACAGTATCGAAGACGATATTTTCGTATTACACACGCGTATAATATTATTGAAATTCGATATTTAAATTTTTTTTTTTAAAAACTGCTGCTTCGCATTACACCCGAGTTTCGAATAATTTTCGTACAAACAATATTATATACTATCTGTTTTCGGACGCATTATTTTCACTATAGTATTGTATTTTGTACGCGAATCTCGTTCGATATATACGAAACAATCTACCAGTGCAGTGTAGGGTTTGTAATATGATATTGCAGTGTACCGTTTGCGTATATATTATAATTAACCGAATAATAATATCTAGATGTGGTTTTTAAGCGCCTTCGGGTACGTGACGATTTCTTGTCGTTTTTATACAAACAAATGCACAAAAATTATTTAGTATTATTTCCCGCATTCAAATTTTGTTTTCGACAATGATATCTAATAGTCCGCAATTATGAGTTGTAAAAAATATCATTGCTTTTATTAAAAAAAAATAACATGTCGGCTCGAAATTTCGCAAATTTTACTAATTTCACAAATTTGCCGCCCAGAGCTACAGCCCTGATCAGCCCAAGGGTATAAATACGTCCCTGCGTACGTTTCGAGTTGGAATTTTCACTTTTTAAATTAACAATTTAAAAGAAACAAAAAAAACGTGCGTACTCTTAACACGTCAATTTCTATTGCATAATATATTATTCAGTTAAGAATTTTCAATAAATCTCAACAAAATGATGCGTACGGATTGTACGGAAAAAATGTTTCTGATGTGAGTTTATTTCGATCAGTATTGAAAAGTAATATTTTCTTCTTCTTTAAAACTCACGTCTTACCGCCACGTATTTCGCGGTGTTTTTTAGCGCACAGTGAGTTTTTTTTTTTGTCAAGTCGATGATTTTTTTTTTTAGATATATTTTTATTCTACATGCATTAATCCGACTTAACGAGCAAAAAAAAAAAATTAATTTACTCGACCAACCTGGATAATGCGCGTATATATACAAGTTTTTTGTCGTATATATTATAATATTAATACCGCGCTCGTCTTATGACAAATAGGCTACCTATAATATGACGTGTTGTGCGGCACAACGCTACCAAAGACATCGGGTCGTCGTAAAAACTTGTATTTTATCGCGTCCCGCCTGTACTCGGGGTATTGTATAAATATTATAATATTATTATTATTATAATATACCGCCGACACGGTGAACGCCGGGACGACGATTCCCATGAACAATAATAATAATAATAATATTATTATTATTATTATTATTATATTTTAAAAGCGCGCGATACAAGTATAAATAATTCGCGTTTATATACGTTTTTATAGAATTTTTTTATTTTATTTTTTTATATATACACAGGATATTATTATGCACACGACTTATAATACGCGCATTATATTTTATATTAGGTATCGCATAAATTAAATGCCGATATCACCCCCGCGAACCGCTATAGTTCTCCGCACGACAGGTCGCGTCGTATCGACCTAATCGTCAAAGTTACGACGACGACGACAATGTCGTAATAATGGTAATAATAATAATAATAATAATAATAATAATAATAATAATAATAATAATAATAATAATAATAATAATAATAATAATAATAATAATAATAATAATAATAATAATAATAATAATAATAATAATAATAATAATAATAATAATAATAATAATAATAATAATAATAATAATAATAATAATAATAATAATAATAATAATAATAATAATAATAATAATAATAATAATGTACGCTGCTGTATAATATGCACGGTGAACTGGATTAGATTGCATTGGCCGGCTATATTACGTTGTTATTTTAAATCGATATAAAGAACAAAGAAATATTTAAAAATAATTTAAGACGAGCGCATTTCGATTCTGTTCTTGTTTTTTTTTCTAAAAAATGTTTTTTTTTCAATAAAAATAATCGATATTTATTATTTCAAATGTGGTTAATAAAAAAGAGTACGACGATTATCGTTACGACACACACACACACACACACACATTTGTAAAATATCTACAAATACGTCGGTTTTATATACTTAAAATTTACTCATTTCAGAATATTGAAATTTTAACAATTTCATGTCTTCATTTTCCATACCTAATGCTTCAACTTTGACTATTCCGTCCCAATAAAAACAATATTATCGCTTTATATACACGCGAATTCACCCGGTTCGTGTGTACTTTATTCACTAAATTTTTATTCTATTTTTTTATACTATAATCATAATGTACTAAAATTTAATGGTGTAGCGAACACGGCTAGCTTACTCTTTATGTAAAATACGTATAAATTATTATATATTTTTAAACCCTCGTAAAAACAACATACAATAAGTATTATAATACGAGTGACGTATGCGTTTTGAACAATTAAATCTAGACACGGAGAAAATCGCCGATAAAAATATGTTTGAACGGATGGAAGGGAACGATGAGCGACGATGTTTTTTCTAAGACCAAGACCAA
The DNA here is from genome assembly GCA_032441835.1 of Slavum lentiscoides. Classification (NCBI taxonomy): domain Eukaryota; kingdom Metazoa; phylum Arthropoda; class Insecta; order Hemiptera; family Aphididae; genus Slavum; species Slavum lentiscoides. Next base: position 9,190,312 of record CM063722.1, read on the forward strand.
GAAAATGTGATTTTGTATAAAATATTTAAAGATTATTGTTTTTTATTGTCTACGTTTTTTTTTCAAAGTTTACCTTTTTTTATTTATTCGCTAAAGAATGATTTTATTTTTTTATAATATATGTTATGCTTAAAGTCCAATGGTAGAGACTGGTAGACGGACCTGTTTAACAACCCAAATGACGCAGTCACTAGAGTGATCCGTTACTGGACCGAAAGAGGAATCTAAGCTGACTGACACGAGACTGACTGACTATCGGTGAAATTATCAATTACTAATTAGAAAAAAAAAATCATTTAATTTAATATTCGTAATAATACATAAATTAAATATCGCCATGGCTTAAAGGGGGTTGTGAGAAGCATAAAATATCGTATCTGGAAAATTGAAAATATTATGTGTATATTGTAAAGACAGTATAAATTGGTTTGATTATTTATTTACAAACGGATTTCGGATAAGGGAGGACTTGAATCTTCGAAACCACCATCAGACACGGCATTGGAGGCATACACACCCGTCTCACCATTGATATGTAATTAAACGAAAATTATTACACCTCTTCCCCAGAAGAAATTCCTGAAGTCACGCCATTATATGGGAACCTAGCATTAGTGTGTTCAGAATACTGAGCAGTTTGCGCATTAAGAAAAATACGTGTTATGTAACCATTTACGATAGTGTTATACCTATAAACGTAGAGTTTATATTGTTTTATTTTATTATATTATTTATTTTAATGTATAAGACGGGAATATTATGCCCTTTAATTACACAAATATACAATGTACGAAATTTCAATAAAAAATTTTACAGCCTCATTAATCTATTATATTGTAAACATTAAGCCCGTAAAGAGGATTTTGCATTGGTATTCGAAATCAGCCGCCTACTAGTTTTATCGATCATATGAATGTGGGAATGTGAAACATAAAAAGGAGTAGTTGACCGATAAGGACTTTGACGCGTAACTCATAAAACACAGAGCAATAGGAGACAACGACAGAAGATTGTATTCAGTTATCAGCTAAAACTCCGTTCAGGAAATGACTTTAATTTTCTTTATTTTACAATTCGTATTGGTTTTAAATTAATACACTGTAATGGATTTTATTTATTATATATACATATCAAAAACAATTTTTACTATCATATAAATTCGTATTTTAAAATTTAACGTTAATTAATTATAAAAATCGAAAACAATCAGAAGTATTGTTTATAAACCTATACAATTGATTTTCGTCCATTTCGTGAAGAAGGCGAGTTCATGAACTGGGAAAATTCACGTCTGGAGCCTATCGTTATACATAAATACTTATAAATCGTTGCGAATCACATATTATAAAAAAAAACTAAATAGGTAATGATTTTTTTGCAAGCTGCAGTTCTTCGACCAGTATAGTAGAATCATTCGTAGCATTCCCACGCGGCACGCCTAAAGAACCTTTCACTTCAAACACGATGAAACGTTTTGATAAATCTTCGTATGTTATTATGATTATTATTCCTTCTGAAAATTGTTTTTAAGTATACCCGCGGGGAGTAATATTACATACAACGAATACCTATATGTTTAGATAGAACTTTCTTGTGTATTTTGTGTGTACCTTTTTACTTAAATAATGACCGAAAACACTTAAATGTCAATCTCGGAAGTGTATCAGAAAATGAAAAAAAAGACAACAACAACAACAACAACAAATAACTCGACTAGATAATTATATCCGAATAGTTTTAAAAAAAAAAACAGTTTATTCCTGGAATAAAAAAATTATATATTTTTTCTAACTTTCGCGATACTTTACGGGAGCTGTCCATTTTTATTCTATACGTTTATATCATCGAAATGTAATAAATGAAAAAAAAATATCATACAAAAATCGCAAAATCCGAAGTCGTCGGTTTCCATTCCTAATATATGGCTTTTTAAAAAATATTTTTGGTCTGTTTTATTAAATACATATATGTATATGGGCATATGGCAATAACGTAAACGCTTTTAGATGCCGAAAGTAACAATATTTCAGATTTTTTAATGACATAAATGCACGACGGTATAGTTTTTTATTATACAAAATTACAGGACCTATATATGTGTGTGTGTGTGTGTGTGTGTGTGATAATGACAGTTTTATTTTTTAAGTTAACGTTTCAAGTCTCCGCGATTTCTTTTTCCTCAGCACAATTATTCGTGCGGGTCGTCATAATATAATAACTATCACGCTTAAAAACACGTATAAAACTCGTCTAATAACTATATACATCTAGTGTAGTATATGTTTACGTGTAAATTGTAATATGACCAAAAAAAAAAATTTTAAATAATAATAAGAAACACGTTTGATAGACTATATCTAATTTGCGGCATTTCCAGTCATTCTATTGCTATAAATTTAAAGAAAAATTATTGAAATTAAACAAAAACTTATCAGTTAGGTTCTTAAAACCAAAAATTACCCCATTTATGACTTAAATAGTTATAATTGCTATAAATAGCCCCAAAATCGAAAGACGTTTTTTTGAATATTTAATTTTTACTTATGACTGTAATGATCGGAGCACTCCTGGTAGAATTTTTGGATACAGACATAAAAAAAACACATCGTTGTAAACCCAATAAAATCCTTGCTTCACTCAGAATCTAAAAATTTTGAATTCCGCAAATTATTATTCGAAATGCGTGCCGTTTTCACGCTATTTTTTTATATAATACATACAAATCAATAAATACAAAATAATTCGATTGATTTCAATAATTCTTCTCCTTATTCGCCTCCTCTCGAAATTGTTTATCGAGTCTATGCCATCCTTACCATCGATTTCACTCGATACTCAGCATGATCTTCATCACTATACTGCACACCAACCACACTCATATCACTTTTCCTATTTACCAGCTATACCTTCAACTAGTATTTTCACCTCCACTGACTCATCTTCACTCATCGAGAACACCGCGCGTCCCAACTATCTCAATCTATTCTTTTGCATTTTTCCAATTATTCGAGCCACTCTTACGCTAACTTTTATTCTAATATTTATATCTTACTCCAACTTTTCTATTCATCTCCGTTACGCTCATATATTTTGCTTTATTTGCGAGGTACCTACAGGTTGATGAAAAAAAAAAATTATTTATTTAATATTGGCACTTGATGGCCAATATAACCATGCCGGTCAAATTACTGTAATACAAAATTCCAAAAACATCACAAATGGTCAATATAACATCCCTGTATTGAAAATTATTGTTTTTTTTTCCCCCAATTAAAACGTTGTTTCTTTTGAGATGTGTTTATTGTGAGATTTTGTTCTTTACTGACCTCCCCCTCTCTTTTTCTCCCTTTTATAAATCATAACTACAGCACTAATTCTATTACGCCTTGCGCACACAATTGCAGTTACACTAATCGAGTGACTCCGACGGCTTATCATTATCGTTGACCGAGTTTATGCGTATTCCGTGAGCAACGCGCGCGGGTGTAGACGTCGGAATACACGATAATGTCTGTTGTATATATGAACAAATAAAATCAGACAAAACTACAATATTACCAACGGTGTACGAGGCGTGTGTTTTTTATTAGTCAGTACCGTTTTGATATTAAAAAGAAAAAAACACATGAGCAATTATTTTAACAATTTTATCTTTACACAAAAGTCTGTACCTTAAACTCAATCTATTTTTCGACGTAATCACCACCCACATTAAAGCACTTATATCGAACAACCGGCTTCCGAATTCCATCCTAATGGAAACCTGCAGCCTGATTTGCCTGCAGCACGGCCGTTTTCATCGTCGCGGTCGTGGCGCTTTTACGACTTGGGACAAGTCGTAGGTTGTAGTCACTGGACTCAAAGAAAAATTGCCTTGGCACGCTCGGTAATGGGTTTGTTTTTCTCGATGACAATACGCTCGTCCATGTGTGGCTCGTCGAATCCAAGATCTCGTCACACCATATGCAGGCTGCTTCGGAAACGATTTAATTAGTATAGCCCTGATTCAGGGCTGCAGATTTCTGCGATGGTAGAATTCAAAAGTCGGTTGTACGATGATACGATAAGTGCCTTAATATTGGAGGTCATGGTGATCATGTTAAAAAGGAAATTAAACAGGCTTTCGTGTACAAATAAAATTGTTTAAAAAAATGTGCATTTTTTAAAAATATTAAAAGGGTACTTACATTAAAAAACACTCCTCGTGTACCTATGAATATCGTCTATTCAGACGCATATAAAGTTATCGAGAAAGGAGACGCGTGCGTTATATTATGCCACGTGCGGAGATAAAAAAGTACAAGAAACACGTATAGACTGTCACAAGCCGTTTTTGTCGCGAACACATCAGTAACATAAAGCAATGGCGTATTTAGAATTTCTTTGGGAGGTGAACAAAAAAAATTTTCTTTTTTCACTCGAAATGCATAGGTTCTCTCAATTTTTAATAACTACATACATATAAACGATAAACCTTTACTTTCCATATATTTACAATAAATTTGTATCATTTACAAAACAAACTCTAGTCTCCTATTTCTAGGAACATTTCCTCAACATCGGATTTAATGTCACTGTGGATGGATAGCATTGCAAGCTCATTCAATCCAGTAAAAATTAAATCAATTATTAAATACAATACATATTTCAATAATAAGTAAATAGTGAATACTTCATTCATAGAATTTCTTAAATATATGTTTGAATTTTATTTTAAACGTGAAAACGTGTGTTCTTCGGGGGTTCAAGATTACAAACACGTCCTAGCAAATAATGTTTTCCAATAAAAATATTATTGTTTTGTCGCCTGCACTGATAAAGTGCAGGAAAAAGAAAAGAAAACCATAATCGCGTATATGTTTGAAAAAAAAATCAAGCGAGGAGATATACCTATCTCCCTGATGGAAATACGCGACTGGTGGCATGAAGCGTACGTCGCGATGATACTTTCCTGTTCGGAGGATGCTGGACTCGGGGTTTTGCGGACCGGGGTCGCGGACGAAATACTGCAAATATTCATGTCGTATAATAATAAATCTGTTTTTATTCGCCATTGTGCGAGAAGACATCTATTCTTATTGCACGTTTAAAGGCGAACGCGCACCGGAGCTATTATAATAATAATATGATAATAATATTAAACAGTCGATTATTACGCGTCGTGGATGCTGCTGCAGAAAGTCTCGCGCGCGCGCAGATAATGACGAGAATACCTCACCATCGCGTGTGTAACGGGCAAACGTCGTATTTTATTGTATATAAAATATTACTCGGTGCAGCTACAGGATTCGATTTAAATTCGTTCCCGTACAAGATACGAGTTGAAATGTACCAAAATGATTAGATTTTTCCAATTCACGCGCGTAATATTTCGCGTTTTTATCGAGAATTTATGAACATTTTAAACGTTTAATAAATATGGTAATAATTAAAATAACGTATGCGTATAGTCGTCAGTAAATATATGGCGGTGCAAAAATTCGTTCAAGTATTTTTAGTGACTTTCAGTCGCCGTTCTCCCAGGCGAAACAAAACATACAGAACAAGCCGGACGGTTTTTTAACGAATTAATGCACGGAAGACGGCGAAAAAAGAAACAAATCTCACACTGCGTGACCGGAGGAGCTACTGAACCCGTGACTAGACAGTACGCGTGTTGAAGGTTAGCCGCACTGGACTATATACCGAACGCGTTTATTATAACAGGCCATTTTTGAAACTGGATCGTTTAAAGAATATTCACTGCAGTTCAACCCGATCCTACGACTTCTCCGTCTTCGCCATTACCCTCGATTTATCTTCCTACGACTCGTAGGACGTACTCTTACGTCTGTTCTATCCAAATTTTTCTCGGACCAAAGACGTAATTTTCAAAACAATTTTTTTTTATAAATAATACACATTCATTCCGAATGTCGCAGGATCCGGTGTTTAAATATTAACAACAAGTCCAGAAATGCATCTCCTATTTCTTTTTTTTTTACAAAATTAAAATTTTAACTCTTATAAAATATTTGCACATCACAAACTCTCTAAAAGGTTTCAAAAGATACACTATACGTTATGGTTGTCAACCGTTTTTTTTATCTTAATAATAAAGTGATCTATATCTTAACGAGTAATAATTTCTCTTTTTTTCAAACTCGACTCTCTTCTACGCTGAGGTCTTTTTTCTACGCGATATCTTTCAATCGACGTTAACGAAAAAAGCGTTCGTCGCGTTAAACCTCGGTTCGTAGTAACACTCAATTGGAAAATGCTCCTTCCACTCGGAAATTAGCGATTGGAAGGCACAAATATAATCCATATCGTCCAGCTCAAATCAACTCTGACTTGGACGAATTCGTGCGACAAACATCGCAAAAGACTGCCTGCAGTCTTAAATTTTCGTTTCGTCCAATCGCCAACGCGGCACACACGGTCATGCAGCCTACAGGAACGTTTATTTTGAAAATAAATATACGAATTTTTGAACGAAGACGTCTTGTATTCCACACGTATACGTTCCGATAATATGAGACTGCGCGAGACGAGACCGACGTGCTGCAAACCGCAGACTGCAGGCGATCGGAGCAGGAGCAGGTCTTCTGCTGAAGGGCCCCCGTCGTCGGTGTATAATATTATGTACCGACGTTGTGTATAATATTATATACTTGAGTACAGAAACGAGCTAGCAGTAATATATTACGCGTTATTATTTTAATATTATATACTATTCGTATTGTGCTGTAAGTGTATTACCTCGGGCGCGTATATTTATATATATATATAGAATAATATATCGAAATCTAATCCCGAAACCACTTGAAACGTATTATATAAACAATATGGTATTGAATTACGCGGCGCGCAAACGGGTTAGTGAAAAGAATGAAATAATAAAACGTCGATATACACTTGTATACAATACGACGAGGCGCGTGTACTGTACTCGATATTTTGTACTGGGCCGAACTCGATAATGTAAAACGCGCGCGAGAATAACGTTTGCAAAACTATTTCGTCGATCCCTTGAAAAAATAGAAAAAAATTTTCACTGGGTTAGGTTAATCTAGAAAAAACATGACGCACAATAACGAGAGTATCGTTATTTTTACAATGATGTGTTTTTTTTATGTCTGTAGCCTAAAATTCTACCAGAAGGAATGCTCCGGTCTTTACGAAATAATAATCAAAAACGATTAGAGTTATTTCTTCGTAATTTTGAAACTAATGATTGGAGAAACTCGAAATATGTGACTTCATAAATTATATTGGAAAAATATGTTTTCAAAAAATATCAATCAATTTTGTTCTGTTTATATATTTTTTTTTTTGAGTTATTTTATATTCATAAAAGGGGTAATTTTTGGTTTATATAATAATAGATATATACTAGCTATCCCCGTGAACTTTGTTGCCCGTAAGAAATGCCACCTCTTATATGATTAAAAATTTTTTCAATTCGTTATTTTAACACTCGGTGTAATTATGCTTTGCACATTTCATCACACTTATCGCAGTTAATTTATTTTAAAGTTCACTTATTTTACAAAATACCCACGAAAAGAGTGTAATAACAGTAAACTTTTTAGCTCAGCTAAGCTAACATAATATGTCGATGTATGACTGACGAATAAAATTTCACCAACTTTTTAAAACTTATTTGATCATTAACCGACACTGTGGACGTTGTAGGCACCCGACCCGCTGCTTCGCATCGCTATTACTTCGTTTTCGCTTAGCGTTCTTTCAGATCATTTTTTTCTACTTTTGCTCGGCTCTCAAGGATCGTAGCGTGATGTTAAGCGAACTACATCCTCCCTCAAGAATCGAGCTATCAAATGCAAAAAGAATTTTTCGAATCCGACTGGTGGTTCCAGAGATTAAATGCGGTATTTAAATGCTTAAAGCTCGTGTGTCGTCGCGTTTCGCATTTTCGGACACGAGTGCACAACAGGACTTTTGCTGCGTCCTCGATTAATTATTCCGGCCTTATTGCCCGCCACACCGATTTTAGCGTTTGTACAACACGCGACCGGACGACCTGTAATTCTCGGTCATTCGGCTGTTACAATGATGGATTTTTCAACTCGGATCGTAACGCGTATATTATATTGTTATGTAACCGATCGAGATATCTTTTCTCGAGTAACGTTATTCGTTGTGTACAAGAGTATAAGTGTAGTAAAAAAAAAAAAAAAATTAGAATACATTTACTCTAAATAATAACTGAACTCGGCTATCGTTGAAAATGGGTCCAATAAAAATTTATTACGCCTATAGTTTCATTTTATTATCCCGCGCGGTCAGCTATAAATAAGGCGCACGTATATAATATTATATACGCGCGCGCGTTATTCGACCTGCCGTTTATTATAACATTATTAGCACCAAACGCACTCCAGTACGCAACAGCAGAACGCGTATAAAATGTATAACATTTCCCAATATAATATTATATTGTATGTGTGTATCTCAAGGGTACGTACACATAAATTATTATACAGTTTTTTAATATAATTTTTTTTTTCACACCGCTCGATCGATAAAATAAACGTTTTTTTAAAAAACGTTTTGGTTTTTAATTTGTTCATTGGAACGACGCGTATGTGCTACTACTGACTCGAGTAATTATAAAATAGAAAAATTTAATTCGTTAACTCGATCTATATACAAAAAGAAATCGCCTCTTTCTGCGCTCGGAATGAATTTCCATTTTTCCCCTCTCCGAAGTAGGGACGATTTTAGTACTCGCTTGCTTTGCTTTGTATTCTGTCCCGTACACTGTCGCTTCTTCCGGCGAGATGGAGTTCTTCTTGATTTTTTTTTTTTTTTTAATGTTTATTTTTAAATCGTTCTTTCGAATGTGGTCTATTTTTGCTATGTCCGCGATATGGCTGAACGTTTGATTTTCACTGCTAAGCTGAAGGAGTTTTTCTGGATTTCTTTCTTTATGGCGTCTATGAGTGTTGTACTCATGATTGTTTCGTTCGAAACTGACTGCCTGTTATCAATCTAAGAACGATTCGATTGAATTTTCGTATTTTTACATAGATAACTTTGGACGTTTCCCGTTTTGAGCGCGCCAACTTCATATTGTATTTATCACGAGTACGATGATAATTCTTTTAAAATCCCAAATCGATATCGTCACTGAAATTCGTTTATATATATATACATATGTGTGTGGTACCCACGTACGCGTATTATACAAACTCATCGTGAATAATAAGTGACGTCACATTTTATATACTCCCTTTCCCTTTATAAGACGGTTGCAGTTTTTAATGAAAATCGTATTTATTTAAATTCCAATAATATATTTATATACATATTATAATATGTATAATGCGAATGCAAATAGTATATATATATATATATAATGTAAGAGGTTAATGTCTTTTCTTTGAACGCGCGTCCTTCGTCGTCGTATTTAGCTCTCGTCTCATTATATAATATATATAGCGCGTTTATATATGCGTTCACAATCCTCTCTATTCAAATCGAACTTGTTTACGGTTTCCGCGTATAACACTCGATAAAAAAAAATAAATAAATAAATAAATACACACACACACACACACACGCAGCTGTAGTAACTAAACATAAAATTGTAAAAGACAAGTGAAGAAAAAAAAACATTAATTCTCAATATTTAAATAATAGTACACACACACGCGCGCGTAGTTTCGATTAGAAAACATATAAACGACGCGCTGCATATATATATAAAGTGTACGAGTATTCACGATTCCACGCACTATAAACGTAATATATATAGTCTGCACTGCAGTCGATATGAAAAAAAAAAATCTATAAAAGAAAAATAATTATGAAATTTTAAAGGAAACGAAATTAGTCGATTTCAAAAAGCGTCTAGATAAACGTTGTTGTTATTCGGAACTGGAGAACGACGATCGGAAAACAACCGATACCAAACGTATATTAAGTGCAGTGTACTCGGCGCCTGTCGACCGCGTCAATACAGACGTCCGTGAAGACACGAAGACGTGTATAAAAAAAAAAAAATCGAAACAAAAATATTATTTGTTACAAGCGAATGAAAACGGGTTGGAATTTCGAAAGTAAATCGCCGCGATCTCGCGATTGCCACTACGCCGAAGACCACCACCACCGTCTCCGCTATGACCGCGCGCGGCATTTTATTATTATTATTATTATTATTATTATTGCACTGTACGCGGCGCGTCGCACCCGTTTCTCACTCCCACTCTCTATCTCCTCGCCTCGCAAAAATATATTTAAAACAATCGTTCGATTTGTTACCGTGTCGCCGATAATGATTAATGTCGTTACAATAATAATAATACAAATAATAATAATAATAATAATAATAATAATAATAATAATAACCATAGTAGTAGTAGTAGTAGTAGTAGTACTGTAGTAGTAATGATAGTAAAGATCTCAGACAAGACCGTCTATGTAGTTATGATAAATGGTCGATATTATATCGCTATTAACTCGCGCATACCTTATATATATATATTATATATAATATTAAATAGAGATTAATAATAGTGTGTTCGAATAGGGAAAAAAATAATAGCGATATTAATTAAACAATATATATATATATATAAAGATAATTAGTGTAGTATTGTGTACTCTAATAGGAATTCGATGTGCTACATACGCCGCGCACAATATTGCGCAAAAGTATTTGATTTATACTCGAAGAACAGACTAGACACGAAAACGGCTTGATTGTATTAGATAATATATTTTATTATCGTGGGACGAGATCCTGAGAAAAAATATGTAGTTAGAAAATTCATCGCGGTAAAAGAATATAACATTATTTTCAATAACGGAACATCGCGACGTGTTTGCTGCAAAGCCGCATATATATATATATGTATGCGATCCGATTAGATATTTTGTAAATTATTCGACATACACACCGTATTATAATATCTTGCGCGGTATAAGTAATTTTGTCTCAGAAACGTCTCGAACACTCGGCAGCTTGCGAATCGCCAAAAAAAAAACTGCAGAAATGGACCGATATAAACTTCTATATAACTACATTGAAACTACCGCGGAATCAAAAAAAATTCTGCATATCATCGTATCCCCATAAAAAAAAGGCTATGAAAATAGCTCCAGGCCGAGAATTCTTTTTTATCCAAAGCGTGCAAGCAAGACGGTACAAGTCGTGCAATCATCAAATCGCCTGTTATCGCGCGCATTGTAACGTAATAATTATCGTTAAAGAAATTAAATTGTCCAACGACGGAACAATCACATGTACGAGTATATCATATAGATAAATCAACAATATAATACGTATCGATCGGACAGTTCTCCGTAAATTCCGTTATTATTATTATTATTATAAACGGATATGTGAGCAGTAGTAGTACTTGCAGGATAGGTACACGCGTGTAATGTAGACGCGCGGATAGCTGGTCTCGGATATAAAGAATTCAAAAAAATAAAATAAAAACCGTTGCCGATTGATTTATAACAAAGGATTATTTATTATTATTATTATTATATGTACTGCAAGTACTGGTTAACGGCGGTCAACACTTGGTCGTTTAAGGACAAAAACAATAATAATAATGTCGGGACGCTGGAGCGGGAGAAGATAATTAAAAAAAAGAAAGTGGTCTCGTCGCGCGGCGGACCGCGGTACACGAGAGACGTGTACAGCACGCAGCATCTCACATTGTTGACGATTATTATATATATTTTCCGATTTTAATTAATAATAATAACCCGTGCGACCGACCGTTCCTCGTTCTCTTGTACGCAATATCGATAAAAAAACGGTTTTTTTTAATATCTTCTGTAAAGAATAAAACGGATATTATACAAAAAAAAAAATACGCGCGCACTGCGATGCACGACGTACAATATTAATCAAAGTTCTCGCATTAACCGTCTCCTATAAATTACGTGTATTTTATGCGTTTTATTTTACACGCGTATTTTATATTTTACGAGTGTACGCGAGTATATATGACACGAACTCATTCGTATTGCTTATCGCCGTCCAAAATCAACGTGTGAACGTACGTATTATTATTATGGAATATAAACGAATCCTGGCACGGACTTGCGTGCGCCAACCAGATTCGATTAGTAGGTAAGTATATATAAGTATTTTAAATCCTATCAATAACGTCAACAATTTCGCGTTTGACGAGATTCTCGTTTGCGGACGAAAAAAACCGACTCGAATTTATAACGGTAAAATCGTCTTTACACGCACAACATAAAGTGCAGCTATAAAATTAGAGCTTGGATTTTTATTGCTTTATTTTTTTTTTTTTTTTTTAAATTTTGGACCGAAGAAGGAAATATTACGTTCAATCGAAAACTCTCAAAAATCGTCAAACGGACCGAATAATATATAGTACGACAAATTGTTTAAAAAGCATATTATTATAGTGTCCATAGTGTTTCATTCGAAATGTTTTAGATACTGTTTGAGATTCTGAGCGAAACGTAGAATCTATAGGTTTTTATAAGGCTGTTTATTTATTTAGTTGTTTTTTTTTTTTTTTCCGTGTACAAGTGTTCGACAATCTCATCACGCGGTACGTTCGGATACCAAATTTTATCTAAAGTTATTAGGTAGGTACTTTATTTGAAACGTTTTTCGACTTTCTCGTAATGGTTTACCAATTCGAAACAATCTGAAAATTGGAAAAAAACTATTTTTCAGTAGTTTTTAAACGCAGCACAAAAAGCTACCAAAATAATTGTCCTAGAATATTGAAGTTTATACCGAATACGTAAATTTGCTCTATATACGTAAAAATTTAAAAAAATTGCTTCAAAATTTTGTGTTTTTCATAGCAATACTTAGATGTTGAGCTATTTAAATCGTAAAATAGGTAAATTTAATGGCTGACAATTTTATACGACATAGGTCTTACGTTACTTCAGCTACGTTAAAAAAAATCTCGACAATTCCGAGTCACAATTTTTTTTACTACTTTAAATTTCCCGACAAAGTGCGTGTTACACCGGAGCTTTACTCGGAATCGTTTTATTGAATGCGAAATGATTCATGCAGTTGCTTTATTATAGTATGATAACAAAATGCTAAAATTTCATCTAAGTAATTCACTTAAGCGACATCCACAACATCCGCGACTCGCTACCCTTCTTTTTTTGTTTTTGCTTTACGTGCCTCAAAAAGCAACTTCCACTAAACTTCTCCTTCAGTCTTACTGATTCACTTCTAAAATCTTGCATCATCTACTTGACCGCATTGTTGACGCGGACTACCACGTAGTAGTTTCTTGCGGACACGTTTTTGATCGTCACATTTTTTTTGACAGTCTTCCGTCAGCTCACCTGCACACGTGTCCGGTCCAATCCAGCCGCGTTTGGCATATTATATTATATTCTCAACGTTATCGGTCCAATTATACAATTGCTCCAGACCAGTGTTTTTCCTCCTTTCATAATCTTCTGCGTATTTGCCTTCCTTCGTTGTTATTTGGTATCCATACGTTTTTCTTATAAACACTTCCAAAGATTAATAATTTAATTCGTCTTCGCTCTATACAAATTTATTTAGTGATAACAAAATTCTAAAACCTTAAGTTAAGGTCGTCACTTAACATTCTAAACGCAAGTGGCTAACTAACTTTTTTCCCGAACTAAACATCTCACACAAACAAATATTATATAGTATCGTTATTTTTAAAATTATTATAATAAATACAAATAAATAAGCGACTTTTTCTTACTGTATAACTTTAACAACTACTCTGTGACCGGACATTTCCAATAAGAGTCTATCTCGTAACTGTACAGATACACTACAATACACAAGACTATAATATTGTAAACGTGTCACAACGAATCGATGAGTAACTGTTTTCCGTCCCATCACATCGGTCGTGTAACACTTAAAAGAATGTGCACGACACAAACTGCAAAAGTTCGCCTCCGGTCTGCTGGCGGTATAATGACAATAATCAGCCACCGCCGGCGCGTGCATCCGGAGAAAATTCCTCCGACAATCCCTTTTCGGCTCGCACACATCCCCGTCCCTTATTATTATTATTATTATTATTATAAAATAATACGCGTGTCCATTTTGGAGCCCCGTATAGTGGTGTCCCTAGGGGACGGCATGCGCCCCGCCGAAAGAACGATTATATGTACGAGCGTGTCGTCCGCGATGCCCCGGCACAATGAATAATTTGAACGCCGCCGTCAAAGGTCCGGCGATTCCGCGGCGACGGCGGCGCATAAATTTGCAACGCATTACACGCGTACACCATAACAAGGCGGGCGGCGCGTTCATCAATTATTAGTTACAACAGATCTTTTGTACGTTGTATTACTGGAAACACTGCGTGAGGCTGAATAGCTGACAATCTCCACCGGCATTCCGTAGTCCGCAGCTATTATATTCGAAAGGCAATCGATATTATATCGACTGGATTAATAATAGCCAATCCACGTACGTAGTGTACTGACTTCGACCAAAACTACCGTACAATATTATAATAAAACGGTGGCGTAATAATATTGTTATCGTGTGTTGTGTATCGTGATGCTTTGCTTTGGGAAAACTTTTCGAATCAAAACTTCTCTCCAGACGATCAAAGAAACGTTTGTTATTCGAGTTTCCTACGACCGGTCTTTACATACGCGTGCGAAACATGGTCGACTACTAAAAGAGATGAGGAAAAAATGGCTTGATTTGAAAGAAGAGTACTCAGAAGGATTTATGGACCTATTTTAGAAAATGAAGTGTATAGAAAAAGAACTAATAGGGGATTGCAGCAAATCAACCAAAAATCCAGTATCAATGCACACCTCATAAGTAAACGAATTGAGTGGGCAGGCCATGTGTGGAGGTCAAGCGGTATCTTAAAGAAGGCACTGGAAGGAAAGATGAACAGAAGAAAAGACACAGAAGTAGCCCTAGGCAGCGCTGGTGGGCAGACAGGGTCAATGACGACCTGAATAAGTGCACTCAGGGAGTGACAATAGCAAACAGCTTGGATAGAGATAGATGGAGAAATGTAGTAGGGGCAGCGAAAGTCCTTCAAGGACTGTAAAAAACTTAAGAAGAAGAAGAAAACTTTAATGAAAATTAAATTATATAATAATAAATAAATATTAAGGAATTAAATATATAAAAAGTAGCGAGCCGCGGGGTGTTGTGGATATCGCTTAAGTGAATTATTTGGATAAATAGGTTTTAGAGTTTTGATTTCATTACGAATTTGAAAGCAATGATAAATCATTCCGTTCGATAAAACGATTTTGAGCGGAGCTTCGGTGTAATAAATAAACGACAATCGATTAAGACGAAATTGCGTTTTTAGCGTTTTTATGTAATTTTCGATAGTTTTTCCTGATTTTTGACAAAAAGTATCGAGAAAATCGGAAAATTACGTCTTTAATGGTACAAACCAGTTGCGATTTGCAATCAGGAAAGGTGCCACACGAAAAGATCGGAACACTCCTTCTGGTAGAATTTTTGTGTACAGACATAAAAAAAAACACACATCATTGTAAAACCAATATATTCCTCGTTCCGCTCAGAATCTAAAATTTAATCATATAAATTATAATAATAATTAAACAAGCCGAAACACCTGGAATACGTAAATTAAACGCGTAAACGTATAAAATTGCAAAAATAAAATATTATCTATAAGAAATAGAAACCGTTTTAGAAACGGTTTTAGACTCGTGCCAAGCGAATACATAAATAGTATTATATTAAATACATATATATTTATATAATTTCTTAATCGCGTTAAAGCAATATTGCTTCCCTTCAATAAGGCCCATTCTAGAAAATTGAAGTATACGGCGTGCTGCATTATTTCCGCAGTACACACACGCACACATAAAGAATTACGAATATATTTATTAAGACTTATGGTCTGGAGAAATGTGTGAATACAATTTACCAGCAACTTGTAAATAATATTGTAAATAATACAATTTTGTCAAAACGATGTTTTAATGGAAAACAAAATACACTAAAATAGTTTACGGAATTTATAGGTGATATTATAATTACTATGACGATGCGTCGAAATGAATAATAGTTAGAGAATTTCTCTTGTTATATTTCGCTAATTATTCGTGTATATATTAATTTTTTTAACGAAAAATTCGGCGTCGTTTTAGTGTTTGCGCCGTTCCGACTCCATTCCAACGTTGCAATGTAAAATTATTGTTTTATTGCTAAAAAAAAAAAAAAAAAAATTATAATAATAAAACAATACTTATACGCGCCGTTTTGGCACCGAACCAAATGCATTTTTTTTTTTTTTTACCAAACGTTCCTTCTGACAAATATTATTTTTAAATTATATTTTACCGTCGTCGTCGTGTACAACAGTGCAAAATCGTACCCGGTTTTTCTGGCCAGCGTGAAATTTAATTAATTCGAATAGTATAAATATTATTGGAATATTACAAAATAATAATAATAATAATATAAATTCGCGAAATTCTACGTTATAATAATGCACCGTCATTCGCACGTTTTCGCGAATACATTATAAAATAACAAGTAAAATGGGGAAAAAAAGAATTTATATCGAAAAACTCGTTATTTCCGTATTAAATTTATTATTATTATTTAAACAGTAATATTTTATCCGCGGCTACGTATGACTACGTCTATTTATTTTAAAAAAACAATCGCGGATTCCGATCATCATTAAATTTTTTTTTTTGGAACGCGTCCTATACCGCGCTCAGATACTTATAATGGCCCATTTACATATTACGTGGCTTTATATCGCAGCATCGCCGCCGCAATAATTAATAACAATAATTGCTAAATTTTCTTCTCATATCGTTCGTGTATTAAAATAAAGAAAACGATTGATCGTCGCCCATCACACAACATTATTAACATTTTTAAATAGACGATAAGATCTATACAATATTGCCGAGCGTAGAATAAAAAATATAGGGAACTCGACCGAAATAATAAAAAAAATAAATAAATACGGGCCGTATATTATTTATTACTTATAAATAATTTTAATCGAACGAATCGAACGTGGGATACCGGTTGAAATAATATGTAAAATAAATTTATAAGCGCAACTATATATATATATATATATATATATATATATATATGCGTACTACTGTTTGCCGTCCCACGGTAGTGGAAGCAACATTTGTAATGTAAGAAATACCTGTTTTCCGTAATACCGAATAACGTCGATCTTGGCGGTGGTAATGCCAAAAAAAAAAATAAAAATAAAAAATTCGTTAATACACAAACGAAAAAGGAGAAAAAAAATATCGTAATTATACTAGTGTAGGAACACTGAAATTCTGATAAATTGATTTTCTTAGTGCGCGTAACAAAACTAGGAAAAATGTTTTTCGCTGTTAAATAACTTCAGTGTAAATAGTATAATAAAATAAATACAGGGAAGAGTGGAGAATAATTGCTACAAACCAATCTCAGGATTGAATACATAAGAGAGAGAGTATAATATACGGCTGAGACACAGAATACTCGATTTTCGTCTTTTACTTCCCATTTTAAATTCCGTATTTTCAACGTATACAAAATTAATTTAATATAAACGTTTAAAAGACTTTAAAACCATATACTTCCTATAATACATCCGCTTAATTCCCGTCAAAATTATCGTCAAGGTATGAAACGAACGTATTCAGTTTTTTTTCTCTATAAAAATCCAAATGTTTTTCATCGAGCTGTACCGCATTTATTATACCTTTGATTTCTTTTTTCATCAACTCGGTATAATTATAATAACATTATCTTCGCTTGTGCAGAGAAGTTCACTCGACGATTGTCCAGCACATTTTCCACATCGGATCCGGCTTGAACACGAGCCTGGTGTTTCTATTCGTACTTGGTTTTACAGCGTTTAAAAAAATTCCAAACTGTACAAATCGTACAATCCATAATGCGTATATTATTATTTACGAAAGCGTACATAATACTGCGCACTCGTTTTGGCGGGAGGTACACGAGGCGAAATGCGTGGATTTCGAAGGCGCAAATAAAGATATTCTACTCGTGTAGAGTGTTTTTTGTACGTCGTACAGTCCGTGGCTTAGCTGGGGCGTGTTAGGATAAAGGATTTTATAGCGCAATAAAACGTTACGTCGTTGTATTTCTTCTTTTCTGTATTGGCACTTTACTGCCCGCCGCACCCTCTCTATCTTCACGCGTAGTGTTTCGGATTTTGTTGTAGGACTTGTAGGGTGGTTTTTTAATATATCAAAAAGCCAATTTCGCTCTAGTACGCTGTATCAAATCGACGTTTAAATATATTCAGCGATTGAATTGCGTAGAAATTAGTATAGAGGGACGTAAGAGCACGATATTGAAAATTTACGTTTCCCTGCAAACGATTGGAAATTTCTTGTAAACTCGCGGTGAGCGTTGCTAGCAAACACGCCTCAACAGCATACACTATAATTTTCATATAATACGACAAAAAAAAAAAAAACAATTCTTTTCTATTAAAATACGTCAAAACGTCCATAAATGTATACGAACGACCACATTATAATCTTGTTTTAGACCGTGGATTACTTCATAATCGTTTCCTTAAAATCATAAACAATGCATTCACCTGGGACGCGTAAAATATCATATCTAACGCGACGATTATACGTACAGGTAACAATATAATATGATTAGAAGACAGAATACTTTGTCATTTAGACGTGATAAAATTAAATTTTTTGCACAAGTTATAATAAACCTATTGTAAAATATCACATCGACGTCATCGAAGCACTGGGTGGTAAATGCGTTTTATTATTTTCAATGATAACACGCTGCAAGCATAAAATGTAAAAACGAGTGTTCCACCGTCGTATAGAAATTGAAGAAAAATAAAAGAGGAACGTTGAAATATATTTATTTCGGAGTAACGAACCGCGGGTGTTGTGGACGTCACTTTTTTTTGTGGGTATCGGCTTTTAAGACCATCCTTCCAAACAGATTTGTCGCCATCTCTCCCTATCCTCTGCGATTTCTCCCTATTGTATATTAATTGGTTCCGCTGTCTTAACATCTTTTTTTAACACGGACCTCCCATCGTAAACGTGGTCTACCTAACGGTCTTTTCCCTGTCGGTATTTCTTTAATAACCGCTTTAATAAATGAGCCCTCTTTCTTCCAAGCGTGACCGGCCCACAATAACCTTCTTCTCGTAATTTCCGCAATAACGCTATGTTTTTGAAACGAGTTCTTCAGTTCCTCATTGTGTCGTATTTCGCTCAAATACTGCAAGTCTCGTTTCTTCCACCTTTCTCAGAGTCCAATCTGGACTCTGTTCAATTTTGGACGTCGCCTATGTGAATTAATTAGACGCGAAGTTTTAGAGTTTTGTAGTTTGCTATAGATTTAAAAACAAATGGATAAATCATAGCGCGTTGAATGAAACGATTCTCAGCGAAGCGTCGGTGTAATATTATAAGTATTTTGTCGGGAAATTTAAAGTGGCAAAACAAATTGCGGCACAGCATTTTTAAAGACTTTTGTTGAATATCGTCGAAGTAAAAAAACAAAAATTACCCCTCTTTTATGACTTAAATAGCGCGACATTTAATAATTGCTATAAATCGAGAGAAATTTTGTTTATTCAGTACTAATTTAAATATTATTCCGTGTAAATTGCAATACTCTAGGACGATTATTTTGTTTGGTCTTTTCTTTTTTCATTCCGCGTTTAGAAAATATTGAAAAGTATAGAGTTTAAAAGGAAATAAGAAAAACCACTAGGAAACTACTGATAAAATCGACAAATTACTAGAGGAAATTAACGCAAGATCGCAAGCATCATTCGCCGAGCATTTTTTCTAGTCGAAAATTGGTACACACAAAAAAAGAAACAAGAAATTAACGTCGTAAAACCAAAAATGTTCCTCAAAATCGAAAACGAGCGCTCGTCCACCGTTGCATTTAGAAAAAAAAATTACAAAAAGGACGTTGAAATACATACTTAAAAAAGAAGAAACCCCTCTCCGAATTCGAGCACTACTACTATATTATATTATAATAAATACGAATGCGATAATAATATACGTGGTATAATTAATTTTTCAAAAACCGGGTCATTCACAACAGCGTGCGGACCACCGCTTCCATCTGTACCGGCCGCGAATCTCGTTTAATTCACGTTTATTATAATAATATAGCGTTAGTAATTTTTTTTTTTTCGGTGTTTTTCTCTCGTGAGAATTCACTACATCTCGCCGATTATCGCGAACATATTATAATGTACGCGCTCGGCTCGAGAACCCGTTAAATATTATTATTTTATTTAACTCGTTCGAAACGAAAAAACGTTGTGCCCTCCCCTTCCCCGTCTCAGCAATGCTTGCTGCTACCATAATATACTGGTTTTGGTTCGGTTTGGTTCGGTTCGATGCGCGCGCGTGTGATATTAAACGTGCCGTTGACCCGTTGCCGCGGTGTACGCTGCACGGGACGATTGTCAGTTTTTTTTTTTTTTTTAATGACTAAATTAATAAACGCGCGCGAACATTGTCTCTCGTATATGGCTCGGCAGTGGCGTAGCCAGAAAAATGGGAAGTTAAGGGTTCAACTCCCCCTCATTTTTATATATATATATATTAATCATAAGCCAATAGTATTTTATTGATTGCTGCGTTTTGTCTGGAAATAATTTTTATTTTACAGTAAAATATTTTTAGTTTTCAAAACAATACATTCGGGTGAAATTAGTGTGAAATAACGAGAAAAAGTACTGTAAACGCAGGAAATTATTGTAAATAAAAAAAATTTAATCTGACGAGTCTTCGTCGGTTGTGGATGGTCGCGATGTGTCTGCATCATTAAAGTCTAACGAGCGTAACAATTGGATCACATCTGCGTTGCTCGTCGCTTGTACGATTCACTTTCAAATGTTGAGTTTTTGTCCGTTCTGGAGCCGAATCGAAGCTAATTTCTGGTCTACCTACTCTAGATTTTATCCGGCATGAGCAGGGGCGCATTAAGATACAATATTTAGGGACGAATATAATTTGCCGCCTCTAAATTTACAGTACAGATTAAAATTCCAACAGACTGAAACATAATTCCAAATGTCCACGATCGGTGTGCCGGCCTCTAAAAATTGTCGTCCGGGGCAAATGCGCCCTTTGCCCCCACTTAATGCGCCCCTGGGCGTGAGTCGGCGTATAGATCTGTTCGATTGATGCGCAATTTCGTACCATTCCATCGTCTTCGCTTATCGAATACCGGTATATAGTGATACGCGATAGGCAGTAGAACAATATGAGCCCCGCTAGTGAAGCATCGAAGAAATTTGTCGAATATAATACGCCTAACGTAATCGACGGCCAGACATCAACAACTGTCGAGTGACGTTTTGCCGCTTTCAACTGTCCTATGGGGTAATATTATTATTAGGAACGTGAAGTTATAGGTGCTAAAACATACAAAATATGGAAAAAAAAAACAAATTTTTTTATTAAACGTGCGATAGAAAATAATTCAATATTACATATATAGGTGTATTTAAAAATACTTTTATCAGCTCTGATCGGCATTATTAAAAAAAAAAAAAATACTATAAGCGAACAGCGTATTGTATATAAATACGTTTTCAATATTTGTGAAGTAAAAAAAAAAAAATTGACGTTTTATTTTTTACATGACGTGTCGTCGAACCGCCATTATTTTCTTAAATATAATTAATTGCGTGAAAAAACATAATTTTAAAAAATATATAATTAAATGTACAATAAAATACACAATAATTAAGAAATACGCAACATTTTTTTTCTGAAATTGGCGAAATTTCGTTTATTAGACTCAAATGTGTATATTAAACGGATTTCTATAGTTTTGTCTGTTATACATCGCGAGAGCATAATCATTATTATTTCTCGTCTTGTCCGCGTGTCGTGTAACATTATATCACATTTATTTAATAACCCCCCCCTCCAGACCCCGTTGACTGATATCAGGCTTCTCCTGCAGCACTGTGGCGCGTCGACGTCTCGGAATCAAACGCTTAACATACGTTGTGCCGCGTGTCAACGCGCCGCGCGCTAATCCCAAAGTGACGGATTATTTATGAATAAATTATAATATTCATGATATTAAAATATAACGCGTATTTTCGTACGGCGCGTGTACGGAAATTTCAATAAATCGACAAAATACCGGTATCAGTTATCTGCACGCATATACGAACGAATAATAATTGATTTCGTTGTCGAAAATAACGCGTCGCGTTTGCAAAAAATTTTTAAAAAACCAACGAGCGGCGCACACCACGGCTGAGTCTTTGCGCTGTCTATCTTTTGTCGTTATCTCGCGATAAATGGCGAAAAAACTTCGTTTATTACCGTCGACTGCAATGACGCGTAATATTTTTTACTCTTTTTCCTGCAGAGGGGAAGGATTATTATCGTTTTCGTTATTATTTTTGAGCGACGTCTCGAAACGACGTCTTAACGGCAAAACGAGCGTGTCAATATATATATTTTTTTTTTTTAGCGCGTATATGACGTACGGCGGGAAAACAATTTATACGGCGCTGTGTTTTTCTAAAAAAAAAAAACACTCTTCATTTTCCACTTCCGCAAAAATAAATATTCAAAAAGAACGGGCGCAAAAAAAAAAAAACACTTAGCGAGCCGCGGGATATTGTGTGATGTTACTTTGGATAAAGATTTTTAGAGGAGTTTCGTTATTACTAAAAAAAATTTGAAATCGACTGCGCGAATCATTGCGCATTCGATATAACCGAGCAGAGCTTCGGTGTCATATAATTTATTATTATTAATAACGTGTAGTGTGTATAGAACACATTACTTACGATTGACCCCTTATAGAGTACATCGTTTTAATAAAAATTTCTTACATTAGACATAGGTGAGTAAACATTTTCAAAAATATAATACATTTTTACGTATGTTAGGTAAAAAGACCATATTATATAGGACCGTTATAGTTTTAAACAGACGTGATTTTCCACAACAAATATAATACACTTTGTCGATAAATCTGAAATTGTGACAAACGGTTTTCGACATTTTTCGTGTATAGTTGAATAGTAACTTACGCGTCTGACCGTTGTGTTAAATTTCTAAAACCAAAAAAATTACCTCTTTTACGAATATTATTAAACGCGCCTCAAATTCCTATAGAAATAGCCCCGAATTGAAAGAAACGTACATGATATTTGGTGAATATTTCACGTTTCAATAACCATTAATTTCAAAATTACAAAAAAAAACCAACGAAAATCGATTTCGTCCAAATCGCGTTTTTACGTAATTTTTCGGTAGTTTTTGACGTTGTTTTTATAGGCGCTTTTGAGAAAATCGAAAAATTACCTCTCACTAAATTACCAATTAGACGCGATTTGTGACTGCAATCATACGAGCACTCCTTCTAGTAGAATTTTTTTAAACAGATATAAAAATAAAACACTGTAAAACCAATACTGCATTCTTCGATCCACGTCAGAACCTAAAATTTTAGGAAAAATACCCCCTTTTTAATGGTGAACATACGCCGTTTGTGCTTGAACACTTAATGCAGCTCTGCCGTTATACCTCGTTAATTGCAAGAAATCGTAGAATCTTTAAAAATATTATTAACAATCGTGATAACGTGGCGCTCGGAAGTAAATTATTCGCGTCTCGTATAATTCTTTTTGGTTTATTATATCCTCGCGGAGATGTCGTGCGTGTTCGAGGCGACAATAAGAAAACTATTTATCACAAATGCGAAAAATGCAAAAAAAAACTTTTAAATAAAAAAATATTCCGCCATAAGATATACGCGTTGGAAAAATAAAACGACGTGTCTCTGTATGCGCGATAATGTGCGACGCTCGAGACGGACCTTTGTAAAAATATACTCTTAAATCCGTCGCTGGTGCGTAAATTATTTTTATTATTACCGCGAACGAATGATTTAACTTTAGTGTATTCTTTTCCAAACGTACCTATATTTATATACGCGGCGTACATGGTAAATATAATAATTTATCATTAATAAAATAGTAAAAAAAAAAAGAATTAAAATGATACGCGAAACGGATAGAAATAAAAACGTATAAATTAATACTCGTAAATAATAAATGTCTATGTGCGCGCGTATATGCACACAACCGCGAGATAAAGAGTATTTTTTGAAAAATAAAGAAATATGCGCGTATATACGAGTTTTTGTTTATTTATTACCGCGGTTGTGCAAAAAAAAAGTCATCATTATGCGGAGCTATTAAGCGGAAAACGAACAGAAAATTATGAATATTAATGTAATAAAATGGCGTAGAGTTTAAATGAATAAAAACAGCGAAAAAATTGCTTACTCGGTGAATTTAAATTGTTAAAAATCCAGCTATGGCGCTTGTTATTATAGCGTTATATATAAAAAAAAACGGTAATGTTATATTAAAACATT
Organism: Slavum lentiscoides; assembly: GCA_032441835.1. Lineage (NCBI taxonomy): Eukaryota > Metazoa > Arthropoda > Insecta > Hemiptera > Aphididae > Slavum > Slavum lentiscoides. The sequence goes on from CM063722.1 coordinate 9,214,715, forward strand.
AATTTTTTTTAATCCGACTGTGTGTTCAAAACGTTTTTATTTATAATTACGTTTGATTTCTTTACAGCATTATGTTGTTCTTTCAAAACTGTTATAAATATTATGTAAAATTTCATAGTCATTATCTCGTGTATTAAAACAGCAATATAGTATGATTGTTTTCTAAGAGGCGTTTCGCAAAACGTGAATTCGAAAGTTTTTTTGAAAATTTTATTTCAGAGACATGTTGTTTTATATCTCGTATTAAAAATGTTGTATTCATTCTGCCAACATAGAATTTATATTGACCATGACTTTTTGTCAAAACCGTTGTCTAAATAAAGAAATTTAATACATCAACTCGTGTACATTTCTTTATTTTTATATACTCTTTGGCTCGATTGTATATTCTCACGGCAGGCACGTATACAGGGGGGAGGGGCGGTTTGGGGGTTCAAACTCCCGCCTAAATATTTTAAAGTACCTACTTTGCTTTTACATCTTTCAGTAAACTTTATACTGCTATATAATAATAAATTGTGTGTAATAATTATTATTTGTGACTGCACGTTCCGCATACGTAGGTACATTATTTTCGTGTATTATGGTGACTTCTATTAGGCCCGGGCCGCAAGGAGCGTTGTCAAAGCATACGTTATTGTCTAAATAAATTATTTCCACAAATATTATATACAATTGTATTTTTTTGGCTAACCCCTCCCCCTTCCCCCTAAACAATTTTTTGTGTACGTGCCTGTCGTATATATATTTTTTTTTAACGCTTTATAAGCCGTTCAGGCCTTTAGCTGCTAAAACTGAACTTTTCCGTCTTTCTCCGTCGTGTTCCGGTCCAGCTCTCTCGGGATTGCGTGATTTCCACCATAGTCTCTCGTTGTCTTCATCACCGTCTCGTTCCATCAGTTTCTTCGCTCGCGGTTCTCTTCGTCAGTCTACCATCATCCGCTTGCCAAACCCCCTTTTAACCCATTCCAGTCTTTTGTTTCAGTCATTTGAACTATGGTTATACAGAAGAATTTTGAGAATATCATGGACTGAGAAAATTACCAATACTGAGGTATTGCATAGAATGGGAAAGAAAAAGGAATTAGTTGTAACAGTTAAATGCAGAAAACTCCAGTACCTAGGACATATTATGCGGAACAAGTGTAGATATGACCTTCTCCAACGTATTTTACAAGGAAAAATAAATAGCAAAAGGTCGCCTGGAAGAAGAAGAACTTCGTGGCTTGCCAACCTAAGAACATGGTTTGACAAAAGTTCGGTAGAACTATTCCGAAGTGCCACTAACAAAACTCATATATCAATGATGATCGCCAACATCCGAAGCGGATCGGCACATTAAGAAGAAGAAGAAGTCTTTTGTTTGTAAAGCTCATTTATCCGAATTTATTTGATCTCATTTCCCGTATCTGCTCTTCCGTATTATATGTTGAGCTACGGATCTTGCCCAGTATCTGCCTTCTCAAATCTTTTTTAAATTATATTATCTTTATATATTACGTAGTAAATGCAATTATTAATCGTTGTTTAATCGCGAAAATTGTGTTCTGCTCCGGTCAACATAATATAGGTACGTAGTATACACAAATACACACGCAGTACGTACATACGGGCAAATTTTATCATAATTTATTCGCAATGCTATTGCAAGTCAGACGTGTGCATGGATGTGTAATCGGATACGGCGCACGGATTTTCTTATTCGTGACTTATTTACGAGAGAGTCGGATTAAAACTTCCCCAGGAACAAACTGTCAATTAAAAATATTATTGCGCGTTGGTCGATTTGTACGTTAACAGTAATTAATTTGACACGTTTGGCGCTATTGCCGACACGTAGTCGACAATAAACACGCATTATTACAGCACTTTCAATTTTTAAAGAAAATATGACTTTTTTTTCGATCTCACGGGAAATTTCCGGAAAGATTTACTCGGGGCATTCCACATCAGAGGTACATCGAATACAGTTAATATTTATTCGCTTTAAAACGTTAATTTAAAATTGGTCATTATTTTTAACCGGGATGGCTCTTATTCACAATATTGACGGAAAGAACGCAATAAATCTCGAAGAAATTTTCGCTCAACTCTCCAGTAAAAAAAAAAAAAAAGACGTTTGGAATTTTTATTACAATATTCTGTTTTCTAAATTCGAATATATATATATTATATATATATCAAAATAGCCGAATTCCATTATGTTCTATGCGTGTAATTTTATTACTGTTTGATTTTATATATATATATACAGGTGGTATCTGTTTTATTTATTACTAAAAAAATATTTTAAATATTATATAAAATATCGTTTAAACAGTATATTGGGACGAAATTTCGACGTTTTATTTTAAACCAGCTCCCTTTCCTCCTACAGAGAGAAATTGAAAGTACATCACTGGTATATTATATACGACACATTATCGAGGTATCTGTTATATAATACTACGTATATATGTATATATATGTACATTGGAAGCTTACAATAAATAATGTAACGCCCCGCGATGGTCCGAAATTTATTGTGAATCGATATATCCTCTCGGTTCGTTTAACCGAACGAAATAAACAGCCATCATAAATATTAGAGTGCGGGAAAACGAAAATGTATAGATAGTACCTATATATTATTATATATATATTGTATACCTACATACGCGCCGCCGATGTCCCGCGAAGATTTACTAATTTAAAATGGCGGCATATTGTGGCGGCACATGCATAGTATGGTATGGGTTACAGCTGATTTAAATGAATAAATCATACGCATACGAAACCCGCGTGTGTATGCACTATAAAATATATTATTTTATTGCGAAATTATATTTTCATAAAGTCTTTTTAACCGTCTTCTTAAAGTCTTATCACTTATACGCGTACTGAAACGTCGTCGTGTGCTTAACGCGCGAGTAAAAATAATAGTGTCGAGTAAATTTTAAAAAATTTACTTTACCTTTTTTTTTTTTTTTTATCAAGTACTATTATAATTTATACGCGTGATATTTAAATTTGTTTTCTTTTTAAACCGTGTACCGATGAAGTATACTTACACATCTCGCACGTATATATATATATATATGTACGCAATAACGTGTATTAAGTTGTTACTGGTTATTTAAATAATGAAATTGAACTGCGAGTACGCTTTCATACGCTTTTTTTTCCTTTCCTAATCAGTAATCACGCACACATACACACGGTGAGATGGAGATAAACAGTTTGCCGTTCGGTTATGCGCGTGTGTATAATAATATGCTGTATAAACATATACCTTCAACGCCCGGAAAAAAATAATAAAATTTCGAATTTTTCGACGTAATTCACGAGTAGTTAAAATAGCGGATTATAATACTTACGATGTTATCATTAGAGTCTATCATTTCGCTCGCAGTGTAATTTATTGCAAATCATATATAAAAAAACAATGGAGGATCTGAAGCTGATTCAAGAAAAGGTAGCGAATTGTGGTATCATAGGTAAATGCGATTTCCATAACGGATTTCTAGTTTGGTCTGTTACTAAATTTGTATCACATTTTATAACCTCTCCCCCGTCGACTGATTTTTGGCTACGCCACTGAGTCCTATATTGCGGAGAAGATGGAGACGTTCACCAGCGTTCGTTTATAAAACGCGCTTCGATGAAGAGTCAAAGTCTAGCTGGGACGGAGAACGTTTCGGGTTTTCGTTTATAAAAGGTCTCTGCGCAGGACCGTTTCGCAAGCGCACAAAAGATAAATCTCTATCGTTAACGTATACACACACACACACACATAATATATTGTAAACGTGCAGTGCACTATATATAATATAAGGTCGCCCGGTACACGGAATGACGGCGGTAAAGTCGGTGGTATAAAACATAATATAGTAACCGGTGTGGTAATATATATATATATGTACAGTGGTGAGGTGGGTAATAGTTGGAAGGAACATTGAATGAAAATCCTGTGTGGTTCAAAAGGTTTCAAAAGCTTTGAATAAAACACCTTCCCTTCTCGCCGGTCGTTACCCCCATCATCGTCATCAACGCACAAACGACGCGTTGACTCCCGGCCGTCGCGCGCGTCCTATTTTAACAGCGATACAAGGGCGTAGCCAAGGAGGTGTCTAAGGAGGTTATAGCCTCCCCCCCCCCATTGGCCGTGATTTTTTTTCATTAGCTATTTACGCCGTATTAATTGCAATCATTCAGTGATTAGTTCTAGAAATACTCTTAGAAGACGGCAGTTAGTCGATTGGGAATCTTAATTGTTAAAATAAAATATCTACTAATACCGCGTGAAAATTATTACTACGTATCCAAAATAAAATAAAAAAGAAATTAACAATAATAATTATATTATATTCTCGTAGTCTGTTGTAGTCTAAGTAACAATAATCTAGAAAACAAGGGAACAAAAAAATCTTCATTTATCGCGGAGAAATTACAATATTAGTAAATCGTTCTGAAACACCCTGTACACGTGTATCAGCCCCATATTATGTTTACTCTATACACAAACCGAGAGTGCTCTATTAGTGTAGTATACTTACTGCAATTACGTCTCTCTGCGGTTTCGAAAACGGTCCATTATCCATATCTTCTGCACACAATTTAATTAAATCTCCCGAATTTAATGGGTGTATTATGATACCACATGACTGGAATCACTGAAATGATGAATTTCAGTAATGCGCGATGTTCAAACTAAAGTTATTCAAATCGATACAACTCCGTATACAGGAATACATAAGTCGTCTAGAACAGCGTTTATCAAACTAACACGTGCACATCTTGCAAATCTTGCAAAACCTCAAATTCAAATAGCAAACAACGAAAATGTCTTTCGAATTTTACAGTTTAATAATTCGTCGCACGAATCACAGAAATATACAATATTATGATTAGTCGGTACGGTGGAATACGACGAGAATAGTATTATAAAACTTAGTTCTACACACGACGTGCACATTTATTTATCGAATAATTTATTCGCTTTTTTTGAAAATAAGCGTGTCTGATTTTTGACGTTCAGCACAACATCTAAAGGGCTCTGCAAGCCAAAAAAAATGATTTTCAGAACCGACGGTCTCCAATATAATCGTATAGCCGTATATTATATGGTCCGCTCGTGTTTAAGAACGTTTTGTACTATTGGATTTATATAATGAGTGCTATCTTTTTCTCTCGTGATTGAATAAAATACGAACCACTCGGACTTGATTAAAAAAAAAATTTTTTTGAACGCTCGAAATTGAGCGATATAATTGATAACACGAGCGCGCAATCGTACAATATTGTGAAACGTTCTTCGATTTCCTCAATAGTTTACATACGCGTAATTGAAAACAATTTAAAAAAATTAAGAGAAAAACTATTTTCATCAAAAACCTATTGAAAAACGGCAAAAACGCGATTTCGCTCAAATTTTCGATTCGAGTCGTTCCCAAAACGTTTTCAAGTCATTTTATTTCCTTCGTTCGATAGAAATTTCAATTCTTCAAATCTATACGGTCTAATGCCGATGCTTTTTACAGTATTAAACACATCCGAGTTCCTTTTGAATTTTTTTTTAGTAATTATATCTAACACAAGTTTTTTTGGCTGTAGTTGCAATTCATCATGCGTAACACATTGATGATATAAAAAAATTCCGTCGTCGATTATACTGTTTCGAGTTTCAAATCCGGAATCGAATTTTTATTTTATTTTTAACGATATAATCATATAGATATTTTCGATAATTTTCCACGGGTATCGATATGGAATGGACCTAAAAAAAAAAAAAATATTATTATTATTATTATACTTTATAACGACGTATTCATGCTTTTTATAACATCGCGACTGTACACACATATACACACAGTGCAAATCACGTCGGTTTTGTTGAGGACATTAAACGGTTTAACAACGGTATATAGTTGTTACTCCTTTTTTTTTTTACCCATTTCACCGTAAATATTTGTCGTCGAAACGAAATCTGATGATGTTTTATGAGAAGAAGAAGAAAAAAATTATAATACTGTACAACGACGACCATTCGTATAGGAATACATACATTATACACACACACACACACACACACGTTTAATAACTGACATCGGATTCCGTTCGATTTACAGTTAAATCGAACGTTTCACTGGAAATACTGTAGAACGATTGAACGGATTATAAAACGATTTTTAAAGATAATCCCCGAGTTCAACGATATTTTACTGTAGTAAACACTGCACAGAATAATATTATGCATGCACTATCTGTTGTGCGTTACAACGTTACATACGAACATAATGTATTATATACCCCTTTTATCTACGGTAAGCGTCCGTCAGTATATATTTATTTTTATTTTTTTCCGATAGTAAATTCTATTCAAATCGCACATAGATCGAATAAACGTTTTTTTTTTTTTATAATGCATTCGCGAGCAATTACACATAAATATGTGCACACAGTGCTGTACAAGTCCCTCGTTAATTGCAATAAAACAAATTACAAATACCTCATCGTTTTTTTCGTAATAATTAAATCGTTTATGAATATATTGAATTTTTTTTTCCGTCAATAAAACGTCATAATATACGCGTAATAGCACATAGGTTTTTTTGTTAATTATCTGGTCAAAAAAATTAAAACACTCGTTGAAAAGGAAAAGAAAAAAATATTTTTGACCGCGAGTGTTTACGCTATGCGGTTCCCACTGCAGGATACAACGTAAAGACAATTTTCTTTTTCAATAATTTCCGATTCGCATTGATTAAAACGAGAAATGTTGTTTTTTTTTTCGGTTTCCCGTACTCGGGTTTATCTGCGCGAAGAAAGAAATAAATCAATAATAACAGCGACAACGGAACCTCGCGATTTCTTCCGTTCGTCGCTGTAGTAATATTATTTGTGAGTAGGAAATCGATGAGGGGGGAAAAAATCCAAAAAATAAATATATATATATATATAAAAAGTAGCCGTTTTGCGATAAGAACCGGTTTGCCGTGTCGCTCACCGTGGGATTTAAATATGTGGCGATCGTTGCAGGCTCCCCCGGCACTCGATCGTCGCCGAAGACCGTCAGAAGAATTGCGCGCGAACGATAAAAATATAAGACGATTTTACCGTACTGCATAATAATAACGACACTACGTTCGTGTAATTCCTATAGAATAGTATGGAAAAAAAAAAAAGAAATTAATTGATATTTTACTACTCTATATACACTGTCATCGATAATTGGTAATAAAAAGCAAAAAAAAAAAAACGTAAAATAATAAATATATTATAATACGCGAGTATCTCGTATTAGTACTTTAAATAATTAATTAGGTGGTAATGAACGGTCGATGTCTTGTGAGGAGATAATGGAGTGTTTTTTTTTCCTATACATTAACCGAAAGAAATAAAAAAATTAAATCAAACATAACATATTTAACGTGAATGTTAAAAAAAAAAAAATTGATTGGGTAAAAAAACACGTTCGTTATATTTTATATATTATTATTATTACTCGGTCCGAAGTCGTATCCGAATACAAGTGCGTTGACATTTTGTCGCCTAATTATAATCGAACTGTATCGCCAGCGCAAATGACTCTTATAAAGATAATTTAAATAATAAAACGCGTTGTATATTATGCATATACATAATATATAGTATATATAATACTGATAATAATAAAACCCAATACAAGTTATTGCTAAATACATTAGCATATTATATTTTTTTTTTTTTGTAAATTAATATTGCGGGTCAGTGATTATAGAATGCGATATAACGTTCCGGAGGTAGCGTATTCGAGATACAATAATACTTTTCTTATTACACTCACGAGAAAATATTACAATAATATAGAAATATTTAAAGGACTTAGTTTATTATATTTATATAATCGAAACGAAAAATGTTATTATATTAATTATATCGTTTCGGTGTACTCGAGAGAAAAAAAATGGGCATAAATAAATATTGTATTAAATTCGTTGCAATAACGTTGCAAATAACGCGGATAAGGCTAATTCGAAATTTTTAAAAAGTTAAACCTTCACAAAATATTATTAAAAACATCAATATTAATATTAATGAGAGTATCCTTTTTTTTCTGTTTTAATTAGTACACTGAGGACATTTATTTTTTTGGTATTAATAATATTAAAATAACGAATGTGTGTAATATTTTGTCGACTGACAGCGACGTTCACAAAAAAATTATCCGTATAATTCTGTTAATATTATTACAATAATAATAATAATTAACGCGTACGGCGGTTTGACCGGCGTGTCCTTGCAGAGGAAAAATAAATATGTCTAGGTTGAAAAAATATCTGAATAATTTATGAAACACGCTTTTACCGCGCAACGTTGTAGTGTTTCATACGTTGTATGCGTTTATAATAATAATAATAATAATAATAATATTGTGTCAATTATGCGGATTACGGTCCGCAATGTTTTCTAAACTTTCGAAATTGTACGTGTCAAACTATGTAGCGTTATAAGTATATGTGTATACGGCGAAGAAGATTTCTGTTCCGATATACGTTTACGCGGTAATAAATAAATTGTTTTTTTCACTCAACAGGAGACAGCCAATCGTTAAAAAAAAAATGTTTTCTATACTTATAGCTACGCTGTTATATATTAATAACCCCGTTTGTTTTCCCACAGGTAAAGTGTTTTTTTTTTTTGTTACAATACGCGTAAACTATAAAACGGCACTGTGTAAAATTACGATTTATATACGTCGTCATATTTAAATTCAAAAGTATGAAAATATTTTTAAAAAATCAAGAAAAAGGGTAAACGCTGAAAGTATAAAATAAAGCGTACGAAAGAAAAAGATTTATTTTTAAAACGAGTATCGTAAAATCTCGTCCTAAACGGTGCGTTATTAATTTTTTTTTTTTTTTTTGACATAACCTATTTTGAAAATATTGCCGCTATCCAAATCCACTGTTTTTAATTTCGACTCCATTCTAATAAACGTCATTTAACGTTCGCAACGATATAAATAACAATTTATTGTCGCGTTGAGTACATATAAACACTGGTATAAGTACGGGTCATTAAGTAATAAGTTAGTTATAGTAAAGTAACGAGCTTAAAAAAAAAAATTACAAAAAAAAAAATCGTTAACAGAATAAGTGTATATACGAGTTACTATATTATATCGAGTACGCACTGCAAGAGTCCATTTATCACGAAAGCGAATCGTTTTTCACGTTTAAGAACGAATGTATTATGACAAAATAATAAATGTTCGCGGTTAATACCGCCGTATAAAAAAACTACGGTAATAATAATATATACGCTATAATTTATAATATTATTACTACTGCAGGGATAGCTAAATATAAAATATTTTACTCGACTCGAGTGACTAATTATTTTTAGTTAAGTGTAATTATATGTAGTTCGTTATCCTCCTTATAGGCAATAAAAAAAAAAAAAAAAAAATTATAAATATACGAGTAAGTAAATTATCGGTTTTTTTTTTTTTTTTTTACATTGTGTAAACATTATAATATATAGTATAAATTAGAAATTAAGAAGAGAGATATAATTATAATAAATTATATATTTTTACGTCGTTTTAAGTAATTCGATAAATTTATTTAAAATATTGTTCAGGTTTTTTTTTTTTTATAATATACAGTCTTGTTATTTTCTCGCGCGCGAAGCACCGTCGTTATCAATAATATGCTAATAATTTAAATTGAATTTACTATGATACTGAATGTATTATTTTGTAGAGGTGTGTTTCGGTTTATTCAATAATTCTAATATTATATTTTACCTTTTAATCGTCATGTTGTGTTCAATCGAATTCAAAAACCGATGCGACTCGTAGTCCTACTTTTTTTTTCTTCCAAACCCAACAATCGTTTATAATCACCAAGCTATTTGTAATAATGTTATACGTGAAAAAAATATACGTCATGAAAAATCAACCGGTATTTGAACAGGCATACGTATTGTAACCACAGATAAACGGAATGTTCTAATATTTATGTCCATTTACGCTTCTCACGAAGCCTCTTCTCACATTATTATTCTATTGCGAGTGGGGAGATGTAGTGAGGAGAAGCAACTTTTCAGACGAAGGCATAAATCCCCCATAATAGTTAATATGCGCACGGGATCTATACAAAATCAACATTTTGCAAAGACCTATTTATGTAATTTTTTTTTCCTAAGAATTTTTTTATACGTTTATTTCACCAATGTACCCAAATTTTTACTTTATTCGTTTACATTTATATTATTTATGTGTGACAAAAAACGAATGGATTTCATGTACTTCTTATATCTATCTCAGATTTCGAGATTTATCGTGGGTACAATTTATATATGAAGATCCTCCGTCGTTTTCAATATCATTTCATACCAATTTTACTTATTTATTTTCGTGTGTTCACCGAATCGTGCAGCTAAAGGGTCAAATCTCCTAAAATCAACTGTCTAACCTAAGCATTTGATAGCGACGTCGTGACGAAGCAGATAGAGTGGAATGTAAAAAATAAAGAGAAACGGGAGGAGCGTAAATAGGTAGAATTATTTTTTCGGCTATTCATAGGAAATCGTTAGGTTTTTGATGTGAAACTTCTTTAGACGCGCCTTATATGGGGAGTAAACCCATGAAACGAGCGAGCGAACGAAATTCCAGTATAAAAAAAAATTGAAACGAGAGCGCTCTAGTTGACCTTACCTAAGTTCCAAGTTCCTAACCTAAGTGAATCGATAGGTGGATGGGTGGTGGGTGTGTAAATAATTCGATTTCGCTTCACTTAAATTTATATGACACGGCACCACGGCAAATATGTATTCAAATCAGGGCTGTCATTTGAAAAAATAATAATGTTTAACGTTTTTTATCGTTATTTACCTTTTGCGTTTATCGTTATGGTATATTTTAGCGTTATGGATTACTTGTGTTTAACGTTAAAGAAAGTTTTATCGTTATATAATATTTACGTTTTACGTTTATCGATATTTTAACGTTATTTTTGTTTTAATATCGATTTTTTTCTCCAAATTAATAAATCTATTCATATTTCATAGACTATAGCACGTTTTCAAATCTCATAAACGTAATGTACTTCATTAAACTTCATTGATTATAAAAGTACTAATTTTTTATCTTTAATTTTTTGATTTTATACATTTTTTCAGTGAGAACCTTGGTTTATTTTTTACTTTGTATTCCGATGCAGAATATTTTTCTTAAAACGTCGATTATATTACCAATAGAAACTTTTCTGACTAGCTGACATCTTCTCAGACACGTATCTTTGAATAATTTTTACCATCAAGTAAACAAAAATAATCTGATAGGGCCAATAACAATAAACAGTATATTTCAATTCGCGATATCACACCGCAGAAAGAGAATTTCCGCGAAAGACATATCGGAAACCGTGTGTCTCAATACGCGTGCGTCTAGCTGACGCGCGTGTACGCGTCCGTATGAACCCAGCCTTATTATAGAACTATAATAAACCTACACCATAGACTTATATTTTCCATAGTAAATTGGAAAAAAAATATTGAAATAACGTTAATTCTATTTTTCGTTTTTTGATATTTTGATATATATTAACGTTAATACATCATTTCGTTTAATGATATGTTTTAATTTGTGATAGTTTAAAATTAGTGTTTATTGTTTTCCGTTACGTTTTTTGATATTCGCTTCAATTGATATTTTACAATTAAAACGTTATAATCAAAACGTTATTATAACGTTTGCGAGCCCTGATTCAAATACTCCGTGACAACGGGTATTCCCTAAGTATTTTCAAAATACTTCACGAAAAGTATTCCAAATACTTTAAGAACACTTTTTTTTATTATTGGTTTTCAGAAATAACACTAATTTAATAATATATAAAATATAGTAATTATATTATTATTATTAAACCGAATACAAGGTCAATATGTATTTTAGGTGTTTAATAATTTTTTTTTTAATTCTGTGTTTATTAATTAATACAATAACTAATAAGTAAATCAATAATACGAATTAGTTTAAAATATAACACAATTATATTTAATATTGGTGTTATCAAACGTATTTGATCATTCGAACAAGGCTGTCTTCAAACACCGAATATAGCGAGATTATTGATAAAATAATTGATATTAAATATCTATTGTGTTGCTACTCGTATTTAATTTCAAAAATAATATTACTTTTCTCGTTTAAATAATAAGTTACTAATTTTATGTATGCGCTATTTCTGATATGATTGATCATTAAAAAGTATTCGGAATTATATACTATATTCAGAAAACTTTTAAAAAGTATTTAAATTATTGTATTATAAGAATACTCTCAAAAAAGTATTTAAAAAGTGTTCGGAATACTACCCGAGTCTGACAAATATCGTTCGTAATAGAGCAGGTAGCAGTGGTTACGGCCGGTTTAAGTCGATTTCGAGAGTATAGTGGTTAATTAATATAAGTCGGGGAATATTCGTGACCGGGATTTTATTATTTTATGATAAATAATATTATTATATTATATAAGTATAATATTATACGTAAGAAAAATTATTCTGTCTCTGAGACGTATACTGCGCGTAATAACACAGAGTTGCAACTGAATGTGCGTACACTGACTGTTAATAGATTAACCTATATATGCGTGTGTGCAAGTACTTACGTTTTTGAAAAAGATTTGCAAATAAAATTAATAACTATGTGAGTGTGTGTAAGCAATACGAGTTCTCTTACCTCGGGGGTCGCCTGTACTTTGTCGCGAATCGAACACGCTAAGTGATTATAACACACGAAAAATCTGAAATCTTAATTGCGATTGCGAAAACAAAAACTATTATTCGATATATTATTATGACCGATATTTTTTACTGTTTTCGTTTTTTCTCGTTCGATGTCGGTACGAAATGTATCAGCCGTCAATGTAAATTGTTCGTGTATATTCGTTTGTTAATTTTTTTAGTAAGAAAAACGACGTAGAAGTTTTCATAAAAATTGAAAATCAATATTTATTCGAGTATAAACGCGAACGATATTCCATTGACAACAATACGAAGATAACGTAATGTGTTGATAACCGCTTCGGTCAACGTTTTATATAAATGATGTTTGATTTTCTGTGCGTTTCTTTTTTTTTTTTTATGAATCGATCCGTAAAACATTGGCGTAATTAGAAATTTCTGACAGAGTCTTAATAGTTTATATTAATTAAGAAAATATTAGCTATATAATCTCGCGTACAATAAATATTTGTATATAATAATTATATGTTCTTATAAATTATAAAGATTTGGTTGAAATACGAATATTATATGGAAACACCGGTTGTTTGACAGAAGACTCGGTTAAACGTAAACATTTTATTATTAGGTACAATTTCTCTATAACCATATAATTTTATTTGAAATATTCAAGCGATTTCCTATTTTAACAGTTTTTCATTCGTCGTACAAATGAGCCGTCGATCGATATGAATTCGGATATTTTAAAATCTTAAAATGAATTCACTTTTATGCGGCGGCGTAAATTTATACAATTTGACGTTGTCAAAAATCTGCTAGACGAGCAGTTTTCGAGATAACCTGGCCAAAAACTTTTCTAACCTAACCGCGTATTCTCGACAAATTTCTTTTATCGCGATGAATTTCCGAGGACGAAAAACGTTAAATCATACAATTTGTTTCGTGACTCCTATTACTTTGCAGAATGTATTGTAATCGGACGAGAATCGCGTGCCGTTTAAGACAAAACGTTCCGCCAAAAAGTTTTCGGCTCTCGCGAGCAACAAATAAAACGCGAAAGTTGTTTAAAATGGAGCGTTTAACTAATTTATTCGGAAAACTCTTCGTCCGTAGTACTGTACAGCGGTGTCACAATAGATCGTTATATATAATTATAAAAAAAAAATAATTACAAACACTATTGTCGAAAGCTACCGTTGTAAATCGTCGTTGGAAATACTAATTTACAAGCCCGTTGAACGGCTCCGAACGTTTGTTTTCCTCTCACAACAGCCGCCGACTGCGCCCACTGCCAAATATAACTTTTGACATTACGTTATGACGGGAACGTAGCAAAATATACGAAATTCACCAGTTTGTTCAATTGCCGTTCTCAAGTAAGTCTCGCTGCGCGTTTAAATCTGCTTTGCTTTGCTTTGATGGAATGGCTATGCCTTTACCTATTCCAGGCTTGCGCCTCTACTAGGGGATGGAAGTGGGGGACTGTCGGTTAGTTAGTCGGTCTGCCCAAGTTAATGGGTACGGTTTGGGTAAGTGTTTGGTTGTCGGTAGGGAGTGCGTTTTTCCAAGGAGGCGGATGTGTTTGTGGTCGGAAAAGGAGTTTTTGTAGAACATCGTTTTGGATTGAGTTTGAATTGATTCCTGGATTGATTTGAAGTTTGTAGATTTATGAAGGATCGAAATTTTGACGAAAGTAGGTAACCCCGTTATCGTACGGATGCCGATGTTCTGGACGGATTCGATGCGTTTCCAATGTGAGCGACCAATGAAGGGCGCCCAAGAGGATCCAGCATAGGTGAGGATGGGAGATACGTAAAGTTTGAGTAAGTTTAATTTCGTTTTTGTTGGTACGGGGTTTTTTCTCTTTAGTATGGGGTGCGTTTAAATCGAGTATAATTCGCCACTATTTTATACATTCAGACGAGTACGACAAAACTGAGTTTCCGGCCAGGTTTTGTTCCGTATCCTGTCCCGGTCGCCTCATAAAAAAAAATGCGTATATTATCGCGGAATAACGTTACGCAATAAGTCATTAACACAGTGTATACGTATAACACAACTGCAGTTACGTATTTCCGATGATTCTCGAGATGCATTCATTTTAATCGAAATTCAGACTATTCAGAGATGATTTTAATCACTTATAAATAGGGCTATCTAGGCATATTTTTTTTTTGTGACTTCTGATTAACGGTTTTATTTGAAATGTCCACGTATTACGTCATGACGAAGCAAATGGTGGTTACTTTATTTCGCATATTTTGAATGAAATGCATGTTATTGCGTATTTCGACAATAAACAACTAAAACGCATGTATTTTGGTGTATTTTAGCCGCAGTGGTTGGTAGAAGAAGAAACATGGAATGTAATCAAAAAATAAATAAATAAATACCCAAGTACTTATATGGGTACAACAGGAGTATCTTCACTGCATGCAGATACATCGGTACATGGTATATGTCTTGTACGTATATATCTTTACACGTGACAAAAAGTTACCTATAGCTTAGTCCTCGTCTCCTCGTACCTGTAGACATATCTATATTTACAGACATCTATATAGATCGCGCTGCCATCGCCGTTCCGATGTAATTGGCAACGACGGTATAGAAGTGGGGAGGGGGGACCTGGCCGGGTGTTGAGTAGAGCCGGGTTCATGACGTCATGGTAACGCTCTCGGTGTCGCATAAATTTATAGAATGATCCCAGCCATAAGACACGTACGTGTCAATTACATATAGCTACGTATGTATTATTTCGTTTAAAATATTAATAATATCTAATTTTAATTGTCGTAAACTCGTATAACTGCAACAGATTATTCTACAATTACAGCACTCGAGTCGTCGTAGTGGTTGTTTTGATGTCAACATCATTGCTTCGTGTAACACTTTCGAATAAAATCAATAGTTTATAATAATATTTCTGCAGAATTTAGAAACGTTGTTTTTGTATATTGCG
Organism: Slavum lentiscoides; assembly: GCA_032441835.1. Lineage (NCBI taxonomy): Eukaryota > Metazoa > Arthropoda > Insecta > Hemiptera > Aphididae > Slavum > Slavum lentiscoides. The sequence continues at coordinate 9,230,390 of CM063722.1, forward strand.
CCGTATTTTTTCAAATTTTTTTTGTTGCATATAAATCGTAGCCTTGTTACTTGTGAACAATATGATTTCGAGAAAAATGTCCGCGAAGAAAAACGCGTATTATAGAAATCACTCTTCCTGCGCGCGCGCGCGTGTTAAGTATTTAATAAAACGTTTTTTTTTGCGAAGAAACCCCGACTAATTTAAACTAAAATACAAAACAAATAAATAAATACTTTTTGAAATTTCGATTTGTATCTTTCTTTTTTTAGAACGCTTAATATATGTACTGATGATTATCAAAAAAAAAAAAAATGAGTACATCATAATATAAAATCGTTTTAGAATACACGCGTATACGTTCACCACCCATTATTATCGGTTCCGAATTTAACGACACCACACTGGGGCGTGCGGAGTCTATAATATAACGACGTGGGCGCGTGTACAAGACGTCGAAAACGACAAAAAAAAAATAGAAAAAAAAAACGTTCGATGACTTTTTGTTCGTGTCTCTTTTTCGAACGTTCGAAAGACTGTGTGCTGGAAGAGATAATATGTAATCGTGTGACGAAATTAATTCGAACAAGGAAATGGAACGGGGCGGCGAGGAGAAAAAAAGTTTTGAAAAATTACACGCGATACAGGACGCGCCGAGAAGGAAAAAAATGCTTGTGCAGTGTCAGTGAAGACGGCTTTGTCGGCGACGCGCGACACACACCGCACGATCAATTACGCGTGAAAGAATTCGTTACCGGGCTAACACACACACACGATACCTCGGTCGCGGTATAATATACGGCAAACTGCAGTCGTGGGTGATGATATTATGGCGGTGGACACACACAAAAAAATGGTACCAGAATAATCGAACAACGGTTTTCTTCTTCGGATTCAATTATTATTATTGTCGCGCGCACGCCTACTCGACACTCGCGGGAGTTGTAATAATATTTTTAATAAAATCACACGACGACGGGCAAACCGCAGTGTCCGGCGGTTAATTTGTCAACGCGGTCGTTCACGCGCCACGGTATCGGAGTGGAGATTTCGTGTTTTTTTTTTTTTAGTAGAAAATAAAATGTAAATTTCGAAGCGTAGAACGAAAAAGAGAAAAACGACCGATTCTTCCGCGATCGCCAGGGAACGATAATTTTTTTTTTTTTTTGTCTCTTTCTCTGGCCTGGACCCCACCGTTTCTGTCGTCGCGTCTCCGCCTCCTTCTCGGCCGCGCGCCGTCTCGGCGCGGTGCGATATTAATGACGGACGGAGGCTGCCGGCGGCTTTACCGGAATCAAATCGATTTAAAACAATAAACGGGTTAAGGGGGAAATCGTCTTAAAACGTATATTAGAATCGTGTTTTTTTTTTTTGTATTCTCCTCGTCGTCGTTTCACTCTGTCGCTCCGGGCTCAGCGCGCACGTGACGCGCACCATACGTGATATACACGTGAACGACGAACACGGATTTCAGGCGTTATGAATAAAATAAATATAATACTCGTATTATTAATATAATAATTAATTATTGTGTACTTAAGCAACACCTATAAAATTCGGTGGGTTTTTTTAAGTCTTTTCGTACATAAAACCCAACGGGTTTTAAAATATAATAAGCGAATACTCAAATTCATGCGCGGTATAATAAATATTTTCAATATCGACAATCATAGGCGCAATTCGATTTTTGAATTTGGGGGAACCATTATATATATATATGTATCTAATTCATCGGATCAAATCGCCCTAAATCTGATCAATTCCCTGCAAACAGGATACGATCCCGGAACTGTTTATAGGCCCAAAGCCGAAGCAAAGCAAAAAGCATCATTTTTCATGTCGATACGACTTTTCCGATTTATTATTATCTAATAATTCCGTTATTATTAAAACCGTAATTTATTTTATTTTAAATACCGGCTTTCGGATTTAGCTTTGAATTTCATTTTTGTATATTTAGATTATATGTGTATGCGTATGCACGTGTTCTATGCGTCTATATTATTATTTTATTTTCTGTTTTTTTTTTCGTCTTACTCTCGAAAACGTAGTCGTGTCTTAATGTAAACCGTTTTGTTTTATATTTCGCACGTGTTTAACGTGAAACATACCTCACATACAACTGTTGAGATATATGGTTAAAATTTCAATAATAATAATAATGACGACGAAATAAAATAAATTTTTTATGAAGCGACCGGGTTAAGGATACGGAACAAAACGCGGCCGGAAATTCGGTTTTGTCATATTCGTCTGAATGTGTATAATAGTGGAATTATACGCGATTTAAACGCGCAGCGAGACTTACTTCACAGAACGGCAGTTGAACGAACCGGAGAATTTCATACACTTTGCTACGTTTCCGTCATAACGCGTGATGTCAAAATGTATATATATTTGGCGGGGGATGCAGGCGACGGCTATTGTGAGAGGGAAACAAACGCCTCGGAGCCGTTCAACGAGCTTGTAAATTAGTATTTACAACGGTAGCTTTCGACAATAATTTTTGTAATTATTTTTTTTTTTTGTAATAATACATAACGATCTTTTGTGACATCGCGGTACAGTACTACGGACGAAGAGTTTTCCGAATAAATTAGTTAAACGCGCCTTTTTAAACGACTTTCGAGTTTTATTTGGAGCCCGAGGGGCTTGAAAAGTTTTTGGCAAAACGTTTTGTCCTAATCGGCACGCGATTCTCGTCCAATTACAATGTGTTCTGCGAAGTAACGGGTATAGGAGGAGTCACGGTGTAATTTAACGTTTTCCGTCCGCGAAAATTCACCGCGATCAAGGAAATGTGTCGAGAACGCGCGGACGAAAATATTATAGAAAAACGATATGGTTTGCGACGGATTTTTTTTTTAACAGCAGATTTTTGACGGTGTGGCGCCCGTGCTGATATTGAATTCAATCGTTCAATCGAACTCTTTGAATTCATATCGATCGCGTCCCGTTTGCACGACGAATGAAAATTATAATTAATTCACGATTATTTCAAATGTACAGGTGCAAATAATAATAAAAAAAAAACGGAAAATAAACGGGATAAAAAGCTTTTGGGCGCGCAACGCCAGGAAGTACGGTCAGTATAGCCTTCGGGGTTCTTTCTCCGAAACGATTATTTCAAAGAGAATCGTAGGAACGTAAAAACGTAATAAACCGATATTTTTAATAATTGTTTTTTTATTCAATAAAAACGAATAAATCTTAAATTCCTCGAGTGCGTCTTCCCGACTTCTCGCGTATCTCTCCGCCCTTCAATATACCCGTTTGTGAAACCGATTCCTGCGGGTTACCGCGGTTTTTCATTGAGTTGAGGTGTTTTCGGAATGCTGCGTGTTTGCCGCGCAGTCCGTTACGCGTCCTAGTGTGGTATAGCGTGGAACGAGACGGTTACTAAATAAATCGACCAACGCGCAATAATATTTTTAATTGACGTTTTGGTCCTCGGGGAGAGAGGTGAGAGAGGTTTTTAACTCGATACACTTCCTACACGCCACTGAGTACGTGACACGAAAGCGCGAACCTCGTCTAATGTTTTACGACGTCATATATCGACGACGGAAATTACACGCTGAAAAACGTCCGGTTCTCCAATTCGCTCTGTAGTTGTACGTGATGCTCAGAAATTGCAGGTTTTACAAAAGTGTTTTATTTTTATATCTGTGTTTTCGACTAGAAACATTGCTCGCGGATGATCTCCTCGCGCGTTACGTTCCGCGCGGCTAACAAATATTGTATCTAGTCTGTTTGGAAAAATGTTTTCGATTTGCTCGGTATAGGTTTCTTATGCGCGTAATATTCGAGACGACCGTGCAAAAATTCGGGAGAAAAACTCTGTTCCCGCAACAGTTTTAAAAGCGGCACAAAAGCTACCGAAATAACGGTCGGAGAATTTTGAAATTTATACACCAAAATATGTGACTTTGCTTTCTACATACGTAAAAATATTTCTTTCGATTTCGGGCTATTTGTAGGGATTATTACGTGTTGCGCGAATTAAGTCGTAAAAGAGATCATTTTTATACGACATCGTAGGTCGTATAGATTATTTTAACTGTATTCAAATAGGTTTTGACAACACTGAGTCACAATTTTTTTTTTTTATTCATTACCACTTCAACGTTTTCCTACAAAGTGCGTATTACTCCGAAGCTCCACTCAGAATCGTTTTATTGAGAATTTATAGTAACAGCGAAACACTGTATCTAAATTATTCACTTTTAACAACATCCTGCACAACACCTGCGGCTCATTACCTTTTTTTTTTTAAAAAGCGTTTTAATTTTTCAATCGGTTTATATAACTATACACATAAATAATTTATTTCAGTATATACATATGCGATATTATATGATTAGTAAATGATTTAATGATTTTCTTTTAACTAATCATTTTCCGTTTTATATTGAGTGTGATCCGATATAAACGAACAGATTTTACGCGTTAATGGTTTGCTTAAATTCGTTCCAATGCGGTGCGACGATAACATTGAAATAATTTGTTATGTCCAGCGTTCAATTATGCAAATTTTTCGATCAAGTTTTTTTAATTAGACGTAATATTATAACTACACGCGTATAATATCAGAACGCTCCGATATAACGAGTGAAAATAATATAATATTAAGCGTGTTCGCGGAGACGATTCTTTTTAATTCTAATTTAATTACAAACATACCGAAATCGTCATTTATTTGTATACGTTTTTTTTTAACATTTACAATAGCGTGATGGGGTTTTAAGCGTATCACAAACGTTTTCTATTGCGATTTCATCGTAAATACGCGTTGAATAGTCACTCCTCTTGCGTAGAAAGTCTCGTAAATGCGTATGGTTTATATAATATATAAAAAATTTTTTTTTTTCTAAAATGACACAACAGTCTCAGACGCATAAGGATAGAAAAATCACTCCTTCTCGCGGCGGCGGTTCACCCGATGACGATCCTTTAGAACGCGCAGTGGTGTCGGCTTACGTTTTTCTTTTCTTTTCCTTTTTTTTTTTTTTAAATTGTATTCGACCACCTACCGGTCCATAACTTACAAGCACGCTATATCAATCCGGTTTATTATATGCGCACTGCAGTGCGGTGTGCATAACGCGCGTATAGATATTATATATATATTTTTTTTTTATAATATTGATATATATATATATTTTTGTTGTCGCCGTTTTTTTTTTTTTTATGAGCCACGCGCCCTTTTTATTTTTTATTCTGTAAATCATTTTTCCACGCGTAAATCGCACGGTGCTGCGCAGCCAGAGACAAACTGCCCACACGTCCATCCAAACTGGATCGGACGCGAAGGACCAGCTGAATTTCGAACGCGTTATACGTTTTTACAACTCGTATGATCTGAATGTTTACAACTCTCGTCACCCCTTCCGAGGAAACACCGCGCCAGCACGTGTTATAACGAAATTATTTAGACTCTATCCGCGGTGTAAAAATCCGTGTAATAAGTGCATCCACCAAACGCACGCCACTATATTTGAATAATATAATCGTCAATATTATATTTTATACATATACGTTATGCGAATAAAAAAAATGCAAATACACATATGTATGTACATGCGAATATACAATGAAGAGTATTGTTTGAAATAAAGAAAAAATATAATAGTCGTTGTATTAAATATGTTTATTCGCTATACCGGTTTCGACAAAAAAAAATCATTGACAGGTATTGAGCAAAAAGAAAAATACAACAGCTGAACAAGAAATCATAATGAATAAGTTACACGGAGAAGAATATTACATCAAAAAGACATAGAATTTAAAAAATTCCCGCATTCGACAAATAATATAATAGTAAATCGTCTTTTTTTTACCAAAAAAATCGCGTACTTCATACGATGTTATACGGATTTTTTTTGTCCATATTAATATTTTATTTATCCGTATACCGTGGAAATTGATTTGAGTGGACTACGTGAAAAATTCGAAATTGGGTCGCGCCTATGAATAAGGTTTGCGAATCTATCTGCAGGTGTAGCGTGTTTTTATTAGGGAAACGTGCAGCGTGTATCGATGATAATCGTGAGTCGTAGGAAAACGCTTGAAATTCCGTATAAAATCAAACGCGACGTTTATAGAAATTATTTTAATTGGAATTCGATTTAACGACGAACGAGTACGACTGCAGTTCACCTCTCTACTTCTCTACATACATATGTGCCATGTGGAGAAAACGCTAAAATACTAAACAATGTAGGTAAATTGTAAAGAGACGATGTGTGGTTGTTACGGAAATAGAGATTACATTGATATAAACACAAACTGAATTGTTATAATTGCAAAATGTTTTCCGCAATGCGTTCAATAATACAAAGCCGATTGATAGCGTAATAATAACAGTAACTCTGTTTCAGAACTGCAGAGTATATAAAATAGTTTTTTTTAAAAACGCTCATACGTTATTATTATTATTATTATTATAATACGTACTCGTGCACAATCAGATATTTTATTTCATTCATTTCCTTTTTTTTTTTTTTTGGAAAGGATAAGATATTTTATAACAATTACTATTATTGAGTCTCACGCGAAAAACACATAGATATACCTAATATGACAGGCGTTTTACAAAACTTTACTAACTATGTATAGTAACTATACTAAGTAGTATAGCCTGCAATTATTATATTAATCAATTATTGATCCCCGTGTTTTGTACACATCCTTGCACGCGTTTTCGCGCAACAACTTTTTTTTTTATTATTTAACGTATTGATTTACACGTACTCGTGAATGCAATAGTTCATTAAAACCCTTATTGAAAATTATACCGATACACTCGATTTAATTGAAATAAAAAAAATATAGCGCGTGTAGTTTTTAAATTCTTATTTATATATATGTATAAAAATAATATTGAAATTTGCAATATTAACAATAATACTGACCAGTGGCGGTTATACATGATGTTCAAGGGGGGAGGGCGAAAATGAAGACAAGGTTCCAAGCCTCCTCTGCCAATGAAATATCTACATCGACGAGTAATAACCAAGAAGAAAGATCTATTAATGTGCAGAGAAAAATGCAAATATAAAAAAAGGAAACAAAATGCATGGAACGTAAACGAATTAACAATAACGGGAAAAGAAAGTAGTTACCAGATAGCGCTACGACACAACATAGAGGGTGTGGTAAAAAAGCGACACACACACACACGCACACTACGTTGTTCACGCCTGACCGCCGTGACTACACTGCGCGGTCTTATGGTTTCGGACCGCTATTTATAAGCGCCTTTCTGCCACGCCCTCTATGTTGTGTCGTAGCGCTATCTAGTGACTATTTTCTTTTCCCGTTTTATTACGGTCGGCTGACACGTCATGTCGGTATATGTGGATGTTTAGTTTAACGCTGACCGAGCGACAGACAATACGTGCGTATGCAATCTTTATTATTATTTCGCGTGTATCAATGAAATCAACGCAAGAATTCATCTTTCTTCGTTGTACACTCGTTTACACGTTTACTCGTTTATTTTACACGTTTATTTTTTATTTGTTTACTCACATTTACACGTTTATTCGTTTATACTGTACACGACCGACCGAGTTTGTTGTCAGCTAAGCTAAGCACTAAACGCTCGATGACGACCGATGATCAGCGCGTACCGTACGTGCTGATCGTCGGTCGAGCACTAATTCTAGCCTTATACATGATGTTCAAAGTGAAAAGGGCGAAAATGAAGCATAACCGTAATATAATTAGACCAACTCACATGACACAAGTCAGTGATGTTAGGTCGGAGATATAATAAATTTTTAATTATCAAATCCCATGGGGGTGGGACGATCCACCTATCGCCCCATCTTATAACCGCCACTGATACTGACTACCCAAACAGCACGAGTATTCCCGCGGAGAACTCGGAGTCTTCAAAAGGTACATATATCTATCTATCTTAAGAACGGTACTTCGCGCAGTTTCCCCCCAATGAAGTTACCCTCGGCAGAAGTTTTCTTAAAAAATTGATTTTCCTGCACTAGTACTCTTGTCAACTCATACTATATAACGGTAAATTTTACTGGAACCCAGGTGCTGGTAATAAGTATTTTACTTTGACAAAACGATATTCATAAGTGTGCGCAAATTATAAAATAATGTAATAAAATAAAATTTCACGGTCCGTTACTTATTATATTGCCAGTATATTTACATATTTTTTTTAAATCTCTTATTTTTTGTTTTTTAAGTAAATATTTCGTATACAACACGCTCGTATGATCCTGCAATGACGAGAAAGCTGCGACTCCACCTATACGAGAGCAGAAATATAATATCACGGGGATTTATTTGAATTTTTTACATCCGACGTCGGAATACATTTAAAATTTGTTTCGTTCTATTTCTTCTTGGTTTTTTTTTCAAATTTTTTTTTATTTTCGCATAAGCCACCGACCTTGTTTTATTATTTCCATTTTCAAACTGCACGATAATTGTGCGGTTACCGTCGCGGCCGACGATTGTCGGTAGACGCGCTCAGGTTTACACGGACGGACGGACGTGGCGCAGCATCAGCAGCAGCAGCACAGCATCAGCGACCGTGGAAGCGGCCAATTAATCAAAAAAAAAAAAAAAAACGTTCGAAGAGCTCGTTCTCAACAGGAGTCCTAACGCTGGAGCTGCCGAGTCTTGGCTGGGCGCCCCCATGCCGAGTCCGCACCACGCTGCCGGTATAAATAATAGTGTGTCTGCGCCATGAGAAACAAAAAAAAAATAAAAAAATAATAAAAAATTTATACGCACACACACACACACACACACACTCACGCAATAATACTACTATTCCGACGAGTATAATATATGTACACACACAAAAATTAGCATAATTAAAAATCTCGTATCGGTCGGTCTGCATACGAGATGATCGATTCTGTATAATATACTGTTTATACTATATAAACCGCGCACTCGCCTTATGTTATTATAATAAAATATAATATCGATGACGGCTCCGGATGATGATGATGATGTACAAAACTGTCAGTATACTAGCGACAATTATTACTGAGTGAGAGTACCGTTGCGAAAAGTGTAAATTTTATTAAAAATTCGCTTATATATATATATATATATATGTTTAGGAAAAAAAATTCTCTACCAGTCGGTGCACGATAATCATAAAATACGTTCGGTTAATTCGTATGTAAAAAAAACGTTGTTTTTTTTTTTTACTTTTCTAAATTTCTGTTCGACGCCATAGACGTTCCCGGGCGTATAAGATTAGGTCTATAAAGAATTCGTCGATATTTTATCGATTAGATCTTGCGTTAATACGTACGTATTTATTCGAGAGACTGTCGTCAATACTTACTATCAAGTGAATCTCTATTCGGTGATTCTTTTAAAAAAAATTTTTTTCTCAATATTTTTATGTTTTTATTTTATAAAAAATAAATTTTAAATCTATTAATTAATAGTTTTTATTATCGTTATACATTATATAATGTTTTATTCATTAATTTCATACCGAATATTCGGCGGTGCAATAACCAGATATACGTTATTATTGCACCTATAATAAAACCGAATAATTAAGTACTTTTATATATTCATTATAATGATCAATTAAAATTGTCTAATATATATATATATATATATATAAACCAATAAAATAATATATTTTTAAATATATATCCTACAAAAAAAAAATAATAAATTTTTTTTTGTCTCCTGAAAAATTTGTAAATTTTCACTTATATAATATCGTTATTGCATAAGAGTTGGGGAATCTCTCAGTTATTATATAATATACACATATGTATATAGGTTTATGTACGATATGGCCAGGACACGAACACGATGGTTGTCGTCGCGAAAATCGCCGTTTCATTCGAAAGAAGAATAAAGTATTTATATGAAACTTACGACTGTCGAGCACGTTGAAATCGTTACATATATATTACCATATCGTCGTCGTTTGCTTGTTTATATATATATATATAATACGTACACCAATCCTTTCGTCATTGATCGTGACCTCTCTCTCTCTCTCTCTCTCCATTCACTGTCATCCGACGTCGTATAAATATAAATTGCACGTGACATTACCTCCGTATCGTATATTCTTCTTCGTTGTAACAGTATAATATATATAATATTATTTAAACTCCTATATTTATATGCGTATGTGAATATACAATCGAGTCAAAAGAGTATTACAAAAAATGAAGGAGAATACATATACGAGTTGTTGTATTAAATTTGTTTATTTACTATCGGTTTCGACAAAAAGTCATCATCGAGCGTATTAAGCGAAAGAAATATTATTACAAACGGAATAAAATATAAAAATGATCAAATTACATAGAGAGAAAATTAAGAATATTATTTACTACGATAAGATATACATAGAGAATAAAAAAATTAATGAATACGGAACAGCGAAGAAATTGTGCATACGTAATGAATTAAATTGTTAAAAAAAAACTAATAATATTTAATACATGTACCGATATAAAATATTATTTTTTAAACCTCTTTCTATATTTAAATATATATATATATATATATATATATAGTCCTTCCAAAAGTATGGATATTATATGGTGTATTTAAAATTTCCAAGTCATTATCCGTATTAAAATTTAAAATTTATATTATATTATGATGATTTCCTAAAACGCGCTTCGAAAAAATTTGAATTAGGATTGGATTTTTAAAATGTTATTTCAGAGACGTTTTCTCATTATGTCTCGTTTTGAAATTGATTTTGGTCTCATTCATTCGTCTCATGATTGGAATCATAAGAAGTAACAGAATTGGTTTGTATTGATTTTTAAAACAACAGGATTAGAAATACTTGGAAAATTCAAACATAAAACATAATATTCGTATAAATGTATATATTATACTAATACATTAATTAATATGTATATATATTTACAAATGTGTCAATAATTTTTATTTTTTTATTTCTATTTCTTACCGCACATGCTATTTATTTATTCTTTTTTTTACAATTAAACCTCCCTTACCGACACGTCTAAATAACGGACACCTTCAAATAGCGGACAGTTTTTCCGGGAACGGGAACATTTTCACTAATTATTCATACGAAATCCTCTAAATACCCGATTTTGATCATTTTTATAGTAATTATTGTCCAAGTATATTTTATTAAAACGTACATAATTTTTACTTGTTATTAAACTAGTTTAATGACTATATGCGTTAAACAATCTGAAATAAATGATTTTTTTCCAATAAATTTTAGTGTTTTTACCTTAAAATTGTTTTTTATTTAGATTTTCAAACATGTATAATAATATATACCCGTATTATAAATAATAAATACGAAATAAAATATTTTATGGTTTTGCATTGAACACACCTGTGTAGTTTTAATTGCTATATACAAATAATCGATTATTTACGTAAAAATATACTTTATTCCCCACGATAAATTGAACACAATTAAGTAGCGGACGAAATGTAACGAACTACAGTGTCCGGTATTTAGAGGTTTCGCTGTATACGCACGTATATACGTTAATATTATTATACGTGTAGTTTGGTCGACGATCGATTTTGTCCGTCACAAACGTATATATATATGATATATATATACATATATCATATACGTCGTCATCATAAACTCTATTCAAAGATAATTAACGCGATATTGTTTTAGCGAACAACGCCCACCGTATACACAAGGGGTAATAATAATAATAATAATAATAATAATAATAATAACAAGGGATGTGTCTGTGTATTGTCGGTATATTATATTATATTGGCACGCGGACATCGCCGCCGTTACGTACAGATAGAACGACTGTAACGCGTACGATATAAGTATATATAATTTTAATGGTATTTTATACACAATGGACGTGATCTGCCGGACGTTTTGATTTATTTTAATAAGCGACCCGGGCAAATTAAAAACCGAAGAAGAAGAGGAGGAAGAAAAAAAAATATTGGAAAAGATTTATAGTTTTACACGCGCGGTATATTTAAAATAGGCCGACGTACATATAAATTATGTTCGAAAGCGATATAAATACTGCTAATAGCGTCGCGATGTTTTATTAAAAATATATAATAATATATATATATATATATATGTAAGATGCTCGCGTGGACCGGTGCAGGAGGAGACGGCGGTGAAAGGAACGCCGTGCGACCGCGCAGCCGTGTATAATAATAATAATAATAATATGTATTATTATAAAATATACGCGCAAGTGCCCGACGTGTATAATACACGTATATAACGACGAAACACTTCCGTCCGTATATAAAAATTCATAAATTCTTGTGTACGTACTGCTACGATAAATTCTCGTATAGAAAAATGTATATCCGCTTGTGTACTTGTATAAATATTGGACGATAACGCAGTGGCGGTTATATCAAAGTCTAGTGAGGGAGGGTGCGAATTCAAACTCAATGGCGAGCCACCGACCTTCCCCCCTCCGATCATTGAGTTCAACCTCCGCCATCTCCCCGCATTATCAATATTAGAAGTTCATGACTCGAATCGATTACGGATGTTTTAGGTAATTTAACTGAAAAAAAAGACAGGAGTATCTACTCTGCATGCATTTACATCGGTACATGTGTATGTCTTGTATGTATCTCATTTATTTTTTACACGTGACAAAAAGTTACCTATAGCTTAGTCTTCGTCTCCTGGTACCTATAGATATCTATCTATATATATAAATATATAGATCGCGCTGCCATCGCGGTTCCAATATAACTGGTAACGACGGTATAGCAGTGGGGGAACCTTTCCGGGTGGTGAGTAGAGCCGGGTTCATGACGTCATGGTAACGCTCTCGGTGTCGCACAAATTTATAGAATGACCCCAGCCATAAGAGATATACGTGTCAAAAAAAAGATCCACATCCTCTTCCGTTGACATTTTTTGAGCAAGCCTGTATTCAAATACTGCCCTTTTTCAAAAGTCTAGGATAGGTATTTCACCATATAAAATATGTATTTAGGTATCAAAGTATACTCCAAGGGGGGATCCACCTATTTCCCCCACCAGATATCAGCCACTACGATAACGAAAAAAATAGATTCGAAGACATGCGCAGAGCTTGTTTGAATATATCGGAAACTCGTTAACGTCTTATGCGGAGTCGTCGTTGCAAAATCAGTGAGTAACGAGAGACTAATTTGTTTCCATCCGCAGAGGACAAGTAATATTATGAGACGTTCAAATTACGGATAAATGAATAATTTCTATCAAATTAAAATAAAATCCGCAAATGTGGATTTTAACATTATTGTATCCTTCATCAAAATGATTAATAAATGTTATAATAATTGAATTTTATAGATCATAAGTAAAATCTTAAATCTTCGTTAAAATTTACAACTACGCATATCAATGCTGCGCATTTTGTACTTATAGAATTACTCAAAATGTGTCCGAACACGCGCGTCAAAATAAGCACAGAGCAAAAAAAAAAAAACTCTTGTTGATACGTATAATATCATATGATTTATTTTGACGAAAATCCGATAGTCGTATTATTATTATTTTTTTATTAATACAATATTATTTATACAGCCGCGACGGGTGTCTAAAATAGCTGTATAATATAAATAGTCGTCCGGTTTTTGACGTATACCTATAACGCGTAAAATAAAGAAAAAAAATTCGATTCGAAAAATATACAAGTATATCATTTTAATATATAAAGAAATATATATCGGCGTTACTTGCGTGCTATTCGTTATTATGAATTATTAGTATAATACATAATATATAATATGTATTTATAACGAAAACGCGTCAAAATAACAATTTATAATTATTTTATATATATACGATTTCAAAGTGCACTGTACCGCGCGTTTCTATTCTGCGAATACTACCTACATAATATAATATACATAATAATATATTATAATAATAAGATACGATCGTGAAACGGATTAAAAAAAAAAATTCAAACGATAAACGACGATTTTTTTTATTATTATTATTTTATTATTGCGCGTGTTAACATTGTCAACTGTATGCACGTTTACTGGATATACACAATAAATACTATCGTCGCGCAATAGATACACACTCGTAAAATCAATTGGTTTATTATTTATCTGAGATTTACTGCAATAATATGTTTATTCAAATTAGTTGTTAGGTGTTATAAAATTCCAAATACTAATCCTATATTGGAATTTTCGAATAAATTGTGTTGATTTTTTTTTTTTCATACACTGACGTACAATAATAATTAAGCGTTTCGACGAAACAACAACGCATAAGTTGTTGTCCGTGGTTGCACCGTACACATATAAAAGACTCTTAAAAAAATATCACTTTGTCGTAGTATCGAAACTAGTTACACACACACACACACACACACATTAAACCACTATTAAAATACAATATTACAATATTCTATCCGTCGTCGTGTTATCGACCTTACTCCTATTTTGCATATAAATATTATATAGACGACGAAGAAAAAAGTGTCATACACAGAACGTTTGTAACTCAAGATGTAATGTACGTCGGAGTTTACTTAAATTTCGATCTATGATAATAATGTTAAAAAAGGATAAAAATTGATTGTTTCAATATTAAACGACAAGTTGATGACGAATATAAGTACGCGCGTATTCCACATCATAACACTGCTACTCGTACTGTATAGAACTTCAATATCGTTACGTTTTACGCGTAACATTCTTGGTGAAATTGGCGAAAAAACACAAATTAAATCGATCAATATTATAATTAATTTGGTCACAAGTAATAGGGAGCCAGGGAGATATTTTGTCGCAATTCCTTTTTATCATTCCCCGTATAGTTTAAAAAAAAAAAAAAGATCTCCGTCTTCTTTTTTCCAGACGATGCGTTTAGTGAAATGTGTAAACACGTACAATTTACAGTTTGGATGTTTTTAAGATCTTCGGAAAACAGTGCATACAATTTTCCCAAGAATATTGAAAATTTGAATGAAAACTTTGCCGTTCTACGAGTGAAGTGATTACTTATTGTCAGACGTAGAAAATCACTGTCGTGAAAGCTACAATAGCGAAAACGAAGAAAGAAAACTAAACGTTATTAATTATTCTCATACGCAGTTATATTATTATACACAATATAATATATCGACATTGAGGGCTTGACAGTGGCGGTTATAAGGGAGGCCCCTCCCCCATGGGATGATTGATATTTTTTAATTTAGTATATCTCTGAACTAACAGCACAGACTTGTGTCATGTAAGTTGGTACAATTATGTTATGGTTATGCTCCATATTCGCCCCCCCCTCCTTTGAACATCATGTATAAGACTGGAATTATTACTCAACCGACGATTAGCGCGTACGGTACGCGCTGATCATCGGTCGTGATCGAGCGTTTATAGTGCTTAGCTGACGAAAAACTCGGTAGGTCGTGTACAGTGTAAACGAGTAAAATTTAAATAAACAGTAAACGTGTAAAATAAACGTGTAAACGTGTAAACGAGTGTACGACGAGGAAAAATGAATCCTTCATTTCACTGAAATACGCGAAATAATAATAATAAAAAAAATAATAATAATTAAGATTGCATACGGGCGTACGGTCGATTTCTCGGTCAGCGTCAAACTAAACACCCGCATATACCGACATGACGCGTCAGCCGACCGTTATAAAACGAGAAAAGAAAGTAGTCACCAGATAGCACTACGACACAACATAGAGAACGTGGCAGAAATTCGCTTATAAATAGCGGTCTGAAACTATGGGACCACTCAGTGTAGTCATGGCGGTCAGGCGTGAACAACGTAGTTCGCGTCTGACTGCTGTGTGTGTGTGTGTGTGTGTGTGTGTGTGTGTGTGTGTGTGTGTTTGAGACTGACCGCTATTTATATGCGCCTTTCTGCCGCGCCCTCTATGTTGTGTCGTAGCGTTATCTGGTGACTATTTTCTTTTCCCGTTTAATTGTTATTTCGTTTACGTTCCATGCACCTTGTTCTCCCTTTTTCTACATCTGCATTTCGTCTCGGTACATTAATAGATCTTTTTTCTTCGTTATTACTCGTCGATAGAGACATTTAATTGGCAGAGAGTGTTGGCACCATTTCCTCTCCCCCTCCCCCTTGAGCATCATGTATAACCGCCACTGGGGCTTGAATTGAATATTTTCAAATTCGTGCACCGCATTAAAAATTGAATTAACCTTTGCTTATGCCTAGCGCATCGCCTATAAACGTGTATTTTCAAAATTGAAATTATTGAATAATATAAATATTGAGAAGTACAATGAAGAGTGACTTTAATAAGGACGGGTTAATGTTAACGTATAGATTATGAAACCGATCGATGATGACAAAGTTCTTGACTACTTCGCTGATTCGTGTACTTATACTAAAATATCACAACTTATTCAATATCGTACGTAGTGTACAATTTTCTTGTTTTAATGCCCAGAGGATTTTTATTATGACGATAAAAAAATCTTTAACGATAATATAAATATTCTATGTAGACACCGACGGTATATACACTGGTCTGCAGTTATACAGTGGGGTCGTCACTCGCTAGTCTCTCCTGTAGGGGTTTTAGTCTAAGAAATTTATATTAGGTTTTTGGTCTTTTAGACGTCTGATCATGTCTTTAGATTTACCGGGTACAGTTGCTGGATTGATGTGTTGGTCCAGTGTTGTCTGGCGTTTGACCGGCAAATTTCGTAATCTCGTTTTGAACTATTTATATCCCAGTGGATATTTCTCTCGTGCCGGTATGTATGCAGGGTAACAGTATGGTACGGAGATATGCCAAAAGTGAATGAGTTGAATATGAGAAAAGAAAAAATTGTTTTCTGAAAAATGTTACTATTTATTTTATATGTCGTAGGTAATCGTCTAAAACTGACTAAGCAAACTAGTGTTTTACGTTTTGTTTACATCGCGTAAGTCGGTGCGGTTTCGTGTGGTGGGTGCGGTTACTTTTGAATTTCAAACTTTGATACACCACACGAAATCCCATACTTTGGGGCACCACTGCTGGTAGTATTCGATCGATTACTGAGACCTAACTTAACCGTGAGGAACCGTTTCTCAACGGCGGTCCCTTACTAAGGACCCTCGTTTCCTTGTCCTTCTTCCATTTAAGTCTCCATTTTGAAATTTCTTTTATAGTATCCGGTCTTTGAAAAGTCCATTCAATTCCTCACCAAGCCACTTTCTCCACATACTCCTGTCTGAGTGTCGGTATACAGCAGATATTCTTCACGACATTTTTTTCCTCTCAAATATACTCCCAATTCTTCCACTTTTCTAATTCATACAAGATGCGCATCCGTATTTTCAGATTTCTCTATATTTCACCTGGAACGTTTCACATACGCAACGCTTATTATTACCGTTTTTATTCTTACATAACTGTAAACTGTTGTAAAAATAAAACTTGTGTACACATTAATTATGAGTGCGTTGATAAAACAAAAAATCCGAATCGCGAATGAAAGCGGTCCGCTGCAGCCGAACCGATAAAACACGCGTTTTTATATTATATAGGTACGTGTTATAGGTTTTAAAAAAAAAAAAATCAAGTCGTTAATGGATTCGATAATACGCTCTTGCAGGCTGCAGCGGTCGGAAATTTATTGCGCGCGCGCGCGCGCACAAACCGTTTGGCATCAAAAAGTATAAATTATCCGCTGCACGCGTTATACACAATATAATATATGAAAATATACCGCGTGTATTATTATGATTGGTAATTTTAAAAACCAACCGACCTTATTGCTCGTTTTAAAATATAATATTATCGTCTACGCGAACGTATACTACGTTATACGCGTCTATACACATATCCGTAGTCGGCCGCACCTCAATATATAGCTTCGGTATCGGTTGTGTTGGGCGCGAGATATTATAATAACGAGCTATCGGTTTCTTTTTTTCTTTTCGTGAAATTTAAGCCAAATCCGTTATTCTCGCGCAGTAAATAACGTGCAGTGCGTATAATAAAATACAGCGTATTAAAAAACATAATATTACACCGGAATACGGTTCAAACGAAAAGCACACACGCCTTTTCCCACCGGATAAGCAAAACGGGGTGTCGTGGAAGAGAAAATAAACACTCAATTCGTTTATTCCATAAATTTCTTTTTGAAAAATCAGGTTAGGTGACGGATGATTTAGTGCAGACTTAAACACAATAATTGTAATAAAATTAGTACAATTTATACTTTATCGAATTTTAAAAAGTAACGGGACAAACGAATTCTTATTTATATTGTAACTTCACCCCTTTTTGTTTACCTGATGTTATCTGATTTTTTTGCGTAGTCCATGTATAGTTAATAGGTCTACGGTGGAAAATATATCTCGATCGATCGGATAGTATAACGCAGTTACGCGCTGCAGCGTAGAAACATGTTTTCAAAAAAAAAAAAAAAAATCATCAGAATAATAATGAAAGCTTAAATTAAAAACGATAATTAACATTTCGAGTTAATACGTCGGTCAGACCAGTTGTTTCCATCATATTATATGATGTGTTGTGCCAAAGTTGACGGGGCACTGATTTTTTTTAAATATTTACTATATTTTAAAGCGCTTAACCTCTGGTGTATATTAATAATATTATTGTTCCTGAGTTTATATGTATTTAAAGAATTTTTTTTTTTAGGTTTTTTCGTTTCTGCGTGGTGTATTGCAGTTTATTTGATATATTCTGGTAGGCAATTCGACAAGCTACGAGAATTGCGTTAATGCGAAGTGTAATCGGAGATATTTAGTTTATAGTTACAGTCAAGAAATCCAATCTAAACTTTCTAAGTTTATTTATAATTTGATTTATACGAATAACACGATTCCTAATAGCGTATTTTGTGTAATTTAAGTTTAGTGTACAATGATTAAAATGTTTAAAGTACAAGAGTAGGTAATTCCTTATCCTTCTGATACTGTTCATAAGTATACCGTGTAGGCACTGGGACATGTGATATATAAAATCGAAATTAATAAACACATATATGTAGGTCATGTATGACAATAATTTTATTTTATTCAGTTGTATTAATCCGCGGTTTTAAATTACTCGCGGTTATTTTTATATTCTAAATAATCTGCAGAGTGACGATAACGGGTTATTATATTATTATTTTTTTTTTTTTAATGCATTTTGTATAATTGCACTTAATACACTTGTATTACGACGCGTGCTACTTTTTGGAATCTCCTTATATATATATATATATATTATTCTAAATATCTCCATTCCGTCAATCCGTTTACAACACGTTACCGAAAAATTCATCGGCCTTTCTAAGTATATTGCAATATGTATTTCGTTTTAAATACTGGGTACGTCGGTACGCACCGCAACCGCCGCGGATCCTTTTTTTTTCTTCTGTTCGTCTTCTGTTTTATTAAATATAAAATACGTAAAAAAAAGAAAAATTTAATTTATACTAATTATTATTTCTTTCGACGCGTTATACACAGTCTCGTATCGATTTAAAAGCAGTATACTCGTATATTTGATTTTGGAATTAATCCGACAGACACGGAAAATATTATTACAGTATTATATACTTTACTGTCAAAATATTACAACGCTATATTATTTCTATTTAATTTTATATATTTATATCAATACGTATCACGAACTGTGCGCGGTATAGTGTTAGTGCAGTATAATGTTTTAAATAGAACCATTGCTTATAAATCGTACGATTATAACTCCGCGGACAAACATATTCACTGGCGTACGGTTTGGTACGAATTCCGGTTTATGTGCTTGAAAAATTCGATGAAATCCAATATTATCATATTATCGTATGTGTTATGTGCGTTGAATGTATATGTATAATAGTTGTGTCGGCTGCTCTCGACTTCGACCGAGAAAATAAAAAGTAATTTTTTTATATTTTTTCGTTTAATTTGTTTACTAGTTTTTTTTTTTTTGCTACCAGTTATATTTATATATTATAATATAACCTTCTCGTGATCACGACAATCCTTTATGTAAATTCCGTATCGATACATATACGTGTACGTATATATATATATATATATTTATTTCACAAATACGGTAAGAAGGAGATGCAATAATAGACTCGTTGAAGAGAGGAGAAATGTACAAAAGTGTACTGCAGTGTGTGAGAAAAAATTACATAGAAAACGCGATTATAAATCGTTCGCGATCGAGGTAAACATCCACTAATTATTCGTAAAATAAAAATACACAGTGCGCTCTTATTGAACCGTCCGTATTCGTTTTACGGGGTCTATTATATATATATATCGATTAATTATTACTTTACAAAATACGCATTGAACATAATAGAAACCGGTTAAAAACGTTTCGAACACGCGTGATTTACTTTTATCGTCGCGCGATTATCGCCAAAGTATTAGGTTAGCACCTCCTTCCCTCCAAAAATGAAAATGTCTTAATCGTTCTATTATTACGTTTTTTTAGTTTTGAATTTACTATTTTAGCTTTCGTTTTTATATAAACATAAACTAGAAGAGTAAGCTGTTTTACACCATATATTTTATTGATAATTTTCCGTCGATTGACCCATATAATATGTATTACAGCGGCGTAGACAGGGAGGCTGATGGGGCTGAAGCCCCCCAAAAAATAAATAAATAAACGGTTTTTTAGTAGGCACCGTTTATATACATATTAATTAATAACATATAAATAAAATAATTATCAGCCTCAGCTTTCCACACACAAATAAAAATCCTGGCTATGCCACTGATGTATTATATATATGAGTAACACAATATATTATAATTTAAAAACACCAGTCGTTGTCGGTGGGACGGAATAAAAAACAAACAACCGAGCAACAAAAACACTCGAATAATAATTACAAGCGTACCGATTCGCAGTACCTATTATTACTATTATTATTATATGCAAATAAGTATACCTTCCGGGTACAGAGAATATACCTACGCGAATTTTCGGTAATGCTGCGGTTTTTTTAAAAAATATTTTCTACAATAATAAGAAACACAATCGCGTACGACTTAATATCCAACGTATATACGATACTTTAAAGACCAAATGTATATTTTTGGAATACTCGCGGTGTATGTTTTCTATCGAGATCGTCTTGAAGATCCATTCCGTGGTAACTGCAGGTAACCATAAAACAGAATGATTAATCGTAAAGTTTAATTTTGCGAGCTCATAAAAAATTAATTTTTTTTTCCACTACTTTTCACATCCTGCAATGGTGTAATTTGATGTAACAAACGCGTGGCGTAATAAGTATAAAATTTAATGTGCGAAATGTTCAAATCCCCCCCCCCGGTGTGTTTTTATGTGCTGAATTTGAGAACTTTTGGAAACATTTTCATCCTGTTTTACTTTGAAATAAAAAAAAATGGAAAAACTCGGTTTTCTATGAATATTGGAAGACATTATGAAACTTTCGACAAATGCTTATGCCGACTTATGCGGCGTATACAATGGAACAACGAACAAATTTTAAATGGACGCTACACGCAGGCAAACGAAACGTGTGAAACACCCAAGAGAACACGCTGTTGTAGGTGGTGTACCGCGAAAATACAGAAAACGTTCAAAAAGTTGTTTGAAATGTTTACGAACAAACCGTTTCACCGGAGGGAAGTAACTATATATAAACGCTACATTCGAACTTAAGACACCGGATTTTCACAGAAAATAAATTACGCGACGTTATCTATACGCGCGATAACAGCTATTTGCTTTGCTTTGTATTAATTACTCAAGCTTGAAGCTTCAGTTCCAGAAGAGATGATGTTTCGCATATGTATATTGATGTAATTGACGGATTATAATTTATCATGGTTAGAATTTGATTGGGCGCGGTTTTGTTTTGACCGTCTAGACGGTTGCAGGGTTTCGTTTTTCGGAGACGTTTTGAATGTGGCGGAAATTTTAGGCGGAGATTGAGGTTCTGGGCTTGAACGTTGTGATTTCGATGAACTCGGGGTCAACGATGGCGTATTTGTCTTTGGTGAAATTGCTTACACATAGTATACGGAAGGTTGGTTTTTTTGTCTTATAATGTGATTGATCGGAAGGCTTCAAACCAGCTTTTCTTGGATACGTTTGATGTCCATCATACTGGTGGTAAGTATAAGTAATATAATAGGTCTTATGTTAGTTTTACATGTATACACTGAATTGTGGTCGCAAGTGGGATTTTAGTGTTGGTTATTGGGAAAAGAAGGAAACGAGCTGCTTTGATTTTAGTTACAATTAGTTTAATGACGTTTTTATCAATGTAATGAACTCCTGTCGACCAGTCGATAGGAATGTTTCGAATTTTCTGATGTTCTGAGTGCGTTTGTTAGAGAAGATTATTGCAGATGTTTTTGAAGAGTCGATCCTCCATCGGTCGAACCAGGGTTGACGATAACTGAGCTGTTTTTCTAATAACATCTTTTAGAAGTTACGAGACTAAAAAAAAAATAAATGAAATCGGTAAAAATTGTATATTTTTATAAAAATTTATATTCGACCTCGTCGTCCTTTAATTTATCGTAATACGAACGTAGCGATTATTCGGTAATTTTTTGTTAAAAAAAAACTGCATGCAGATACATCGGTATACATGTATATTTTTGTTTTTTTCAACCGGTAATAGATTGGTTTACAACGTTTAACTTCGTCCTCCATTTTTCACGATCATCAGCAAGCCTCTTTAATCCAGCGTGTGTATTAATTCCTGCGTCTTTTTACAATTGAGATATCTACGAGTTTCTTGGTCTTCCTGGTGGTCTTCGTCCTTCCACTGCACCTTTTACTATAGTGTGATGCAACTCTTCACCATGGCGTAGAACGTGTCCCATCATGTCCCATCGTCGTCGATTTATAACATTCAATATGGATCTTGTTTCACATTATCGCCATGTACATGTCTTGTATGTATCTTATTTATTTTTTACACGTGACAAAAAGTTACCTATAGCTTAGTACTCGTCTCCTCCTACCTATAGACATATCTATATCCAGTAACGTATTTTCGGTGGGGGGGTCCCGGGTCTCGACCCCCCCCCCGAAGAAAAAAAGGTTCAAAATTCATAAATGACTTGCTATATAATAGTTACAGACAGTGATGTATTTACGGGGGGGGGGTCCAGGGGTACTGGACCCCCCCAGAACCAAAAAAAAAAATATATTATCCAAAGGTATTTTTTATTAAATACCTTATAACAATATATCCTGTTGGAATTTTCAAAAAAAAAAAATTTGTACCCCCAGAAAAAAGTTGAAAATACGCCACTGTCTATATCTATAGATACATATATATATATATATATATATATATATATATATATATATACACACATATATATATCTATATAGATCGCGCTGCCATCGGCGTTCCAATGTAACTGGCAACGGCGATATAGAAGTGGTGGGGGGGAGGGCGTGACCGAGTGACGTTCACGTTAATGACGTCATGGTAACGTTCTCGGTGTCGCACAGATTTATAAAACGACCCCGGCCATAAGACGTATACATGTAAAAAAAAAAAATCGAAAGACAATATTTCGGGTAAAAAAAAAAAAACAAACAAACAAATCCTTTTGCGAATACGCGTTTTACGCGCCACCGACTCCTGCAGTGGCGGCGACATAATAAACAATAAATGACGGACACGATGAGTAGGAAAAAGAAAAAAAAAAAAAAGGAGCCGGGGAATCGCGTTCGAAAAACGCGGGGGGACTACGCGACGTTCAAGTGCGGAGAACTACCGTTGTTTACGCGCGTATATTATTTATAATAATATACGCCAAACGCGGTTTCCTGCAGCATTACCGCTCGCGGCCGTCCGACGACGTACCGTTGTCGTCGTCCACCGGCCATCGCCGCACACACACACACACACACGCGCGCGCGGGCACCCCGTCTTAACACACACACACACACACACACACACACGCAATACATAAACGCGCGGCGCACACACGTAGGCACGGAAACTTGTTTGACTAGGCACGGGGCCGGTCGGTCGCCGCCGCCGCCGCCGCCGCCGCACACACACGCGCGCGCGCGCACATACAAGAATGGGTTTAGAGGAGAATAAAGTTGATCTCTCGCGTCTCTCACACCTGCTCTCCTCAAGATTCCCTCCGCGTCCGATGAGCATTCAGTATCTTCGGAGCTCCGGACCCGTGCGTTTCATTTGTTTTCGCCGCGTAGTCGTGCTGCCAGCGTGCGTCCGCCGCCGACCCGTCGTAGTCGCGCGTAATAAGAAATTTCTTTTTTTTTTTTTTTTGTATTCAATTGAAAAAAATTTTTTTTTCTATACGCGTATCGTGAGACGCGCGCGTGTATGTATCGACGCGAATAAATATACGCGTACAAAAGACGTCGTTGGTTCGGGGTTGTTTTTTTTACAAAAATTCCCCCTCTCCGTCTAAATACAATTGCCCCGGCGTTACACGGCCAACGGTGTTTTGCGGATTTTTTTTTTTTGGGGGTTTTAACCGCGGAAAACGTTCGTTCGACTCGTGTTGTTTTTTTTTTTCGTCCCGGTTTTCGCGCGACAGTGCGACCGCGTGTTTCTCGTTTCGTAAGAAATCTAAATAAACCGAGTCGGTGTGCACGTGAATGCCGTTGTAACTGTAACCGTTGTCGGCGGCCACCAAGCGCGTACTCGACGACAGAAGTGGTGCAAGTCAACGGGCACGCGGCGGCGAGCGAATCGAACCGTGCCGGTATAGCAGCAGCCGTTATCGCGTATTCCGTCGCACAAAGGTCAGTGGACAAGGAAATGCGCACGTCCCTCACACACCCCCTTCCCGCACCGGCTATCGGTTTTCCACCAGGCTCGTGAAGACTTTTCGCGCGCGCGCGCGCGCGTTTTATATCGTCGCGGCCGGGATTCGCACGTTGCTGCGCGCGCCAAAAAAACCGTGTAAAATATTCTTTGAAAACACAGAACACGCTAATATTGTATACGGCTACGAAACGGGTATGCGTCAGATTCTGAGCTGGTTTTACAATGACGTGTGTGTGTGTGGTTTTTTTTTTAAATTCTGTACCCGAAAATTCTACCGGAACGAGTGCTCCGATCTTTAACAGTAATTGTTCGCGCGGTTTCCGGTAGCGAATCTCATCTACGGTACGCTTTTGACGGTGGTTTTCTCGAAAGCGCCTGGAAAAAAAGAAAATTACATAAAAACGCGATTTCGTCGATAACCATTTGTATTACCGCGTTATTTCTCCGTAATATACATTGGTACGCTAATTGTTGTACAGTAACTTGAAATATTCACCAAACACTTATATTGTATATTAAAGGGGAAAAGAAAAATTTTCAAAAAATTTCTTCCAATTCTGGGCTATTTCGATAGCGATTTAATAGATTTTTATAATACTTGTGGTGGAATAAAATACGCACTAAATAATAAAAAAAAAGTTTAAAAACGCGCAAAATAAAATCGGCTTTATTTCTATACAGAAATAATAACCGTATAAATTCGCGCATATTTCTTATCGGATTTCAAAAAAAAACCTTATTCTAATTAGTATTTACATATAAATCCGTTCACTAATCCGCCCCCCTGCTGCACGCTCTCGGGTACACGACGTTGTATTTTATATTTTCTTCATAAAAAACACTTTTTTTTTTAAAGAATAAAACACGCGATTTTTATCATTTTTAGCAGCTATATAATGTTATGGCGTAATGTTTATTTCGCGAATAAAAATTCAGTGTCTTATAAGTACGAATTTAGCGGCTAGGTCTTAGGCGCCAAATTTCGAAATATTTTTTTTTTTAAACGTATTTTCGCGCGCGCTGTTCACCACCTGCTGCACGGGCGTCGTTTCGTTTGCCGGTGTAGCGTCGCCTCTTATATCGAAAACAATACATATTTCTACGCGAGTGCTCCCACTAAGGAGTCCGTATTCTTGTTTGTCTTGTACATAATAAATTTATGTGTGGTGTGTATAAGGGAAAATATACTTTTCAATAGAAAAATTTGTTTTTTTTTTTCGATAAATAATAATGTAGAAAAAGAAAAATGGGAAAAAAAATTGTATAATACGACGAGTTCGCCCACATCATTTCTTCCGGACCAGCACCGCTTGATGTCCACCGACCTCACCGCGCGGACACGGGGTATTACATCACATTTTACATATATAAATTTGTATATTTTTTTTTTTTCAAATTTTTTTTATTCGCTCATTGTAGAGTGGGCACAATTTTTTTTTCTCTCGGTAGGTATTATAATGTGTTTTCGTCTCTCACCGGGCCGCGATACGTCGTCGTTCTTTCTACCCGCGGGTAGAAATTTCTCGTCTCGGACAAAACGTTTTCCAAATTCTTCGCTATTCATATATCAATTTCATTTAATATGGAAAAAAAAAAGTTTTACTTTCGGTTTATTGTTGTTTTTTTTTGCAATCATTTTTACGCGCAACGCAGTGCTCGGGAAAAGAAAAATATTTTTTACACCGTCGTTTCGGTAGAAAAGCGTGGCTTTCCGCGCAAACGCTGCAGCGTTTCCATGCCACTCGTATAAATTAATTTTTTTTACGTAAACGATTATCCACGCCGTAACACAGTAAACAGTAGTCCCTGTTTGTAAAATAGCCAATTCTAAACGCATTGGTGCTGCAGTGTAAATAATAAGGTATTGCTGCAGAAGATTAAATATGTTACGGATTCGAACTCCGGAGTTTAGAAAACGAGCACTTGACGTTTAGAGACGCGCGCGACAATATTTCCTCGAATTTTGACGACAAAATCGTTTTCGCTCCGGTGAAAATCGTCAACAAAAATCATAAACTTATAAAAACTAGTGCCAGCTTTCCAGTTTTTTTTTTTTGAACTCCATTCCCGCGATTCAAACGCTGAATATTTTTATATACACATTTTTTTATTACGCGCGTATATATAGTTTTTTTTTTTGTTTTTCTTGCTGTTGTTGTCGGCAGCAGCACCGCGTTTTCGCCCTCTCGACCTTGGCATTAACGAAATATATAAATCGCACAATGCGCACTATTTCGCCGCTCATGCGTTGCTTATAATTAATATAATTATTATTATTATTATTTTATTATTATTATTATTGTTATTTACAATGTAATGTGCGCATTATAAAACACGTCGTGCTCTCCGCCCGATCACCTGTTTCTCGGATACGTAGTGTAACTGCCCAGACAAGCTAAATACGTAAAAAAAAAAAACATTAGCTTGGAGCGCGCGTGTATTGTCCACGTGGTAAAACACGCTTATTATACATTCCCGTAGAATTCAATCCCCGAATGCTCCAAATCGATTTTTACGGGATTTTTTTTTTTTAGATCGTCCTGACACGACAGCGTTTTTTTTTTTGCTTTTCGTTTACGTACAAAATATTAGCTCGAGATAACAATAATAATCTCGCTGATATATAACGTGACTGTGTAAAATCGCGTTAAAAGTGGACGAAAAAACAAAAAAGTATTCGGGAAAATATATAAGAATTTAGCGAGAATTTGTTTTTTTTTCTCGCGCGAATTGATTGAAAACTCCACGAGAAATACGAGCATAAATTCCTATCTGCTCTACGAACTGACACGACGGAACAGAAAAAAATCACTGAAAATAATCGGCAATATTTATATTTGTTTATTCGTAAATTATACAGTATAATATGGTGCTAAATTATAATATAATGTGAGAGAAAGCTGTGTAACGTTTTCACGATTCACTTGTAAAAATTTGCAATATGTGCGCCTTTGACCCGCGCGGATAACCGTTCGTATTAATCTGTATAACAAACGAATCGCGCGCGTTTCTTTACAAATGTAAAAAAAATTCGTTTTCCAAATCGAAAACACGCGTTCGAGAGATTATTCGACGTTAAAAAAAAAAATGTTTTTTTATTCAATAACGTTATATCGTTTGACATTAAATTACACTTTTACGCGTATGCCGCGCGTATTTAACGAACACACCAATAATAATTAGTCTGCAGTACACATTATTATAAATACGCTACAAAAGTACAGCGATAACATGGTAAACTATAATAAGACAATTTATTTTTGCTCGCAATCGTTTCGCCAAATAAAAAAAAAATCATTCGTCTGCACGTGATACATATTTTTTTTTTTTAATAATTCTCATTAGACGCGTCTAATGTATAAAACACGCGTATTTCAACAGTGTGTAACTGCATGTGTCGTCGGCGTCAAAAATATTAATTGAAATCCTTCTAGGATTTTCATCGAAATAATATTGCTACATTAACGGGAAACCAAATTGCAATCGTAACTGCGTTAGATTTTTTTTTTTTAATATCTTAATAAAGCTATATTAAGCGTTTTAAAAGTACAATTTTTTTTTTAAGTCTCATAGCTTTTCTTAAGAACGGAAGATAAAAAACAGTTCCGCTGTAATAATAATTATTTATTTCGTGTATTCCGCACGGATTTCGAAACGCCCGTTAAACGGTTTTAAACATTTCAATTTTTTCTGAACGTTTTTTTCGCGGTACACCGGGCCGGTCGCATATAAGCGTTCTGGAGTCCGTTTGGACACCTGTATTCGATTACGCTCTCCGCGGATTGGTTGATTTTAAATTTTCCGCCTATTTAATATCTATTGTATTATACTCCCGGAATAATAGTTTACTGACAGTATAAATACCGGAATTATATTTTGTTCCATGACATTTGTGTGATGTCAGTGTATTATTATTATATTATACTCTCCGTAACAAGTCTAAACGAGCGTAGCTTCGCGAACTCCTGTCGGAACTTAAGCTAAAAGTATCCATTGATTTGTTCTGAAAAATCACCTGGAGTTACTGAAGCGCACGCGTTTGGTTTGTTCGATGATAACACACTGACATCACAAGTGTCAGGCGGGAAATTTAAAACCAACCAATCGGAGAGCGCAATTGAATACATAGGTGCCCAAACGGACCCCAGAATGCTCAGATGCGGCCCGGTTAGATTTCGTTTGCTTACGTCCTTCTTATAAAACCGTTTGATCGGACGATTTTTAACCCTTATACACACTCGAATATTTTTAAAATAAAAACAATTTTTTTTTTTTCGTCATATTTGTTTTGGTACGGACTACAATTCGAGCAAAATGTTAATAACACATTATTTATTTTCTAAGGAAATTTCCAGCAAACTATCAGTACATGTGATTGACCAAAATGCACCGACACACGACCAAATGAAATATTGTCGCGTCTCTTGTAAAATAATGAAATATCCGCACGAAACGCTTACCAGTTTTCCTCTTCGTACATCGCGATAATTATTATAAATAAAATAATAATTACACACGTCGACCGTTTGTGTCGCGTACGTATCGCCGCCGGTGCAAACGTATGCGAGAGAAAAAAAAAAGCGGTCATCGACGACAATCATCACCACCACCGCGCGCGGCGCCTCGACTGTTAAACAATAATTATATTGTTCGGCCACGCGGCTGGAGGAGGAGGAGGTCGCGTTAAAAAAATAATTATTATAATAATAATATATACACGAGTATTTGTATATATTTTATTTTTTACCGCGTGCTGTGGTAAACGGCTTTTGAAACGTAACCGCTGATACCGGCACAATAACGATCGTTTTTGACTTTCGTGGGAAAACTGCCGCCGTTAATTATAATGAAATATGGAAATGCGTCGTCGTCGTCGTCGCCTCCGGTTTAAATACCACCACTCGTTTTGTATTTAAAAAAGAAACGCACAAGAATAGTAGTAGTTAAACACACACACGGGTGATATTATATCGATTATTATTATTATAAGCGCCGTATATATTTTAATATATTATTATATGCACATTCGATTGTGTCGCAGTGGAAAAACAATTCGGTTTTCCTACACGCGCGTCGTATAATACGAATATTCCGAATAACTCTTCCCCCCCCCGTACACCTCCTCCACGTCAACGACAACCGAAGTATATGAAACTAATGAGCGGGGTACACTCGGTATAAATAGCGCGTAATAACAATCAACTCGTTCTCTCATTGTACGACGACGACGACGAATGGTATAAGTAGTAATAATTACAACAGCAATAATGGGAGCCTCCGTTCGGGACACCGACAGCAATCATATTATTAAACGCCCGTTATTATTATAATCGTGTATAAATATAAATCGCCCGGCCGATTTTCCCCTGTATTATGATTTATTATTCGAATTCGTTTCTTTTTATAATATTATAATTACGCCGGACGCGTATCGGCCGCATTTTTGGCGGGAGAGAGAGAGAAAAAAATAAGTATAGATAACACTGAACTCAATACGTGGAACGCGTATATTAATCAAAATATGACCACAGATAAGAGGTCGCCATATGCATTCTATAAGGTATAAAATTCATGGAGAATACGATGAAATATAGTTTTTTCCATGATATTTATCATGTTTTATTATTTACTTTGAGATAACAGGACACAAAACGACGTGCTCATCATGTTTTATTATTTACTTTGAGATAACAGGACACAAAACGACGTGCTTATAGTATCAGTGTTAGCACCAAAATCGATGATTTTAACATAACGAAGTTGGTAACAAAAACAGGAAAATAGAAACGGAATACATATGGCGGCTCAATATAGAGGTCCATTTTTCATGTAAGAGAAGTATACAGGATGCGCGTTCCATGTATTGAGTTCAGTGGTAGATAATCATTATTTAAACGAGACGTACCGGCGGTATTCTGCAAAGGCTTTGGCCTTTTTTGATTTCTCGGTCTCGGTACCGCTTAAAATACCCCTCAATGCTCCGGTCCGCTCAGCGCCTTGAGTATAACGCATATTATAGTTCCGACATAATTTACTGTATAGAAACTTTGACGGTATAGTACGCGGTACTCAAGTGGCGTAGATTTTTTTCTGGGGATTCAAAAGAATTTTCGAATTATCAATATTTATTAAGTAATTTTTCATGAAAGAACCCCTTGCGATTGTTATACATTTGAAACTTCATCACCGTGCATTAATCTTCATTGTTTATACGGTTTTTATGCGAAGAGTAGTTTTTTTTTTTCAAGAATTATTGACTCGATTTAAGAAATTATATCGGAATTTTCTCGTACAGAATTTGGTCGCGATTTCTACAACCGAGTAACAACAAAAAAAAATCACAATATTTCTCGATATTACATACCACAGCAGCTATTATTGTGTAATGCTCCACATTCTGAACTTCATATAATTATATAGAGTTTATATCGTTATAATATGCACTGAAATTCGCTGCGTATTACTTTCACAATCGACGAAATACAATTTCAACATTTTAAATGGCCAGAACAATTTTTTTTTTTTTGCGGTTTAGAGGGAGGAGTGCAAACCACTCGGAACCTCGCCGTATCTACGCCACTGCTTCAACAGCGTAACTACTATAACGAAGTCATTATCACTCTACTGAGACTATAATACACTAATTATATATTTTATAAATATTGAAATATATTGTAATACCTATTTATTGCTTTCAACCAGCCGGGTATAATACGGTGACACAATAATTATTGTGGTTATGAAATTCGGTTAATAATAATTTTTATTAAACGTTATATAAAATACGTTACTGGCGTGAAATGATCGGGTACACCTGGCAATATATAAACGGCGAAGTCATTAATAATAATTCACCGAGTTTCACGGGCTAATAACACATAAACCGTGTAAAAGTCAACGGATAACCTTAAAAAAAAAAAACTATAAAAGTATATAATTATTCGAAGTAAACAAGTGTATATGACAAACAAAATAATAGGATAATCACGCTACACGTGTCCGGAACGCGTGACGTAAATATTTACCGATAGGTTTTTTTTGTAAATAAGTAAATATTTATATCGTATAAAAATATATGTTTGAGCCGGAATTGCAGGATTCGAATTGCCGCCTAAAATCATTCTATTCTAATTTTTGCCAACAAAATTTCGTTCGTCCGTTGTCGTATAATATTCTTCTTAAAAGAAAATTTTTACTATTATTATTAAAAATATCCCTCGACACGTCGTTACACGAAGAACCATCTCGAGTAGGTGCTAATTGTTAAGATAAAAAGAAAAGAAAAATTAAAAATGTTTTCGCATTGATACGCGCGCGACTTCAAAACGCTTTTAAACCCGCAAACACAGTCACCATCGAGCATCCGTTCGATCACTGAAGTCGATGCGCAGAGACGACTGCAGGATGGATAAACTGTGTGCAAGAGACGAGAGAACATCTTTTTATCTGTCGTTTCTACCTATGTACGAAGCGTGAAGTTCTCTGCAGCAGTATAGTCGAACACAGCGAAAACGTCGAATAATTCCAGAATAAATAAATTATCGAAACCGTTTGCGATTTTAGTTTTCTTTTTTTATATGAAAATGTTTTAATTGTTTTTTTTTTTCAAATTTTTACATAAAAACTCCGTTCCGTACAGCAAAACGTATTAAACGCTATATGCGTTCTAGCCTGTTCATCGTTAGCGTGTGCAATTCGAACGGGCTTATGACCAGCGTATAAGTAGGCATATTACGTAGTCGAAACGCCTTTTTAAAAAACGCGCTCGATAAATAACGGATTAGAGAAAAAAAAATACGTCGTACACACGGGAAAACGGTTTTTATTCGCAAATAAATCACTCTATAGTGATACACAATAACGCAGCATCAGCTCTATGCCCGCGTATGAGAAAACATTTTTTTTTTTTTTTTTTCTAAATAAAATCTTCGAGCGTTACGATATATACGTACCGCGCAGCAACAGAGCGCCCACGACGACGACGGATACGATGGCCCGGGGGAAAGGGGGGGGGATCATCGGTTAGAGAAATAGGAGAACCCGATGACTTGTTTATTTAATTTAATCGCCGCCACTACGTTTCGGTGTCTCTGGGCTACTATACTGATGCTGCGCCTTCGTCGTGTTACAACAGCTGGATATGTAGAGAGTAGTGCGTGATGTGTTTTTGTGGTTTTTCTCCGGTCTGGGCATAGGATATAATTTCGCCGCGAATACAATATTGACGTACTGGTACAATGGCGTATTATTATTGTTGGGGCATTCCGTATAAGTAGTGAGTGTTGCAAAAAAAAAAAAAAATTCAATTCGTCCGTATATAGTCAAATATAATATGCGGTAGCCAGTACTCGGATTTAGAAGGGGTGACTTATTCTTTTATTACAAATATTTTAGCGTGTCGCTGGACGACGCTGAGAACGGAACAAGACGGTCATGATTCTTTATTGAATCAACGAAAATTGAAAATAATAATAATGTCTTTAAATGTTGTTATCAACGCAAAAATAATTAAGATTTGATATTATACAATTTCAATAGATTTATTTTAATTAAAAATATAGTGATTGCTAGTGGCCGGGAGTGGAGCGAAGCCTCTACGAATTTTCAAGACATTAACGTTCTCAGGGACGCACATATTTTTTACACTACTAATAATCCCCATCTAATTTTTTTCATTTTCCACCGAGAAAAATTAAGTTGGAAAAATCTCTGTCACTCGGCAACGGGACGCAGTTTCCTATAATTTTATTTCTGAATTAGGCCATAACGATTTTCCAAAAAAAAAAAAACCATCGAATCGAGTAAAGACTTGACATTGTTCCGTCGGTTACCCGCTACAAGGCAATGTATAAATCGATTTCCATGCTGTTACCACCAATCTCGGTCGAAAGAAGCAGTACGCGTAAAAAAAAAACAATATTATTCACTACCTATTTAGAATTATTTTTATCGTAATGCAGTGCTTCTCAATGTGCAGGACAAACGCACCGCGGATACCGAACAGCGAGGATACGTTTTATTACAAAAATTATTCGATTTTTTTTTTACGTAACTTTTGCTGATATTATTATTGTATATTGTAATATGCGCGCGCGCGGTTCGATACGGTATACTTGTTAGGACGGAGAGAGTAAAATATTAGATGATCAAACGCCGCATATCCTATGAGTGTTGTACAACACGCTCTGAAGTGTATAACAATATAATATTATGTACACACGAGTATACGCTTTAAGAAACCATCAATTCGTGATCGAATGCAAAACAATCGTTTTAATAATAATAATAATTTTTTTTTGTTGTCGACAACACGTCTTTAAAAACAGTGAAAGTATATTATATATATATTACGTCGCGTACGTACAACGGTTTCGTGCAAAGCTATTCATTTTATACTCATGTAAATATTACATTATCGTGCGCGTTTACCCCCTTTTTTTTGAACTTGGACATTTTTTTAAAAAATTATTTTAATCCGCGTATCTATTTGTATTATTTGTACTATTATTATTGTTATAATTGAGTTTATAAGCTGCAGTATAATATAGAGAATTTCTTCTTTTCACACTGTCGTTTTAAAATTATTATTGCGTTAGAATAGTAATAAAAAAAAACGACGTTTTCCAGATTTCACGCGTCTTTCACTAGACATTTCCGCGATATTATTAGTTTATCTACGTATACACTTTTTAAACTCCGTTCAGACCATATAATATTATGTATAATAATAATAATAATAATATACGTAATAAATAATACGTCTGCCGGCGTGTATCTCGTAAAATCCAATCAGACTTTCAACGCTGTATCATAATAATAATAATAATAATAATAATAATAATAATAATATACGCTCGATTCCTGCGCAAAGCACTTATATTTTCCATAAATGATGAAATACAC
Organism: Slavum lentiscoides; assembly: GCA_032441835.1. Lineage (NCBI taxonomy): Eukaryota > Metazoa > Arthropoda > Insecta > Hemiptera > Aphididae > Slavum > Slavum lentiscoides. The sequence continues at coordinate 9,265,016 of CM063722.1, forward strand.
GTATAATTTATTCCCCGCCCTCACGGCACACACCGTTTTCGTTCGGATACATAGCGTGACAATTTTAAGTGGAAAATATAATTCCCGTGTAATTTTTTCCTATTATTATTATTATTATTAATTTTTTTTAACCGTGTTCGCATTCGTGCGCTGTATATTACTGCAAGCGTATTATTATAACAAACGCTGTTCATATATACCTATTTATATACGTCTCTGCGGCGATGGTTAGAAAAAAAAAATCGCTGAAATTCGTCAAATTCGCATATTATATATAATTTGCGCATTGAATAATATTATATTTAAAAATTTTAAAAAAATAGGAAAACTAAATGAAATAAATAACGTAATTTTATATCTATACCGCAGTACGAAATATTGAAATATATTATCGGAATAATTCGTTACAATAATAATAAAAATCGAGCGTCCAATATATATATATATATATATTAATAATAACTGTATAATAAGTAAATTAGAAAACGCGATTTCAACATAATACAAATATATATAATTATTCTGGAATTTACGAACTTAAATGTAGTTGTCATAAATAGTGTCGGTAAAACGAATAGAAATTTTAAAACGCATTATTGTAAAGAGATCACGTGTCTGAATACCTCCGTTGTACACGATAGATGTGATTCGTTATCAGTCTAGTTATATGTTTAAAATTCTAAAAATAAAATGTTTTCATGCTCTATAATTCCATCAAAACCAATCTTTTATACGCATAAATATTCTTTTTTTTTTTTTTGGAATTATATGATGTTTCATAAAAATGTACATCATACTAAGGTATATTAAATAATGAAAAAAAAAAACAAAAATGAAAATTATTATAAGATATAGTTATATTTTGAAGATATAGTAGATACAGTTTTCTGTAGGTCGGCAAAAAAGTCAATGGGGGAGGGGGAGGGGATATAACCCCTAACCACCCCCCTCACTGAGCACGCCACTGCGCGGGTTATTTAAATTTTCGCGTATTATTAAATCCTAACCGGCAATATAGGAAACGTCGATCGGTACAAAATCGAATACAGCTCAGTAAACAGCTCGTGATAACGCGCGCGCGCGCGATAGAGTTGACTCTAAACGGTCTTATGGATTTAGACAACACAAAACGCGCACAATAAAACCTATACCTATAAAAAAAAATAAATAAAAAAACGAGACCGGTTAAAGACACGGAGAAAAGAGAATAAGAGAGCAGCACAGTAGCTGCCGTTTGTTTGTTACGCGCGCATTTATATATACGCCGTGTTCCGGTCGGTTCAATTAAATTTAATTGGATTTTAACGACGACGACGACGACGACGACGACGACGGCGACCACCGCTCGACCGCAGCCGTCGCCTGTTATTCGCGCGCGCGCGCTCGCTCGCTCGCTCACTCGCTCGCTACTCCATTTTTATACAAACAGATAGATAGGTACGTGCGTACGTCGGACGAGCTTTTTTTTTTTTATTATTGTCCGTCTCTTTCCCCGCGGCCGCCGCGTACGGTTTTTACACGCAATTATTATATTATCTGCGGCGAACATCGCCGGGACGACGACGACGACGACACACTGCGCGCCGCCGCCGCCGCCGCCGCCGGCTCGCTGCTGCCGATGACGTGACGGAATGCCACCGTCGACGCCGCCGTTGTTTGGAAAACGGTCTCGGCTGGCACGCGGCTTTGCCCCTCGCCTCGACACGTCCGTCAAGTTAGCGGATTTTATAACAGTTTTCCCTTACGGAAATATTTGTTGGTGGTAGCACGGATAAGATAAAACCAGATGGTTCACTCTTTAAAATTTCCTATTCAGCCCGTGTAATTCTCAAAAATGTAAACAAACTAAAACCCTCCTGAGATCAGTGTCATCACTGAGAGGGAAAAAAATTGTTTTATGAGTTCCTTAAATGTACAGCACTGATTTTTACTGTTTACTATGCGTCCCGCTATTGTACTAACGCCCGCCGCCTATACTCGTTCAGTCGTTCACTTGCAATTTATGTTTTTTCCGACCTACACGTGTAAAACGCATTATAGCAAATACAGCAAGCAGTTTAAATTTTTTAACATCAATATTTTAACACATATACTAAAGTTATTGGATACCTACAATAATAATATTATTGTAGAAAAATATGTACAGTAATTTAATTTATCGTATGTGCACATACTGATCTCAGGAGGGTCGAATTATCAGTAAATCAAAGAGTGAACCATCTGGTTTTATCTTATCTGTGGTGGTAGATACCACCATATCGTTTGTTGTGTTCAAGTCCCGAAATTTGTCGGACGTTTTTTGTCTTTTTGATGTGTAAACACTTATTATTACGGCGGTATGAGAGTAAATCTCGGGAAATGAAACGGAAATGACAACTAATAATAATATTTATTAATATTAATTAATTTACACGCGATTATAAATTGCGTGTAATGTATGAGCTGTTGTCGCATGACAACTAATAATAATAATATTTATCATAGATAATACATATACGGATAGGCCGCCACTCCTATATTGAATGCGCATGGGGTCCATTTCAAAAGAGAGATTATTAGAATGGTTCCCTTTCTCGCATGGGGTATATTTTAAGGTTATGTAATGAAATTATTATCTATGGAATTTATACATGGCGATAACAGTTATTTTCAAATTTTGATATTACATATATATAAAAATATATGTAACATTGCCGAAGTTCTCCCTGATGACTGGAATACCTGACTTGACTACTTATATACTTACTTAATTAGATCAATCCCGCCCATACAGAAGTGCTTATTTGCTATTTTTATGTTTATTATTTATTATCGCATTGTGGCATTTTAAGCATGGAAGAAACAGTAACTTAAAATGGAAGAAAGAATAAGCAGCCCCATGATAATTCTTATCAAATTACCGAAAAATAAGATGTAATGACCCATCCATATATTTATTATCTACGATATTTATTATCAAAATTACTTTGAATAAAGATACCGACATAATCACAATTCCGTTTCATTTTTACCGCTCACGCGACGTTTACACATCAATGTCTCGAGTACTAGCAGACTCGTTTTAAATTATAACCTTTTCCTGTTTTGCGCCGACGGGCGCCACATAAGAAAAAAAAAAGTAAAAAAAAAATCAATCTACACTGCGTGCGCAGTACACGGATACGTCTTGCGATTACTGAATATTTAGTCGACGTATAGGAATGTCAAAATAGCGACGGTCGCATAACAACGGTTTCGTTTATGACGTCATCATGGTAACATTCTCGGTTTCGGACAAATTTTCGACCCCCAAAACCAGAAGACTAATCCGCGTCAAAATATCCCGATAATGTCGCACTCGATTTGTTGGACATTTTTGGAAAGGTTTGTTGGACCTTAGTTTTTTATACGAATTTTTTTTTATGCGCCGCTAGAAACCGCTAGCGGCGCAAATCGAAGAAAACCTCACCAAAACCGTCCGAAATTGTTGTACTATAGGACTCTCTGGTCATCAAGAAGTATTTTAAAATATTAAAATATTACGATTTTCGATGTACAACTTAAAAAAATTCTTAAGAAGCGATTTTATTATTAATGTGTAAATTAATAATTTGCAAAAAACCAGTATAATATGACATTTAAATTTGTTCGGAATCGGCTTTTATAAAAAATAATCCGTCTGGAGTGATGTACGTGTATATTTTGTGTAATTTTTGATCTTCTTTCATATATAATTATTCAAATAAAAAAATATCGAAGGTCCAACAAACGTACCCGGACTTTTCCAACAAGTCGCTAAGAGAATAATTTTCCCCGCGAAGACACTGCCACCAGTTGATGAACGTCGTCATGCACGCGCGTTCAAGTCTCCATCGCTATATAAACGCGTAGAAAAGAAACCGAATACTATAAAAAATAAATTCGTAAAGATATCGTAATATTTTATAGATTACATGTGTTTTAAGTGCGTTAAATACGTTCGGTTTTAATAAAATCAAACATCTTTTATCAAATCGAGCACCTATCAATTAAAAAAAAAATTCAGTCGCGCACGCTGGGCGCTCGCGACACAAATTATTATAATAATATAAATATATTTTGCCCGTTCAAACAATATATAATATAACCGAACGAATATAATAATATTGTATTAGATTATGTTCGCCGGAGCGTTATTAAATTTCTCCAGCTACGATGCGGCCGTCACTCGCGGTGTAGCCTTCGGTCCTCAGAAAAAAATAAAAATTTGCAGGGCGTGCCTATATATATATATATATATATATATAGACACGCCTGTGATAACTGGCAATAATATATGCGTAACCGCGTATTATATTAATGTTAGCCGGTTTTGATTATAATAATAATAATAATAATAATTGATAATAATAATAATCGTCACACGTACCTACTGCAGCAACGCGGACGACGACTCGTTCGCTATTGGTCGGTCACCGGCGTGGTAACGCCTCACCGTGGCGAGAAATATATAAATATAAAAAAATATATTATTATTATATTTTATGTAGATAACGACGGCGAAACCGTAGCGGTTACGTTCTCGCCCGCCGCCTTTCTCGTCACGGTGTTTTAAACAGCGCGCGGTCAAAGAGGTGGTGGAAACACGCGGTATGTGCGCGCGTATATAATATTTAATAACAAATAGACAGGCGTGCCGCCGCCGCCGCCGCAGGAGTGTTGCCATTTTTGTCCCCACCGAGCGCGCGCTGCCGCCGACGAATGCGCGCGTATATAACGGTTGTGAACACGCGAAAATCCAAAAAAAAACGCTATAGCAGTCATACCGAGGGGAGGAAATTTCAAATTATCCATTTAATTACTTAAACACTTTTGTCGTATTTTAACTGATTATGGCCATACAGGCGTGAGCAGAGGTATTCGGGTAAGTAGTGCAAAATCATTTTAACGGAGCACTAGAACGCTCTCTATAACTATATTCTTCTCATTGCACTGTTTTTTTTTTTTAAATAAATTATTACAAACAAAAGTAGAAGTAATTTTCAAATACTTATTTTTTCATTAATAAAAATCAAATTTAAAAATATCATAATATCCAGTGGCGTACTTTCAATTTCTCTCTGGAGGGGTGAGGGGGGGGTTAAACATTGAAACTTCTAATGCACAAATAATATTTGTATAGAATAAACTATGTAATTTTTATTAATTTTTTTCTTCGGTCCTGTTAATGGTTTTAACCCGACCTCTCCCCCACCCATAAATACGCCACTGACAATATCAGTCACAAAATTATAGTTCCAAACGAAGCTTTCCGCCGGGTATGGTAAAATATATTATTCGTCAATCACGCACTATCCACAATCACTAGCCTGCAATTCCTGCAGTTCAACAAATAAATGTGCCGGTCTTATGTCGCATCAGACTTCGCGTAGTTCCGTTTTCACTAATTTTTGAAAAAGGATCTTTCACAAAAACAACTTGTAACTATGGGGACGGGGGAGGGGGAGATTGTTGCAAATAATAATAAAATAAAAATATGAACTCTGAAAATTGTCCGTCCCCGTAAACAGACTCGCGTTAAATCGTATTTTCTCGTTTAAATTACACGCTATAAAAAACGTTTATTTACACTCTCGTAACGAATATGCACATTGTCTATTGGATCGTAATAACCGCGTGCATCAACATTTTCGTAGAAAAAATTGTTTGACATTATTAGCTGGTTCAGAGATGAATATTACGAAAATCTTTCGAAAGCCTCCGTTTTTCTTTTGGTTGTTAATTCGGGTAGAGAAAAAAAAAATGTCGGATTTTGTATTAATACGATCGGCGTTTTGGAGATCTCGTCTCGAAAAGTATTTTATGAATTTTAATGAAATATACGAAGCCGTTAAGTCTTATTATCGTACAAATGATTGTTTTTTTTTTCACATATCGTTTTGCAGTATTTTTTCTTCCTATATTTCGAGGATACTATTTTATTTACCGTACGTTTTTTTCCCCTTTAGTTGTTTTCGGAGTTGGCAAAAAAAAAAGAAAAAAAAACTAATTCGCGCACGCCAAACTATATACGTTGTCGAAATCTGACCACAATATTCGAGTCGTGTATGTGCAAACGAGATGTATTCTCGATACCACTCGTGTGAAATACTCCGAAAACCTGTTTAACAGCAGTTGCCATTGTATCTTTTTATATTTATATACGCGCGCGCGTGATGTGTGACCTGCGCCGTCGTCGTCTTACAATGATTCATAGATCCTGTATACGAGTCTAAAACATATATTATCTCCTTTGGGTTGATTACATATATACCTATACCAAAACCACCAAATAGCTCTGTAGTACACGCGATTTTAACTGAAAAAAAAAAAAAATAATAATAAAAATATTATTATTACTTATACCTACCTACGCGTATTATATTTATTACGTTATTTTTTTCCATACGTCTTTAAGATTTACGTTTATTTTCATACACGTATCGTATGACTTTTATTCCATTATAAAAAAAAAATGCGTATAATTTCAGACAAGTACAATATATTACGGTGCATTTAGTACGTATTTATATTCAAATAAAACATCACATTTTAGCCATGCACAAAGCTTAAAACAATATTGAAAATTGTTTAACAGTTCGGATAAAAATGTATTGATTTTCATGTTCGTCATTCGTGGCTTATCGAATAAATTATTGATCACATACGTAACTACAATATTAAGATAATATTGTCCGAAATCTTTGCGACGCATCGAATCCAATACGTTTGATATTTTCCGTAGGTAACCAGCGCGTTCGATGAAATTAAAAAAGATAGCCACGGATAAAGTAATTTATATGAAATTTCGTCAGTTTTTTAATAACAAATCTAAACGGGTTTCGTGCAGCAGGCAGGCGTACGGTTATCGACGACGACCATCGTGCAGCTTGCGAGCGGAATAATACGTTTTTATTTTGAAACGTTTTTTGAGTTATGTAACGCGATCGAGTTATAAATATCTTCAGGTCGATTTCGGTAGCTGTTTGCGTACCTACGAATAGCCTACGAAACGTTTGGATAAACGCAGTCGGTTTTCGGTGCGTGTAAATGTAGTGCGTTACATGACAGCTGCAGCTGCCCGTGTGCGTTTAAATCTCGCAAATGCGTAGGTACTACGTGTGTTATTTATGTACTATTTATTCGTTCGTAACTATTTTTCAAAGATTTTATAGTGTACGTAAATTATGGCCGTGCTGTTATATTATATGTAATGTCCGGAGGCTGCAGGCTAATGTTATGGCCGCGTCCACGCGAACACGGTAATTGAACGCTATAGCAGTTATCGGTTATCACAATTCTACTACTCAAATGTCTGTCCTAAGTGATCTATGCACAATTATAAATGTTCTTGACGAGATAATTGAACTGAGACGATCCGTTTAAAGGAACGAAAAGAAAAAAAAACGTGTTGTAGTTAAACGACGGATTCAATTCAATAGGTGCGTTTGCTGCAAGTATCAAGAGAATAGAGATCTGATGAGCCGGCCCCTAGAAGCTATTACAATTTTATCAAAATGAGTAAAGATGTTAATATTTCACCGAAAATCTTATATTTCTTTTTTTATCTTTGTCTCAATTCTTTGATAACGGCCATATTGGTGACCAGAAATATTATTCTTCAGCACGATCTCCATTTATACCTATGTCATTCTTCTCATATTAAATTTGTTGGCTATAATTACAAGAAGTGCCTTATTTATTACTTAAAATAATTTTTTTTTACTAAACTAGTCGTTACTAATTGATAACAGACTTTTACTCGCGCAGTAATAGAAAAATACAATAGTATACGTCCACACGACGATACTCTCACGATAGTAACTATACGGCGTTCGACTATCGTCGTCTGGATAAAATCAGACGGCTGGTGTTAATATTGTCAAAGGGTCAATGTTAAAATGTCGATCTTTTTTAGCCACAAATAGCCGTTTAAAAAAATGTGGATAAGATTGACCACCTGAAATAACATTAGCCAAATACTTATAGATACGGCCAATGCAATGATTAAATAATAAAATGACTCAGTATTTTCATTAACGGAACATAATATTCGTGTACGATACTCGTTACTGTATAATGACTACGAGTCTTATAGTATCTTATATAGGTAAGCAGAAAATATATTTTTTTTTTTTAAATATTATTATTTCTTCGTATACTTAAAAACTTCTACAAACTTCAAACTATTCTACAAAACTTATAAATTATAAATTATAATTACTCGTTTCTGCACGTTGAGTCTTCGTGTGGCGGCGTGACCGTCCCGTCACGGAAATTAGTCGCCTCGCACCGGTTTGTTACAGTGACGTTTAGTGCAGCTGATGGTTATTAAGCCGATCAAAACGCCCACGATACGGTAGAGAAGTGACGCGTAACGATCTCGAAGGATGTCCTATACCGGTGACACTTGTATGATCGTTAAGACGAGAGTCTCTAAGGCCCCCTCGCGTTTCGAGACCACCCGGTAGTATAAGGGACAAAGATTTCTCTTGCTGGGTCGGATGAGATTCCGGGCTGTGTATCGTTCAGGCCAACGGTATTATATACTTTTTAGTACGCGGACCCAGCTGATGAAGAACTTTTTTTGAATCACGGAACCTTCACCGATTTTCTTCCGAATAACCTTTTTTTTTAATATTATAAATGACATACAAGTAAATATGTACATAACAACTTTTTATTATACTTGATTTTATGCTGAAAACTTAATGTTTTATTTTTCTTAAACTTAAAATTTAATTTTCATAATATTTAATGCGAAGAATGGTGTCGTATTCTAAACATCCTTTTTGGACATCGAGCTCAACACTCGGAAAGCATTAATCGTAGTTCGAGGGACTCGATGTTTTCCATATGCAGTTTCGAAACTCTTTTTTAATGTAAACAAGGGCGACGAATGCTTTTTCGCCGCATAAATCGGTTGTTGAATTAAAACTTTCAGAGCGTCACTTGGTATTTTTCTGGATAATCTCTTCGTATAAGGAGGACCAGAAATTTTCTAACGAATCCCGATTAAATTTTATTTTTAAACTACGCTTTTTGTAGACACTTCTAAAAGACTACTATTATTATTCCGACGCGATGTCAGCCCGCGTTTATTCGATGAATACCAATTGCAAAAGGATGTCTAATTCAGTTTTTACTCGTATCTAGAGAACAGCTGGAGAGTACGGTAAGTTTCGATAACTCGAGTATATACCTATCAAATTTATACCGAATAATTTTGATTATTGCACACGTAACTGTTGACCTAATAGCGTGCACATTTAACGAAATTAGGTGCATACTCGTATGTTGACGCGATTCTAAAGATAACTAAAAAAAAAAAAATTATTCCAAAGTCGAAACGAGCGTCTAGTTTAATATTCGGTCACGCTTTGATCGTGTTCATTAACTTCCTGCGTAATTACTTAAGTGTTAAAAAGAGACGTTATCCAATTGAAAGTGGCTGTTTAATGTTCTCAGCACACGGCTATAGACGGAAATTTTAACGTTATCCAAAACCCGGGGATAATATTAACATTAGCCAGAAAGTTATCCGTAACATGTAAAATAAATAAATATACGTATATCTAAAAAAACGTAATATGGTATGATAGAGATATGTCGATAGAGATTGTGTGTGAGAGAACTAAACCAGTATGTATATATATTTTTAACAAAACCGAAAACTGTACAAGTGGTGATGGTAATAATAAACTATGTGTGTGTGTGTGTGTGTGTACCTACGCGGTTTTCAATTATTTCAAGTATTTTTTTATTCTTTCAATCGTATATATATATATAATAGTATACGTGATACACAAAATAATGATAACCCGAATCTGCGCGAGTTGCGTGTGTGTCTGGCCGCAGAAAACCCAACAATAATCGTATACATACTTATTTCAGTATGTACATAATGCATATAATAATAGTTGTATACGAATGGTAGATAATTTATATATATACATTATATTTATATATGGACGTAATATTTTTTTATGTACATTTTTTTTTTTTGCTCATTATTGTTCTTACAGACAATTTCAATCCAGTTTATCTACTTTTACCGGAACTCTATAAAGACATACGATATAATACGATACAAAGTCGATGTATTATTATTATTATTATTATTTTTTTTTTTACGTGCAGTTCGTTTGCACGTTTCACTATATCTGTCGTATTTGGACAAAAAATACTGATCCATTCCAATTAGTCAAATTAATCGATATCGGAACGTTATACCGTTTCCATTCTACAACAACTTCTGCGGTCCACATTGTTGCACGGTAATACTTATAAGCCCCCTTCCTCCGTAAAAGAGACACGACGATTCGTTTTAATAATATTATATCGCTTTATTGTTGTCTTATATTAATCGCGCGAAATACCACCTTATAAACCGCATATCGATAGATACATAATAATTAAGGACCGGATTTATATGCGTTTCAAATCCTAAAAATAAGACGTTTTTACGCTCTACAATTTCATCAAAATTAATCTTTTATATGCATAAATATTTTTTTAGAAATATATGATGTATCATAAAAATGTATATTTAATACTGAAAAATCAAATTAAAAGTAAAAGTAACAATTTAAAAATTATTATGAGATAGTTAAATTTATTATTTATTCTAATCTTTTTAAAAAAATACTTAAACAGCCATACTCAATTTATACTTGGTGATGTATATTGTTTACGTATATTTCACTTTATTAGGTGTACTAAAAAAAAAAAGAAATAATATACTGCGCAATAAAAGTAATATTCAGTATTATGAGTCGAAAACAATAATAACAAGTTCGAAAAAAAAAATATATTAATTTACTAAATAATATTCAATATATCGCGTTCAAGCTGAACGGTAAGCTTCATGCGATCTAATCGTGGCATCCCGAGGGTAGAAACTGACACAAATGTTTTTGCATTTTTTTTTTAAACCATTACACTTTTTGTGAAATATTCTAATTAAATCGCAATATATATTCCTAAAACATATATCATTTTGCACAAATTGTTCTCTAACCGTTTGAAATATGCTTTTTTATGCCCTAAAACTGATTTTTATGTATCAGTTTATAGGAAAACGAAGCGTCGAGAAAGCTCATCAAATTAGAGCTACGCATACTCTCAGTAAATATATCAAAAAAAAACATAGAAATCCGGTCTTTAATAACAATAATATATTCATAAAAAAACAGGGGGTGCGTACAATTTTCGTTTAATAATAATACGCGAAATGTTACGTCGCGTATATTTATATACGCAAATGTTTCGTGACAAAGTAACGAAATACTGTGTGACCGTTTTATGACGTTCGTATCTATTTTCAGTGTTATTTATATGCACGTCGTTTATGTTTAACGTTTGTTTAGACGCATAACGAATGGATTACAATATCGAATTGAGTATAGGTAATATATTTCTCTACTGTTTCGGTATTCTGTTTATTTTATTTCGATTTGCATAAGTCACATTACTCTTCTCTCTCTGTATATATACGTATAGTACATCGACTTTGACTTTCTTTTTGTAATTTTTTTATTTTTTTTTAAACCTAACGCTCGTCTTGTGTATGTGACATGCAAATCGTTGAGGTCAACGATCGATCATTATTCATCGACTATTATTACGTTTTCTGGTGTCTTCATTAGATAACCTTGATTTTACTGATCATTTGAAATATATTCAAGATATTTCACTATATATTTCACGTTTTTTTATTTACCAGAAATATATTAAATTTATCCGAACTCGTGATATCTTATTACAATATTATTGTGACGTGTACAATATTGTTTACGATCCAAAAATTTTCTGTTTTTATACAATTTTATATGTATTACGTAATACTGTATTATTATTGGTTTTTTCCAAACAATTTTGGGATATTTTCAAAAAAAAACACGCAATATTATTTATTAAACTCGGCGGGATACTATATTGGGATTGATTCGATTTCCTGTCGCAGCAAGAAACTTTTCTTATTATTTTATAAATTTAAAATAATTCCGCGAATACTGCAGCCATTACGCGTTATTTATTTGTCTAAAAACGTAATACAATTTTCAACGAATTTCGAAAACGTCGAAAATTTCTCGGGGGGTTTTTTTTTTCCAAACGCTTATAGCAATGTTAAATAGGAACGGAAATGTAGGTTATCTATTATCAGTAAAAAAATAGTAATTTTGTGTATTAACAATTGAAATTTAAACACAAAATTATTCGAACAATAATTGTTTGTAACTGACAACAACAGCAGTGGATCTACGGGGGGTTATAAAGGTCATATCCCTCACCCCCCGTGGGCAAAAAAAAGATTTTTGCCATAAGGTACAGACTTCAGAGTAATAATAATTTAGACACAGACCGACAGACCATAAAGGTGGTTTTTACACAATTCACACATTGTGTTACACATAAGTGTCATAGGGAAACGCGCCTATATCACCCGATGAATAGTGATTGGTATGATGGAACAGTCTTCCAGGAAACTAATTTTTTTTCATATAATAATAATTTAATCTATAAAAATAATAATAATCTATTAATAAAGAATATTACACATATTACACATATACATTATACATACATATTTTCGTATGCCCCCCCCCCAAATGAAAAAATCCTAGATCCGCCACTGCACCACTACTTTTTTTTTGAAAATCTTGACATACGATTATTTTTCTGTACGTTTAAAATGTTCGCTCTGGAAAATATAATACGAATTCTATAACGCTAATAATACGTGCACGGTTAACAATTACGTTCTGTTATCTTGTTCGTATCGTAATACAACAAATTGCTTTTACTATTTTAAATATTACGAGTCGAAAAAAATTATCGAATATTACGCTCGTAATATTTCCGTAAGCCTAAAAGTATTTGAATTGCCTATATATATCGCCGTCCGTCCCTTCAAGTGAATTTCAGTTTTATCAATAATGGAAATCGATAACGGTGTAGGTCCTTAGAGTGACATGGTTGTCCGATATGGGCAACAACAGTTATTTCGACAATACCGCCGTGATTGCAGGTATCGAATATTTTATCCATTGATGTACACTTGTATTGCAGAGGAATATAGTTTTTTTTTTTATATTATATAAATAAATAACTTAATCGTATAGCGCGGTATAAAATCGATTATAACAAGGTGCCGAAATTAATACTTTTTTTTTCTCTTCTTCGTTAATTGGTTCAATACATTACGCACGTTACTGCGCGCAACACATTTCCGAAACAACGCAGCTGCAGCCGGTAGGTAACGAGCGTGTACAGTAAAACGCGAGTAACCGGTTTTTTCGCGTCCGAAATAAAAATAAATCGATAATATGTAAAAGTAAAAAAAAAAAATTATAGCAAAAAAATACGTTTTTCGTTTTAAGTCACTCTAGTCCTGCACCAGTGATCGCGGTAATATCATCTGAGAGATTCGTATATTGTACACGTATTAATAAATATTGCGATATCAACTTTGCGGTATACTGCAGTCGGGGACGTTGTCGATATTTTATAATTTGCGCAAATCTACATTACATAAAAAAAAACTCACGATCCGTATGTTTAAGGTGTATGGACTCAAACACCATTCGACCGATTTCGTTGAAAACTTCACCGGTCTGTACTTACCACCAGTGTCTGGAGTGTGGGTTTGCCAATATTAAAATGTAAAATGTAGGACAGTGCCGGCATTATACGTTTTGCCGAAGTGCTGACTCCTGAGATACAAAAAAAAAGTCATCGACCCTTTTACTAATTCGCTAATTGAATCCCGGACCGGATCTTCCGCTGGCCACGGTATATTTATTGGCAATTTATTTTTTAAAAAGCTATTTTTTCATAGACATTAAACTATAAGATCAATGTATTGAAACGTAGGATTGTCCTACATAAAGTTTAAAGCGTTTTTTGGTCGTTGGACAAATCAAACAAATGTAGGACTGTCCTGTCCAATGTAGGACATTTGGCAACCCTACTGGAGTGTTTAGAGAGCGAGTCGAACGAAATCCGACTGGTAGCGTTGTCGCACATGAAGAGGTCCTTGTGGAAACGTGTGTTTTGTATTTTACACGAAATGTTCAAAGCGTTCGTAACAAAAGGTTTGTTGAACGTGTACTTATAATCGGTTACCGTACGGTACCCGCAAGGTGACCGTTTAGATATTGTTCAGTGACCGCGGTTCAGTTTTCGCTCTTCCGAATCAAACACGTATTTATTATTTGCAATCGTATTATCGATTGTTTTTGATTGAAAACTGTGGGCGCAATAATGTTATATAACATCGTTAATTAAATGTGGTAAAGCATCGTCACGACTGATCACCTAAGGCGGTCGGTAAACGAATTTGATAGAGAACTGGACAACGTGAACGAAGCCTAGACATCAACGAATCGTATGTGTCGATACAACATTATTACGCGTTTTGTACGATGACAATGCGAACGGATCAAAGTGGCGTAGGACGTATTCCTTGAATTCGCCTGCAGGAAGTGCTCTCAATATTGGCAACAATTGCCGTCGTCAGCTGGAATCGTTGCAAATTGTTCTTTGAAGAATAAAAAAAACGATATCATAGATAAATAATAAACAAATGAATTATCGCACACAATTTGAATATAGACTTCCAATCGATAATCGGAACTTCAATCGTACTCGTGTTACTCGTATACGCACTCGGACGAATTCAGCCGATTCATAGATAAAAGACACGCGAGAAATAGATTATAAAGAAGGAGTAGGAGCAGGAGAAAATAAAAATGAAATAATTGATATTTCTTTGCTCTTACGAAAACCGGATTGACGACGTCAGACTCTTATAACGGATCGACGACGTGCGAGTCCGGACCGCGCGCGCCGTAACTATATGCTGGGTGCGCGCGAGTTTTCCTCTCCACTTATTATCATCATTATTATCATTATTATCATTCTATTTTAAAATACTCGGACAATCAACCGGCGGCTGAGACTACTACTAAATTACACAGGCACCGCCTGCAATTTGGCTACTTTCCAAACTCGGAACGCAATATATAATACACACACACATATTTTATATTCGTTTGTTTGTACGCATTTTTATTATTATCTCTTCTTTATAAATATTTCTCCACCCTCCAACGTTCATAAAGAAGACGAAGACGACGTCGTTGTTGACGATTGTTATAATAATAATAATAATAATAATAATAATAATAATAATAATAATAATAATAATAATAATAATAAAACTCTAAGAAATATTCTTAAAAAAAATGATTTTATACACCGAGAATTCAAAATGTCACATTATGTTATGCACTAAAATTGTGTTTATTTTTAATAAATTATATAAATTTAAAAAAGTTTTTACACGCAGCTAGATCTCATCGACTCGGACTTGTTTTTATCGGGGGAGGGGGGAAAAAAATTATCACTACAACTATTTTCCGACTGCCTGATAAGTAGTTATCTAATTTATAATTCGTTATATTTGTATGACAATCGTGTTGGTGTGTAAAAATCTTAAAATAAAATTTCAAGTTCATATTTTATATCCGAAAACTCCAAAAGTGCTCCGAAAACTGTAAAACGCTTTAAAAATCTAAGAAAATAACCTAAAAAAAAACCGAAAATTGTCGAAAAACGCGAAATAAATTTCCTTAGTCTCATTCAAAAGTGCATAAAACGAATTTGTGACAATACACTTGCTTCGCACAGTAAGCTTTGGAATATAATTCAGAGTGCGTCAAAATCCTAGTCCTAGTTATAATTAATAACCCGAGTTTGGGACTTGTAAAACATAAAAATATGATGAAAAGTGCTGAAATATGCGCTAAGAATAAACTGTAAAATATGCGTTTAAAATATTTTTTATTCGATTATTATTAATAATACATTTTAAAAATATACAAAAAATACATTACAATTTAAAACGAAAATAGTACTTTAAATTTATAGTAAATCTGTAACAATTCCTGGATTTTAAACTTTTTTTCTAAATTAATTTTTATTTCACAAACATTCGGAGAACAAAACATACGCCTCCATCAGTAGACGCAATGTTTCAGATTCTAACACATGGTTTCTCAAACGTTGAACAATTACTGATTAAGGTACCAAAATTAATATGTACACATACCAGTATATATATATGTGTGTGTGTGTGTGTGTATATGTGTACTCGTACGTTTATACGAGTATATTATAAATTGAGAATAACAATATATTTAAATTTTTCACTAGAAATAAAACTATTAAATATATGTATAATTTTATTACTTAAATATATTATGTTTAGTAATCTGATAATATACTATATATATATATATATATAATCAAATACACGTGAACACGAAACGAGTAATTTTTTTATATTCGAGATAGAAACCAGAGAATTATAATAATGCAATAAAGTTGGTTAGTATATATATATATATATATATTAGAAAACCTGATTATTATGATTTAGATTTAATCAATAAGCAGTTTACTGTCAGAACTAAAACAAATAAATAATTAGGCATGTATACATATATGTATGTATATAGCGAATAAATTTTTAATAAACCTGTTTAATTATTCGCAAATAGATAAAACCACGGATAACACGAATTACGTTTTTTAACTGAACATTAAAAATGATTGTTATATAGTTTTTTTTTCGCTACGCCGTTAAGTTTAGTTATTTTCTTAAAAACGAAATCGCGTATATTCTATGCGAGCACAGTCGGGTCAATAAAATCATTAAGACGACAACCAGTTTTTGCATATACAATTCCAGAAAATGTAATTTTACTGAACTCTTTCACGGTATATTATATACAATTTCGTTTTATTGAAAATCGTTTGGTGATAACAATTTCCACAATATTTTCTCGGAAATATAAAAAACTAAATGTAATTTAACTTTAATAATCGCGATATACATATTATTGTATATAGAGCATAAACAATCAATTACCTACAGGTTTTTATAAAATCTGTAGAGATATTTTAAACAACGCTTGATATTAAATTTCTCTTTTTAATAGTATATACTTGTGTCACATACACTGTACTAATACGCCTAAATAACACACGCACAGCGTATTATTAGTTTATATTATGCGTACATTAACTTTTGTCAATCTTATCAAATCGATCACGAAACTGGATTGATTTTTTTAATTTAAAAAAAAAAAAAATAGATATTATTGGTGGACACGAATAAACCGGTTGTTATTCAATTGTTAATAGCTAACGGGTCGGTATGTATAATTTACGATAAAAATCGAATACGCGTATGTACATGTATACATTTTTTGTGGTAAATGATGAAACACGATTTACACATTTCAAAAACAACCGTTTTAACGTGTTTGTTAAAATGCAAGTGTAACGATTTACAAATGAAATACTCGATACTAATATACAATGAAATACAGACGAATAATAAATTTTTCAATATTTCGAAACGAATAGGTTTAAACGTGTATGTATTGCGTTTTAAACTGCATTTTATTTTTTTTCAAAGAAATCCGCGGGCTATAAATAATTTTTTTTCCATAAATATTGTAGTTCAACTACTTATTATTATTACCATTATTTTTCGTTCCTATTTACAATTTTTCTATCTATATATATATACATATTATATTGTATGTAATATATATATATATATATATATGTATAAAATGTCTAATAGATCTCCGTAGTCGGAGTTAGTGTACTCGCGTATATTCGCTCACGGGTTACATTCAGGTCGTATATATATATATATATATATATATATATAATAGCGTATATAACCGATTGTATATAATATGTGTGCTCGATTGTGTCTTGTCGCGGTTCTGTCCTCAATCTATCATCATCATAAAATTACAATAGTGAAATATATTATATTATTATATGCATCGATGACCGCGGACCGAGCAATTTATAATATTTATTTACACACACTCCGCGCGGTGTACCTACTGCGGATTTCCGCGTGCGGCATACAATGACCCAAGCCGCGTGCATTTAAATTCTACGCGCTCACGGCGAAGTGATCGAGATGCTGTAAGTCATATTATTATTATTTCTCTCCGCTTTCTAATACGTTTTTTTCCGTTGTTGTAATCGATCAAATATTTATCAGCGAAATAATATTGTTACGTGCAATTAAATTCACTGTCGAAATTTAAACCGTTTCGTACGATATAATATGAAAGGTTTATAATTTTTTTTTTTTTTCGAAAAATAAATCTACTCACTTATATCGATTTTAATATCAGTGGCTCAAATCCGCAAAGCGAGGGATCAGTTGCCCATACTTTAAATTCAGGTGGATGGTAAGTATTAGATCGGGCGTCAGCCTAGTGCCTAGAATTTTATCGCAAATTAATGAGTAGTTATTTATTTTAATTTTAAAAATAAATGCCTATGTGAAATAATCACTAAAGAATATTTGACAGTCGCCCTTCCTCTACGTCGAGAATTCGAGACATCGACTCCAAATTACGTCGAAAAATTGCAATTTAATAGCCTGTTTTTGTTTTTATTTTATAATTCATCGATTCACCGGGTAAAAAAAAAAAAAACAGAAACGTTTGAAATTTGGCCAATCCCTCTTAAAATGTTCACCTATTGTCTCATTGTGTATAATATTTTGTTCGACCTAGAGCAATAAATAGGCGTACCTATTGTGAATAAATCACCACTTTTCATGCTTATAAATTTGTTTTGTAAAATAATGGTACTCGGTCTTAAAATTCAGTATAGTTCATATTCATATAATCAATATGTAGTAGGTAATAAAATATAATAAATCATATACAGGGGCTCAATAAGGTCGAAATCGGTTTGGAAATCATTTTATACATTTTTAGAAGCAAACGTGTTGTATTCAATATATATTTTTTTAATACGATTATCTGTTTAACACAAATTTCGGTCATTGAATACTGCAAAATTATATGAAAAATTAGAGCAGAACGCTTTATATTTAAAAAAATTTTAAAACAGACCTTTCGTAAGATAAAATTTTGTCTACGATCCGAAATACATACTAAATAATAATAGCCGTCTGGGTGGATAAGTATGTGAAATATTATTTTGCCTCCCACTTCATTCAAAACGGCTTGCACCACTGGTATATACATTCCGATATATATATATATTAAAACGTACGTATTTGTAATGAAATACAACATTCGGTACGATTATACAAATTCTTAATTGCATAATAATTTATAAACGTATACGGCCGTAACTAGTCGTTTGTTAACGACTTTGGGCATATTATTGTCGAGCCGTATAAAAACTAATTCTGGAACCAATAAAAAACACACACACACACCGTGATGTATATATATATACATATATGCGTTTTAAAACGTGTATTTTAATTACCTCTACGATAGTATATTTATATATACTCGTATATTATAAAAATTAAAAATAAATATTTTTTTCCTGCCGAAACAACGAAATCGCCTATAGTCCGTACAATATATTATTATGTTTGCATATATTATAAAATATTAACGTGCACATTTATAATATTTAACACGTACCCTTTTATTCGACTGTATACGCACACGTCTCCTATAAATATATTGTAAACAGGTCGATCGTATAGGTACGACCTACTAACCAGCTGATTTTATAGACGACGTACCTACTACACGCAAAACCCGATTTGTAAAATTATCGTCATATATAAATCTATAATCATATAATAATATTACTATTGGACCACGTGAATATCGTGTTGAGAATAATAACAGAAAACAACGAATCACACTACGAATCAATTTTGTCAACCTCTGTATGATAATATTACGTTGTGGCTATAGTACCACACGACGTAATTAACGAAAAGTAAACGGTCATATTATTGATTGTTTTCCGTACATTCCTGTACAGCAAAAAGTGTGTGCTCGTCTTGATGACGGTCTGTAGTGGCGTGACGAAAGAGTTCATTTCACACACGTGCCTCAACTTTCCGGTAAATCGAATACGGCAATGAGCAAATCTTTGGTACTCACTTCTTTCGTGAAAAATACGAGTGTCAAATATTGTTTTTTTTTAAATTTTAAATTACTTATAATGATATAGAATAAATGAGAAAACGACCTGAAATTCAAAACGAACAAACTAATAAGACAAAAACGTCAGTTTATAATACATTATCTTAGTACCTTTTGTCAGGTGCGTTTTCAAACATAATAATAATAATAACACGAAGTGTTGGGAACTACTCCGCAGTCATTTCTTCGTCTGCAAACAATTTTTCAGCTTTTTCCAGTTGATCCTTTTACTTAAATAAATACGATCTCGACAACTAAACATTTGAACTAAAATCTTTCTGTACCTAATTTTTTCTTTGCGTACTGAAGGTTTGAAATTTTCACATTTGTATAGTAAATGATTTTAAATCGTTTATAAAGTTTAATTTTTTTTTTAAAGCCTTATAGTATTTTTAGAAAACTCCATTATCATCAGAAATAAGCACGTACAATGAAATTATAAAAAAAAAATTAAATAAACCGTTAATGATTTTCGTATTGTTTTAACGTTTGAAAAAATAACAACGCTTGCGTACTGTATGGTTTTTGAGTTGCGAAAAAGATTTGAAAATCGACGGAGAATAGACAACATAAATTCGTTGCAGAAGATCTTCCGATGTGCTAAAAAAGCCTTGTTATTTAAATGACAGAGGGGGAAGAAAAAGGATCAAATCCTTTTTGGTATTTTTTTTTTCTCTTGGACGTTGGGTGTGACAATAAAAATTCTTTTGCCTCGATATCCGTTCAAGTTCACCACCGTGTATAACAATAATATGTTGCGATCGTGGTCGGCCGAGATGAGGTCGGTTTTTGTTCTTCTCCACAGCATTGTACACAGCGTGTACGTTTCGTTTTTCTCTTGTTCACTATAGACACACACACACACACACACACACAATATCAAACGTATTATTTACAAATGCTTGTTTAACGCGTTTGTTATACGCGCATATATTATTATATATAGCTTTTAATTTCACTAGAATCGGAGAATATTGCGATAAAATATACATATATATATATATACACACGGGTGGGATGAGGGGAGGGGGAACGAGTTAAACGAATCGAGTCTGAAGGCCTCCATAAATAATTAAGACATTTATTTATGCGCGGACGGCAATATATTATTATAATACGCGTATATGTAGGGCGGGGAGATGTTTTCTTCGGACGTCCTTGAGTCGATCCCGTGTCGTGCCATCACCAGCTGTACTATAACCCGTGCACGTATTTATTCGCTCGTACATACATACATACATACATATATATATATATATATATATATATATAAATATAAATTTATATTATTTATATATATATATATATGTAAGTAAGGTGCTCGGATAATGGGTATGCGATGTAAATGTGTATAATAATATAATATATACGTACGTTCTACGCGGCGTCGTATAATATGATTGGCACCGGCGTGTTACATACAGCCACCGAGGTCGTCGATCCGATTGAGAGTTATTATTGAACCTTATAGACGCGCGGCGACGGTGGCGTTATGATACGCGTAGCGGCGTTACACCATGTGCAGCTTCGTTCTTTCTTTTCCCCCTTTGATCGTCGGTTCTGACACGGAGTTGTTGTTGTCTGCTGCTGCTGCTGCTGCTGAACATAATAAACCCAACAGTATGATGTGTTGTACTGAGGAGAGACGGACGCGAGAAGAAAGTCTAATAACAAACGCGACAACAATAATAATAAATCGATCTTTAATAATATAGTCCGACCGGTCATATTATATAGATATATTTAATTGTCCCGCGATCACTTTATTTCCCAGTAATATTTTTGGTAACATAACCCACGCGACTCGTTACGATTTTCAAATCTCATAACTTGGTAAGAAATAAAGATGTTTTAGTTAAAAAACAGCTCTGTCATTATTGGATTGTAAGAATCCAGTGTCTTAAGTGTACGACCATGGCTTTTGTATGATTCTTTCCCCCCGAGTTATCGTGAGCATTTCAATTTTTAAACGTTTTCTGTGGTGTTTGTCGCGCGGTATACACCATCTAATAACGCGTTCTCTCGAGCGTCAAGTGACATCCACAACGCCCGCGATTCGCTGCTACCCTTTTTCGATTGTCTTCCCTACAAACACTATATACGCGTTAATCGCGTACACGACGGACCGATAAAAACATTTTTTTTTTTTTGAAAGTGTAAAACGCCGTAAAGTTACATGTTTTATTTAACTCATCGCTCGATTCCTCAGAATGTATTACCGACAATTATTATTCTTTTTTTCTTTGCGCATACATAGCGTGTGCGTAATAATAATAATAATAATATATAGAAAAAGTTTAGTGGATAACAGCTGCTGATGCGCTGCACCACCGTCACAGGAACAGTTGACTCGTTTTGGAAAAGGATACGAGACTGTAATGTCTCGGGTTAGGGTTATTCTGGTACGGCCGGCAGATTAAAAAGAGCCGCGTAAGATGAGGCCGCCGACGTCGACGGCAATCCTTTTGTGCGCGCGTTTATTATGTGCGCCGAGTCCTTCGGTATAATACGATACGATACCGCTCGAGTAATAATAGTGTAATAGTTTAGAATTAACAGTTTTCGTGTGTATCCACTCTCTTTTTATCGTGAAATATTACCGGTATAATATATATTATAAATATTCGTGTGCATGCGTAAACACGTTTTATTTTTTATTTTTTTTCCGACCCGTGAAAAATCGCCGCTACAATAAATTATAACGCGTAATAAGCCGCATCACTGCACCGCATGTGAAAATTATTATTGTACGCGGGAAAGGCTTAACCGTCACGTTTATACGGTCGTATACGTAATACGAATCGACGAGGCTGATGTATCGAGTCGTTAGCGCCCGATAGAATTTCGCCGGTTTTCTTTCTTTCACAGAGACGACCCAGATTATTTCGAAACGTATTTTTTTTATACATATTCTCGTGGAGGTAACGTTAGCGCACTGCATCTTTCCGAATTCGTACTCGGAAGAGTGTTAGGAAAAACTCTTGTTCGACATTCGTGTACGGTAAGCGCGTTCCAACTATTCGGAATTGAGTAATTTTCAAAAAAAAAAAACAATATTTTTTTTTATTCTTTCTCCTATTCTGGGTATACCAATGTAACATTGTCGGTAACGTGTATAATCTGAAGCCTCTCGAAATTTTCACAATTCTGTTTTGTTCGGTTTTGGGAAAGGGGAAACTTAACGCTTAATCAGCTCTTATTATATTTCGAAAATTGTTATTTCCTTCTTTGAATATTTCGAATAGAGTCTGTTCTGTTTTTTTTTTATCGTAAAGTCGGCGTCAAGAAGTTAAATGCCGATAAACTTGTGCGGAGTTTTCCGAAACAATCGTCCGACAAGACCGAGTATGATTTTTTTGGAAAGGTTTTAGAAAAATGTGCTAATATACATTGTAGTTCCAGCTTCACGTGCCTATTATTTATTTCCTTTTCTGTACTTTATCACGTGTCCTAAAGGTAACGCCTCATCTTTGTAGCCAATTTTCTCTGCCTTGAACGGCTCTCTTGAATTGACTGAGTAGATGACGCATCCCATCAGCTGCTTGATATGATCGAAAAACGATTTGTGGAGTGTGCTTCCTCGTAGCCTTTTTTCTACGATATTGGTGAAATGAAATCATAATGACCGGTTAATTTTGTATTATTTTCATTATTTAATTGTGTAGATAACGTTTTTTTTCTTTAAATTCTTAAAGTAAAACGTTCCAGACGTGTAGGTCTTGATAACGGGGTTTTTCTCGAAGTTACGCTGAACTTTCTATTTGTTAAAAACGTTATTTTCTTCTCAAATTCTCGTTTAGCTAATGCAATTCTCTTTTTTGATTTTTATTTACTTTTGTATTGTAAATAAAGCTGTGCTTATAATCCACAGCCGATAACGAGGATAATCCCCATCCGTCGGAGAATCAACTCGTACACGATTTTTTTTCATTAAGTTCTTCCCGTTTAAAACGGTTTGTCTGTCTGCAGACATGTTTTTTTTTCTTTTGCTCATATTACTCGTCATAGCTTCGTCAACACTTCTTACGCGTTCTGACAATCGCTATTTTCTTTTATTCTCGGAGAGAGAAATTAAGTTTTTTTTTTTGTACTTTTCATATAGAATTTTAATCGTTTACACACTAATTTGTTTTCCTTAACTCGTTCTTCCGAACACGTATAGACTTTTACGCTATACGTGTATTTTTTTTTCTTCTAACCTATCCAACGTGTATAGTTATTATTGCGAATAGACCGTACAGAAGTTGAAACGCGTCACCGGTCAGCATCATAACGCGCGTATAAACAATTGCTGCCATCTTTGGTGCGAACGGTACATTTCATCAGATAATAAATCGTGTTTTGTAAACCAATAAAAATTAATGTCATATTCTTGTGCGGACACAATTGCTGTGTGTGCGTGTATGTGACGCGGTGAAGATATTGTCGTTTTATTCGTTGTGGCCGGTTTCCTTCCTTCCTTACCAACACGGACTTACCTCAGCGTCCATTTATCATGTATATTATTTATACCTCTCTATAATATCATTTCTTTTTCTCGTTTTCTATCTCTACTGCACAACCGATTCCGTGTATTATTATTCCTCATTAAAAAAAACCTCTGTGTCTCGTCGTCGTCACTGAAACTATCATCGTACGCGTCGTGTGACGACGACGTCTGCAGTGTGTCGGCAAAAACAATAGCACACACACACACACACACACACACACATAACTGTTTATACGACCGTCGCGGTGGTGATAGCCATCGCGCGTATAGTGTGCTAATACTGTAGTGTGTTGTTTATTATGTTCGACAACGACCAGTTATAAGCTCGTGATTCGCGTGTTAACGCACTGTACTTCCAATTAATGCGATTATTCTATTGAATTATCGAAACGCGATTGAACGATCAGTCATGACGCGCAATCGCGATGTGACCATCTATATGTGTATAAAACACTTTTTTTTGTATATTTATTGAAAAGTTTCGATGTAAAAATATCAGAAAACAATACATTAGAAAAGATATTTTCTTCTTCGCCTAGCCCTACATTTCCGCATAAAGCACCATCGCCCACATCTTGCAGTAAACTCACGCCTCTTCATATCACAAGCTGAATTCCATCTATATGTAACACCCCTCACAGCCTTTGAATCATCTCTGCGCAAAACTTGTTCTCCTAACCATCTCGACCTATTCTCCTTCATTTTCTCCACAACAGATGCCCCACTCCTACACGATCCCTTACGTATTCATTTCTCATTTCCCCGTTCCTGCAGGTTACTCCACACATTCTTCTCATCTCCGTCACACTCGTCGTCTGTTCCGTTTTCACTAATGTTTTATAAAAAAAAAAAACAACTTTTTAAATCTTACTGATATCCTCTTGTCACACTCTACACCTGACGCTTCTCCACACTCCACACGCTTTATCCTATTTTTCACGTCTTCCTTCGGAACGCTCAAATCTTTTTTTTGTATTATCAATCTCAGATACTTAAATCTATCAAAGACACTGGGCTTCATCATTACGTCCCTCGCTCTACGAATTCCCCGACAATAATCATACACAATCGTCACTATTTTACTCCTACAAATCCCTTATTTTTTTCTCTTCAAACGTCTCTAATCTCTTCCGCTCTTTAAGTTCCTTCTTTTGAGTTTTCTCCAAAAGTACTAGGAAGAATTATAGGGAGCTGAATATGTCAAAACACAAATCCTCGATTCATCAAAAGGTTCACCGTCGTAACGGAAACGGGGAGATCGCGCGGTCGTCTTCGGGGTCGAACGTAACACGCGGCACGAACACGCGAACGACAGTAGGAGAAACGGTAAAAATAAAAATAAAATGTACATCGTACGAATGAAAATATGATAAGCTCCTGCGAGTCACGATCCAAAACGCGATCCAATATACGATGGTATAGTGAGATGATATCGTTATTATGTATTTATTACGCGTATATACGCGAGGGGTTTTTATATTCTTTTACCGACGACGACGACGACTTTCAACTCGTTTATGTGTATTTAAATGTATATACGCGCGTTCGTATCGTTCACCGGCGTATAGAATAAAAGTAAAAAACATTCTTTGAGAGAGGATTTACCGGACGCAAAGAGACTAAGAAGACCGTTTAAATCGTTCAACACGCATCCATTGTGCACAATCCTATTATCGTACACCTTTATGTATGTAGACAACTCGGCCGTTGAGCGATTACTGCAGTTTGAATACGAACGCGGAAAGCCTCGTCGACATTTGTTCAACACGGTCAATGTATTTTTATAAACCGTATAACGTGTATTTATGAGATTGCGGAAAGAACAGAAATGGAAGAGTCCGTTACGCACGGACTTTGCAATTTCCAAGACACGCATAAAACCCCAACTAAATAAAAACTAAATAAAACCACGAGTTAAAGTATAGAATAGTCAACAGATAAATAGAAGGCACGGAAACCGATCCCCAAAAGTCTGCAGTGGCTAAAAGAGCGAGCGACCAACCAGCTACCGCCGGCCAGTCATGAGAATAAACGGCAGATTTTTTTTTTATCCAATGAATAATAAACGATCGTTATTCGTAAAAGAATAATTGTATCGGATAATATTAATTTACTTGAACGATTCGTTCCGAGTAAGTTTTTCACACTTTTCAATAATTATTATAACACGCGATAACACAATACGACACCACTGATTTAGCACTAAATATTCATATATTACCAGAATTGATTAAGCGGCAATTGTATACGGCGAATGCTGGTAGTTCATATGTCGCAGATACGTCTCGCCAGGAAGAGTAATGCTCAACAAAAGCCAAGAATATAATAGAAATATGAAATACGAAATATAATTTGTTTTTTTTTGTCTTATTTAAATCAAAATAAATTTCTTTCGGAAAAATTTTTTTTTATTTGTTCTCATAAGCGAAATATGGATTTAGTCTCCCACTACTGCAGTATACGTGTGTAAAAGTGTTGTAAATATACAGATTCGTAGAACAACATTCGCGTTTTGCAAAGTTACGTCGATATAAATGTAAAATTAAAACCGTCTTCGGACGGTTATTCATCGAGTATATATATATATATATATATATACCGTCGCGTTTTCTCGAGTAAAAGTCATTTTTCTATTATTATTAATTGCACGTGTGAACTATACGAGCATATAAGTAAAGTCATAAATGCGTATGCGATATTGTGTACAGGCGGAGAGACAAATATATTTTAAAAATCCGCCTCCGTCGTGGAACGAGCCAAGACGCTCTCAATTATATTTTATTATTATTGGGACTGTTGCAGTAGCAACAGCAGCAGCAGCAGCAGCAGCAGTGCGTAATTCCGTTTTATTGTTATTATAGCTCTCTCTCTCTCTCTTTCTTTTTCTTTTTGCTCCGCAGATAACGGGTAAGCCGACATTATATAGAGACTTGGTTTATTTTTTACATTTTTATTTATAAACCACGGAGCCAGGAGAAAATAATATGTATGGCAAACATACGGGGACATCGGGATGTTATACGTATACGATTTTAAAACGCGGTTATTGCGTGGTCGCGTTTTAAAAACGAATATTATTTTTCGAAAAACAAAAACCTATTTACATTTTTTTTTTTTATTATTAAAAAAACGCACTTTCTTGTTTTTCTAAATGCAAGGACGCTGGAATCGTTTTTACACTGAAAAAAAATATAGGTTAGGTTAGCTAACCTAACCTACATATATATATATATATACATAGTCTTACTACGAGCGAAACTAATGATATGAAACATATACAATATTAATGAACGGCTCGAGATACGTATTTAGTGTCGGGCTGTATAGGACTACTGTATAAGACGATTGCGTTTAAATACAAAAAAAAAACTAAACGTATTCTCTTATCTCTCCTTCTCCTCCTTACACCCCCCCTCCCCGACTAAGCTCGACCCAGGGGCGCATTAAGATTCAATATTTAGGGATGGGACGGGGAGCAAATATAATTTGCCGTCCCTAAATTTACAGTACAGATTAAAATTGCAACAGACTAAAACATAATTCCAAATGTCCATTATCGGTGTGCCGTCCCCTAAAAATTGCCTAAAATTTGTTGTTTTATTTTAGATATTAATTTCCCTTGTATCTACAAGTATACGATGATTCCGAGGATGCGTGTATTCACTATTAAAATATATAAAATTATGTAATTAGATATTACGTTAGTTGCCAATTTTTTCAAGGAGGGGGGGCGCCAAATATTATTGCCCTAGGGCAGCGGTCGGGAACCTGCGACTCCGAAGCCGCACGTGGCTCCTTAACGTGCAATCTGCGGTTCTTTGGAGTGTGCATCAATTTAAGACGTATTACTGTTTTTAATGCCTATACCAATTCCCGATGAAATTGTTTAGTGAAATATATAATTAGACGTTATTATTGTACTACGACGTGTACTTTTTTTTATCAGTGCGCGACTCTTTGAAAATCACGATTTCGCAAATTTTTTTTTAGAAAATGGCTCATTTACACTAAAAACGTTCCCGACCCCTGCCCTAGGGCGTTATTGGTGGTAAGGACGGCACTGACTACGTATCATATCTCGTACGTCATTTCCTACTTAAAAATGTTTAGTTATATATACGTATTTCTTTTTTTTTATCGCGTTACGACAAAATGCAATGTGTTTCTCGTATCAGGCCCAGTGGCGTATTTGATGGGGAACGATAGGGGCAATCGCCCCCCGAGAGATTTAAAAAAATTATATTATATTGGCTGAGATCAAAAATCGGGCAAGATCGCCTAACGGGTTTGGCATTGCTTAATATTCACCATACTATAACATTAAATGTAAATGATGTAATTGATACATTTGTTAATAGTAAAAAAAGAAATATAGACTTAGTTTTGTGAATTAAATAAATAAAATGATAATAAATAAAATGTGTTTTGTTCAATAATTATATTCCTACATATAATTTTTTTTTATTGGTGGGAAGGGGGAAGTTCTTTTACCATCGCCCCCCTGAGGTGAAGTCTCAAATACGCCACTGATCAGGCCACAGTGAATAAAAGTAGACATTTGTCGAACCGATTTTCGACTGCAATAATGGCACGTCCGTCTGTAGTAGTATTATGATTCTTCGCGTTCCGACATCCGTGCAGAACGAAGACCTAAGAACACAGGTCGTCGTGTTTCGTGGAGCGCGCGCTGTAGACGGCCGGGGACAGGGCGCGGTGCACTGGCTGACGCGGCCACGCGTATATTACAGCGTTTTTTTTTTTATAACTCCGATGATGCGCGCCTCCTATCAATCACGCGGCGCGCGCGGAAACCGGTAAATCATTATTTCAATAAACAGGCGCCGCCGCAACACGCGCGCACAGCGAGCGGCGGTGCGTGGTCACGTGCAGTTCGGGGCGACCGTAAGCGACGAAGCATCGGCGGCGGGTTTCCGGATAATCGAAAAATCGTGTCCTTTCCTCCTCCTCCTCCTCCTCTCATCATCATCATCATCATCATCATGACCGAGACCCGGGCAACACCATCACGGCGTATATTACAATAATAAATACGTCTCGCTCTCTTCCGAAAACGTTCAAAATTCCTATAGAAAACACCATTGCGCGTCCGTTTCACTCTTTCGCTCGTTGAAAAATAATACGCGCGTGTGTATTATTACGACCCGGCCAGCTATTAGTTACGGTCCGACGCGCGGTTAAACGATCGTTCGTGCACTGCCGCCGCCGCGTATTTCCACGACTGCTGGCACATAAATCTCTGACGGCTGCGGCGGCGCGAACGTCTATACGGATTTCTTTTACTCGCGTCCTCGGTCCCTGATACGCGTATAAAGGGGCCGATCTAAAGTAACGAATAAAATCTACTAAACACTATCGGACGGCTCCGATGATTTCCGTTTATTCGCTACTAAAAACTATTATTATTATTATTATTTTTCACTGTGTATACCGACGCGATTGGTCTGGACGATTTGGGCGGTAAGTGGCCTGGGATTTCGGGAGGAAAAAATATGATACGGTGCGGCGAGGATGACAGCAGCGGTTCGCCGATAGAGGGGGAAAAAAACGGTTAAACGGGATTTCAGTCGAGAACCCGAATAAACGCTCTTAGGACAACGATATTGCGATATTGTGTTCTGTAATAAGGAGAGACAGTCGTTTAGATTTTTATAGGAGAACACGTGGAGTAAAGGTGTGGCGGTATGTTAAAAACCAAAGATTTGTATACCGGGTAGCGAAATGTGGAGACATGCGTTAGATTCAAGTCTGGGACCGTATGATCAGACAGGTGGAAAAATCGGAGCGAGGCACACACAGGATTCGGCCGAGGTATCGGCAATCTCATTTGACCCGTTGGCACCCAGTAGGGAACTGCTGGACGTCAAAGCCCAAATCGTTGATGGAGTGCGAAGAGTATGTGTGTGAAAAACAGAATTTTTTTTTTCTCCCCGTACTTGCACCGATTTTACTCGAAATTTTAAACGCCTAAGCGCACGTATATAAAACTGAAATATAGTCATAGTAAAAATCGAAGAAAAAAATGTGGATTCGACATTGTTTTGCTAGCACTGCGCGCAGGGCAATTGTGAAAACGATGATTCGAACACGTTTGGAAACGGCGTGAAAGGAGTTTGACGGTTTGAGCTGTAAGAGATGACAGCCGGCGCGTATTTGTAGACGTCAACTATAGGGACTCGGATTAGAGGGGATCTAGGAGGGACCAAGTCCCCGGGGCCGACGCGTGCGTAAAGGGCCCGTAGTGTTGTCGGCTTAAAATTACATTAAGTCTATATTCGTCAATTTTTTTTTTTTTATTATAAAAATATTTCAACGCTGGTTAAAAAAAAACCTATATTTCTTTGTACGTTTATTCGTAGCGTCTACGCGTATTAATATTGAAAATTTTTTTTTTTTTCGAGTAACTTTTTCAGTATTTTACTCGAAAATCCGACGAAGACGTCGGATTTTTATTTTTTACATTCATCATAGAAAATCGCGCGGCTAAATCGATTCTTATTTTTTTTTTTTTGTCTCTAAATAGGTACTTACTAGAGTCAGCCCCACTAACAATCCTGGTTATACGCCGATGCCTCTGATAAGTCATATTGTTAATCCGCTCGGGCTTGACGTCCACCAAAAAGGGAAACTTCTAGTGTATTATACACATGATTTTACAACGAGTACAGAAATACGATACGCGTACAGAGAGAGAGAAAGAGTGGTGTACACCGCGGCAAAGACGCCGCCATAAAACACGCGCGACTGCCGGTTAAAACGAAAAATTATAAAAAAATAACTGGCACGACGATAAAAAAAAAATAAAAAAATGAATTATTATTATAGCGCTAGTGGTGTAACACAATCGTCTTGTATATAATATTGTTATCAACGTGCATTATATCACAAAACTGCGCAGTGTTATAATATGCGCTGCTCATACGCGGATACATTGTGGTCGGTGTTGCTTTCGGCGGCGTATGCCGAATGTTTATTTTCTCTCGCCGTATACGTGGGTTTTATTATACATATATATTTTTTTTTTTACTTTTTCCACAACGAAATAAATTAAACGTTTTTATAAACGCTGCGAGCTCAGAAAATTTCATCCTCTTTCCCCAAAACGAATATATTATTAATCGTATTTATAGTTATATTTTAAAATAAACCTAGTCCGACGGTACTCCGTTAACAAAAACGTAATTGGGTAATTATTTTTATTTTTTCTTCGTTTTCTAACCGAATTTCGAATTTCACCACAACTCGGTTCAAACGCTCTTCTATTAATTAATACAAAAACGTGTTTTTTTTTTTCCACTGCGTCGTCGTTATTATTACATTTATTTATTTCGTGCGCGGATCGAAACCGTATCGAAAGATTTATCGCGTTCGTAAATATCCTAAACCTCCACGACGCGTCGAAAGTTTTATGAAATCCGAGACATTGTTAACTCGGCGGTATATTATTATATTCTACGACTGTATAATATAAAACGGTGTCAATTCCAACGATATATTATTTTCATTGCGATCCGTTTTTTTTTTTAACGCTTTCAGTGTTTTCGTTCAATACAAAAAAAAACCTCCCGTCAATGGATAAGAGTGAATTTTTTTTTTTGTTACGAGGAAATATTTTAAAGGGCCCGTGAAAAAAAATTCGATACTACTATACTATATAATTAAAAATTATTTTAAGAATTCATTTTTTTTTTTTTGAAAACAATAATAAACACTTTACTATTTTGCAAGCCACCTCGTCCATATTATTTCATCAACTCCGTACGAAAATTCGTTCTCAATACACAATAATAATACTTACTGTCGCGTTTCAATACTCCTATAGAATTTAATGACACATTTTAATTTTGCAAAAGACCAGTAGTACGAATATACAAATTATACGTTCACCAGCGAGAAATCAAAAAAAAAAACTCAAACCACACAGAACTGCGGGGAGCAGCCACCGCTGACATAATACTGTTTTTCCCTACGAGGCCCTCGTTCTCTTTTCATAATAGTTGCACCGAGCAACAATGTGTGTGCATAATTAATAATGTAACTTTTTTTTTTTTTTCTAAATAGGTTGTAGACGCATATAAGGGAAAACATTTTTTTTTTTTTAAATCAAACCTTTTAAATTTTTCACCTAACGTATAAATTAATATAATAACTACCGCAAAATTAAAACAACATTTTTAACATTTTTCCGAATATGTTTTTGTTTTAAAACTTTCTTTTAATTCTCGATTCCGAATTTCGAAGACCCGCGAACTCGTCGATATTATTTAATCTTTATTAATCGACACTGAATTAAGTTTTCTTCCACACACACATAGTATACAGGCGGATATAAAATGTAGTAATTACAATTGAGTTTTTAACGTCTTCACCGTAGAAACTATAAAATTATACTCGAGTGTAGTATTAAAACGCATTCACGTAAAAACGAATAAGACAGATTTTAAAGTTAATATTCATACGATAATATGGCAATTTTTTTTTGCATTTATTTTCAATATTATAGGTCTTTCTGTCTGTATAAAACCGACGTCTGCTTCGTTATTTTCGTCGTTTTTCTCCTTAAAAAATTATTATTTTAATGCGCTATTTGATAACGTGTCCCCCCACCCCCTCTGAAAAATTGGCTGGAGCCCTCCGGCAATTTTGATTAACGTTTTTTTAATTTTTTTTATTTCATATGGCAATCGGATATAACATATATAGAAATATAATAAAATAGTGAAAAGGGGTTAGTAATAATAAAACAGAAATAAAAAAAAAAAAAAAAAAACAACAGAAATCGTATTGTGGTAACATAGATAGTCAATAATTAGAGTTAAAAAACAAAGTCAAACATTTGGTTAAACAATTAATTAAGTGAGGGTCTAAATATTGGTTCATAATCGTGGATCTATATTTTTTAGCCACTCTTCAGCCTCCTCCCCAGCTTCGTGAAGTCCGTCAATGCCTCCTCCAAATCGTGACAGTGGGCATTCTTGTGCGACGTGTCTGACTGTCTGCGCCTGACCACAAGCGCAATCTGGTGAGTCCACCATACCCCATTTATGCATGAGGTAATTGCATTTACCCATTTTTTTTTTTAATAAATTTTCGGTATAACGTTTCGGAAATCCGCGTGAAGAAACCGGCGCGCGCTGCGTTATTATAATAATAGTGCGGAATCGTATATATGACCGCGACCGCGCGGTGACACTTGCAGAATCCTCCTTTTCATCCGATATACGTATTTGTCGTTGACGTGTGATCTTCAATGAATAATGCACGGCTCGTAGCCGTGTTCTCGATTTGGAATACGAAACGCGTGTATAAGTTCCGTTTCGGATATAATAAATTCCATCCCTAAAAAAAAAAAGTCTAAATCGGTAACCGGCATACGTGTGTTCACGCCGCGGCGATAGAGCAGCGCGCACGCGAACGACACACAAGAGCCGCCGTACAAAAGGTTGAGTTCAGTAAAATCAAGACTGACACGCGTTAGATGTAAAAAAAAAAGAAAAGAAAATACCTCGCGCTTGTATATAAGGTTATAGTTTATTCGAAACGTTTCGAAACGTGTCTTGCCAATGGACCGGTCGGATATATATTATATTCTTTTTTTTTTTTTTTCTAAATTAAATTCAACGCGTTTCCTTTAGATCTATCCAGTGGATAGACGGATCGCGCGTTGAAAACTACACCGCGTACCTATACGTGTTATCCGCTTGCACGGTTGTGTCCAAAGATGATCTCCAGTAAAATAGAAAATATATTAACCTATTTATAAAGGGGTAGCGAGCCGCGGAATGTTGTCACTCGAGTCGCTTTACTCGGAAAAAGATTTTAGAGTTTTGTTATTACACTATTACAAACATTTGAAAGCAATTTCATGTGAATATATAATTGCGCTTTCAATAAAATGATGATTCTGAGCGGAACTTCGGTATGATATTATTTATTGTTATTAATACAGTGTGTATAGAACGCATAAATTACCTTACAGTACACGTCGTTCTAATATCTTATACAATAAACCTAGGTAGATAAAAAAAATGTTCAAAAATTGTTTCCTTCAATATAATACACGAGTTACATATTCGTTAAACACTCTTGGACCGCGCATTAGTTTTCAACGAACGTAATTTTCCAAAAAAAAAAATTACACTTTGTCTCGAAAAACTTGAAATCGTGACAAACGATTTTCAAGTGTTTCTTTTTGCGTATAATTAGAGTAACGTACGCGTCTGACATTGTATTAAATTGTCAAAACCAAAAATTACCTCTTTTATACGGATTAAATACGTCGAAATCTAAAATAGACCGAAATTTTAATATTTGATGAATATTTCGAGTTTCTATAACCAATAGTTTGAAAATTACGAAGAAATAAAGCGATAATCGATTTTGACGAAATCGCGTTATTATACGTAATTTTTGAGTTTTTTTTCAGGCACTCTCGAGAAAATCGAAAAACGATCTCTCTAAAGTACCGACTAGATGCGATTCGTTACCGGAAACCGGGTACGACTGTGAAGATCGGAAAACTCCGTCTAGTAGAATTTTTGTGCGCAGACATAAAAAAAAAAAACACTCGCTCCGCTCAAAATCTAAAATACGCGTATACGATGAAATATTATTAAACCTACTGCAGCACCACCAACTAATATTTTTATAAGTCTCATTTATCAAGCGCGCGCGTATCAGTACAGATTGACAGTGTTTTCGTAAAATACGACAATCCCTCCCTGCCCGTTTTATTCCGAACTGATATCTGATTTTAAAAAAAATATATATATATACGATGTTTTTTTTCGATTTCCAACAGAAAAAAAAAAAATGTGTAATATTTAAAACGTTTATTTCGTTGCAGGTAAAACACCGTGATATTTAATAAGGAAGACATAATAATAAATGGCTTCCTGTCTCGTCGTGCACACACGATGACGACGAACGATTAAGCGTGAGCGACGACCCGGTGAGTGAAATACGTGTTATAATCGATTATTGTGTGTACAAAGTCGTTCGGCCGTTGTTCGTACGATATAATATGTTATTAATATATGCGTATAATCGTTCGTGTACGGGTTAAAACGTTAAAAATTCGAAACGATCCTTTCTTTTACTGTAAATTTTCATTCGATTCGAAATGTGGAGACTACTAAAACCGGGGCACGCAGATAAAAACGAAAAATAGTAGAGGAGCTGCGCGTCTCCGTGCGCACCGACCCAATAAAACACTCTATTCGTTTCTGTGCGCGAATCGCGCAAAAACCGTTGAAAATATCGAGATGCATTTATAGTATATGACGAGCAGCAGATCGTTTGATCGGCGTATTTCGAAGTGAACAAAAAATTCCTCGCTGTGGGTGACGAGAGCGACACAAACTCCGGACAAAATATTTCACACGAGAAAAAAGCGTGATTTATTTTCTGATCACCGTAGGTACAAAAACTATTTTCTAATGTCAAAAACACGATTTTCAAAAGTGTCTCGCAAGAAAATTTAATGGGTACACAATTGCGACGGGAAGAAATTTCTAAAAATAGGCCGTGACGATTTCCCGAAGACGTCCGGATCGAGTTAGAAGACTTTTAAGTCTTTTTTAAAACTTACTTAGTAGGTACGCTGAAAACGAGCGGAGCAATAGCCGTATGGACACGAGGACAAACTTTCACTCGTTTTCGCGTCTTTTCGCCCGTCTAGGTTTTTTTTCTCTTGATAAGCGTACGCGTTTAAAAATGTATAAAAAAAAATTTCGTTTTTGAATTTTAAAAAACAATACAGGGGTGTGGAATTCGTAAAAAAAGACTGTAGGTTTTTAATTTTTTACAATATTTTCCTTTCTTTAAAACCAGCAGGAAGTCACATATTAAGTATCAGCTATATTATGTATTTATAATCAGCAAGAGCTTATTTTTTTTTATCGAACAAACGAAAATCGAACGTTTATTTATTTTTTAAACGTGTAATTTTAGACTTATATCTTGATTCTCGATTCTTTTTTTTTTTTTACAATACTATTGTGTAACGTAATATAATATGTATTTTTTTTCATTTTAAAAACAAATTTGCGAAATATATTCGTGATTATTACGAATTACAACAACGGACACAAGGGCGGATACAGTGGTCCTAAACGGGGGGGGGGCAATTTGTTAGTTATCAACTAAAAAAAGGTCTTCATAACATACAATATACATTTAGACGGGTCAAAATAAAAAATTACAAATGAAATATATGATACTTTTTTTGTGAACGGGGGGGGGGAAATTGCCCCCATTACCCCCCTTGTATCCGCCCTTGAACGGACATGATATACGCGCGTGTTGTACCGCATTTTTTAATAATCGAACAAAAATTTCGATCGAAATTTGTAAATATCGTTTTTTTAAGGCTATATAGATTTGGAAAAAAAAATAAGAAAATCTGTCTCGTACCACATTTAACCGAAACGGTTAAATATCGAAGCGTGTGCTATTTTTTTTTTTTTTTTGCTACGAAAAAGAAAATCGAATTCGCGGTCGACAAAGAGACGCGCGCGCTTATAAATTTCAGATGCGTCGATAACGCGTTGGGTTTATTATATTACGGAAGACGGGACAATATTGAATTATTATTCCATTGAAAGCCGTCCGGACGACGACGGTGCGCTGCTGCTGCTGCTGCTGCTGCTGATGTTGCAGTGCGCGCACTTAATTTCAGCACAACCGCCCCGACGACGACGACGACGGTCGGACAATTCTCTCTCACACACACACACACACACACACACACACACACGGGCGCGCGCGACAATAATAATAATTACAGTCGCATTGTCCGGACAACGCGCGCGCCCGTATATGGCCGCCGGGGACGGTTATTATCCCGCCGAAATTATTATTTTAAGGGACCGACAAGAGACTCGTTTGAGACGAGGCGATTCCGCAGTGGCGCACTGTGCTGTCCGCGCCTGCAGACGCTTCGGGGCAATACGCGACGAGAATACTGCAATATTTTTTTCGGTGCGCGCGTACTACGAATACGCAGCGCCGAACGTGTCGTTAATAACATGTCCGTTAATAGTTAATATGTCGTTAATAGTTTTACAAATTTACAGAAAAAAAAAAAAGGAGTAATTATATTAACACTCGTCGTATTTGGTTTTACAGGAAAATATTATACGGTTTAATAACGAAAACGCGTTATCCTTATGTATAATATAAAAGAACAAATTTGTTCCAATTTTGTAACGACACTATTTAATTTTTTTTCCAATTTTTTCCATTAGACTCGTTCCAAATACCCTCCTGTGTGCCCGATTTCTCATTTTTTTTTTTTTTGCCCGAGAGGAGGGATTGTATTTAAAGGTTACGGTTTTGTAGCGTGTCATTTAAATAATTTAACGATTTTTTTTTCACACGTTTGTACCAAATATTCACAATTTCATTTTATTCGTCATTTCAGTTGTAATCGTTTACGCATTCCGTCGAAAAATAATGTTTGACTAGTTCTAAATTTATTTTTGTGGGCTTCGGGGACGTGCCCCCCACCTTTTAGTCCGGACCTGTCCCTATAAGTGTTTTGAATACATCACGTAAAATATTCTAAAGTGACTTTTAGAATATATATTTTTTTTTTTTTTACTAATTTAATTTTTCTATATTTAATCGAATATAAACAGACGTCATTATGTATTTAAGGGTTTTTTCAAATTTTTTTTTTTTTTTAATTCCGTGTTTATAAATTGACGCAATAACTATAATAAGTAAATTAATATTTTCGATTAATTATAAAATATATAACACGATTTATAATAACAAAAATATGTAGTGTGTAATAGAATAAAATATATACTCGAATATTTGAATAAGGCGTGGTTTCAAAAACACTAAATACAACAAGATTATTGATAAAAAATAATATTCGTGTTGTTTACATACACTGTTATTATTTTTATTTTTTCGAAAAGAATTACCTAATAATATTTATTACTTTTATATAATATGTGCGATAGATATACTATTTAAAATTTAAAATTTAAAAATTATTCGGTATACTTTTAAAGATTATTTAAAATACTGTATTAAAACATTTTCGAAAATAAATACTTTAAAAAGTATTCAGGAATATTACGCAAGCCATGGAAGAAATATAGAAAGAATAAAAAACGTAAACCACGCCGCGAGTGCAATATATTATTATTATTATTATTTGCTTTCACAACAGAGTCTGGGAATGAACTTTTCTCCGATGTACATGGGTTAAGTCCAGATCTCTGCCTGAGTTCACAGCGACTTAACCCGACACTTTACGCAGGATATGAGCGGTGCTAAGCAGAACAATATTCTGCACTTGCTTCATGCAATTTCTACCTGGGATCCTTTGTAGATATTGCTCCATTCCATTCTTGATTGTTGCTAAGGCTCCTGTTATTAATGGCACTGTAGTTGTTCTTGTGCCCCACATTCTATTTTATCTCCAGCTCCAGATCTTTGTATTTTTTTCTACCTCTTTTAGTTGTACATTCGCATCATCTGGACCCGTTTTTTCGATGAGAAGACACGTTTTGTTTTTCTTATCGTGTACCACAATGTCGGGTCTATTTGCTTTAATTGTTCTGTCGGCGATAATAGGGACATCCCACGTAATCGTTACATCGTTGTCGATATTGGTGATTGCTTCGGGTCTGTGTTCATAATGTCTGTCACATAATTTTACGTTGTAAGCTCTGCTGATTTTCCAGTGTGTATAAGCTGCTACTTTGTTGGGTCTATTGGTATACTCTGTCTGAATTATTATTATTATTATCATATAGTGCCTTAAAAAGACCGTCGGATTATTATTATTATTATTATTATTTTATTAACATAACGTTTTGTACGGGACGGTGAATGATCAACGGATTACCAATACGTTTAGCGTACAAATAGCGCGGGGCCGTCTTCGACTTATTCGGAAACCCGTACGGTACAGACGCGCAAATCAATCTCAACAGTCCCGTCTCGCGTATTTATGTTCTGTCGTATACACACACTGCGGCCGCGTGTCTTACATATTATTATTATTATTATTTCATTTTTCAATCGCGTATCGCGTTGTATGAGTCTG
Organism: Slavum lentiscoides; assembly: GCA_032441835.1. Lineage (NCBI taxonomy): Eukaryota > Metazoa > Arthropoda > Insecta > Hemiptera > Aphididae > Slavum > Slavum lentiscoides. The sequence continues at coordinate 9,304,617 of CM063722.1, forward strand.
TGCTGTATAATTTATTATACGTATAGTTTGTTGTGAAAAACCACTTAAATGTGTGCTGCAGTGGCGTAGCCAGAGGAGGTTTAAGGATTTAAACCCCCCTACTCTTTGATTTTTTTTTAAATACAGTAACAATAATTTATTTTTTTTCTATCGAATTTCGTGTCACGAAATAATTTTACAGCGAAATATTTAAGTTTTGAAAGTTGCTTAGCAAACAAATAATCCTAAGCGGAGGTACTGTAAATTATTATTTCGTTCGCGTTTTTCTATACGGCATAGGTCTCAGCGTTTTTTACGCGACCAAATCGTAGGTCTAAGAAAAAAAATTCTAAAACATCAATATTATTCTTATGTCTTACCAACTCGTTTCCGGTGTCTTTCGGAAAATCGTTATTTCAGAAATCGTCAGCGACAGCGATTTTCTCCTCTTAATTTTCTCGCGAGATACCTTTTAAAATCGTGTTAACGTTTTAAAAAAACAGTTAAAAACATTTTTGGGCCGCGTTGTACTGCACGGGTACAATGGAAAATATTGTATTTTCTCGTGCGAAATGTTTTTTTTTTTTTAAGAATTTTCCACTCTCTGCGTCTCAGATTATTTTTTTAATTTCATAAAAAAATATATATATAGTTTATAATAATAATAAATAATAAATATATTACAAGGTCGTAGGTAAGGGGAGATTCGGGGTGCTTCAAACCCTCTCTCCATTTCAAAAATACAAATTAGTAAATAAATAATAATTTTTTTAAATATCGATGTAGGTAAAAAGTATATTCCTATAATCGTAGGCTATATTTTTTTGTAATACAATTTTACAAAAATGCGTTAAAAAAATTTTCTTTTTAAATACTCTTCCTGTGCAGTCTATTACTGCCAGTCCGGAAAAACGTTCCTTTTCGACTTTGGAGCGTTTAATGACACTCAAGAAATACCGTTGATTAAGAGCGATTATAACTGGACTATAGAGCTCTTCTCAATATTTATAAATACATCATTATCGATCCGTGACAAATCGTGAACAAAGCTAGCACGACTTCGTATATAGACATAAAGATTAAATTTGCTCGTATAATATTTAATAATAAGTGTTTAAATTAATACATTTATACGCGTTGCACAATTATTTATTCAAACTTTTTTTTCGACTTTCGATTCACTCCTAGTTAAAAAATTATTTTTTTCCACGTCAGCCTATTACTAATAATTAAAAGTCACCCCCTCCCCCCCGTAAGTAATCTACATACCTACGGCCCTGGTTTATTATGTGTTAGTACCGAAATTCGTATAGATTCCGTATCACACTATAGTTTGCGTTAATTAGGGCACGGATGTTGTTGCATTTGCAACTTTTTCAATTTATTGCCAAGTACGTTTTAAATTCGCGTCACGTAAGTATGAAATAAAATCTAAAAGTTTTAAATTTTTTGCAATTCTATTGAATTTACTCGTTTATACTACTGTTTTAGTTATATTCGACCGTCGTATTACATTTATATATTATATATGTATATTTAATCAATGATATAGTTGTAAAAATATATATTTTTTTTTTGATTAGAATTTTAGATTATAACAGCAAATTTAAAACATTTATAGCAAAACGTGGTTATTTTTTTAGTGCAATACTGCAATCAATTTTACTAGTTTTTTTTTTGGTACTACAAACATCCGTCCCCTATAGTAATAATGTTGCTGCGAACGCTTTGCTTTTGACGCGGTGCGATAAAAGAGATTCCGCCGCGACTTTGACGATTGCGATCTCCGCGGACTGCGTGTCCGTTGGCGCGTCGGCCACTAAGTATATAATAGAGTGACGGCGGCGGCCGCGCGGTGTTTCAACGGTTAATTGTTCGGTAGAGAGAGAGAGAGAGAGAGAGAAAACGACGTGAGATTTAGCACGCGCCGCCGCACCGCGCGATGGCGGTCGCAAGAAACAGACTCGGGGAAAAAAATAATAATAAAATGTTAAATAAATATTATCGCGCATTCTTCGAGCCGAGCACGTATACAGGTATATACAATGGCGTATACACGCGACGATTTATCGGATTAAATAGTGCGCGATATTCGCTATAGCAGCGCGTGCCACGCCGGCAGACAGATAGCACGAGGACGAAAAATTTTCAAAAAAAAAAAATTTAATAAAATATAACGAATTACGAAGAAGAAAAAAACCGTTCTATTATCTGATGACACACGCCGAGCACGTACTCGGAACGACGTGTCGACCTATTCGCCGCGTACGACGCGGGCGGAGACGTTTTAAACGTTTTTCGTCTACTTCTATTTCGTTGTTAACATATTATATTAAATTACGCGTGAAACGCGCGTTAATAAAATAGTTCAAAAAAAAAAAAAAAACTTTTACGTAATATTCACCGTGTTATATACGATTTCGGGAGAACGAGTTATAATAAGAGAATAACTGTTCTCGCCGAGATACGGCCGAACGCGAAATATAGAAAATATTTTTTTTTTTTTTTACAATATATGTGTGTATTTAAATTTTAAAAAGTGTCTGCCAGTACTCGAGACACTGATGTGTAAACGTCGCGTTAGCGGTAAAAATGGAACGGAATTGTGATTGGAATTTGTGAATATTGGTCGGTATCTTTATTCAAAGTAATTTCGATAATAAATATTGTTATTATTAATTGTCGTGACAACAGCTTACACCCGGGGTAGCCGCCAACCTTTTCAATCAAGTGAGCTACATTCGAAATATCAAGTCCCCGGTGATCGACGTCTGGGAGATTTGTTTAATGAGCATAAAAAAAAAATAATAATTCAGTCAAAATCTGCATGTTTAGTTCGATAATGCCTTTCTGAGTTTCCACGTTAGAAAAAAAATTGAGTATCTCGGCATAGTAAACACACGTACTTGCCTTTAATGTCAACAAAAAAAAACTCCAACACCCATTCCTGATTAAAATTATAAGTTTTACACTTATTATTTGTATTCATTTTATTGCTGAAAAAGTTTAAAATTCTTAATAAATTCGGAACATAAAAACGAAAATATACGGAAATTCCGTATACAACACACGTTGCACTGTCGTTGACATTCGAGTTATAACTGATAATAATACACTATTCCCTCTATCACAATTAACCGATAATGGTGAATTCCTAGAATACAATATAGTAATCCGCAATATCTATTACATATTATATATATTATTATTATTATTATTATTATCGCATATTTATTACGCGATGGACCGATAATAATGGTAAAATTAATTTTGATTCGCGATCGGCTGGTTGCCGACCCCTGGCTTACACGTTACACGCAATTTATAAATGCGTGTAAATTAATTAATTTTGTTAATATTATTAATATTGCGTGTAAATTAATTAATATTATTAATATTGCGTGTAAATTAATTATTATTATTAATATTAATAAATGTTTTAATTAGTATTGTCATGACAACAGCTTACACTTTTCCGTCGCATTTCCCGAGATTTACCCTCATACCGCCGTTTACACATCAAAAAAAAAAAAATTAATCAACGTCTTACCGTTACAAAAATACGCGCGAGTCGAATAATCTCTTTCTATTTTTTTTTTTTTTTTCGAAATCGGTTAAAAGAATAGGACGGAACTCGTTGAAAAATGATATTTTCGCGGGGTAAAAAAACCGCGTCTCACAATGCACTGCACTCGCTCGACAGTTTAATTGTCTCGTAAATAATATTTTTATTTTGCGTTACGGCGAACAACACTTTAAAAAGAACCGTTTTTATAGTTTATCCACAGTGTCGTGTCGCTTTTCAACTATACTGCAGACTATCTATGAACTTTACATTGTTTTGGAAAAAATACAAGTAGAGACCGAGGATAAAAATACGCGTTTAAAATTTTGAAAATTAGGTTTTTTTTTTTGCTCTATAATTTCATCAAAATCAATCGTTTAAATACGTAAAAATATTTTTTTTTTTTATAAAAATGTCTATCAAATGCTGAAAAAACAAATAAAAGTAACGTGTTATGAATTATTACGAGATAGTTAAATCGATATTTTCGATATTCCGTCAGAAGAACAAATACAAATTCTTTTTCAAGTAAATTTATAATCGTTTAAATAAGATACAAAACAAAAAATATATTATTCTATTATTCTTGGCCTCAGTACCGTTTCGTTGAGTAATAGTACATGTTATCGGCGGGGCACATTTTTATGAACTGCCAGCATCTTATACAATCCGTTTAATCGATTCTAATGGGAATATTTAGTTGATACCAAAGCTCGTCAGCGTCTCTTGCGTATCTCCGTCTCGTATTCGCCGTTTGTTGACACGCAGACGCACGTCTTTCGCGCGGCCCGTTTTTTTTTTTAGCAACATTTTTTAAAAACTATTTTTCTTCGTCTGACAGCGTGCAAATTTGATCGAAAACACTTATATTTTCTTTCAAAAATTCTATCCCGCTAATGAAAAAAATAAGGTCAAGATTCGACACTCAAAGGATTACGCCATTGTCACGTATAACGTATATATTACATACGTGTGTGTTTGTCATTTTTAGGACGCAATCGAGACGAAAAAGTCGAATCTTACAAAATCAAATTTTACAAAAAAAGGATCGTAGTCATAATTATACTCAGCTGTTGTTGGCGTATAAAACGCGTATTTATAGACAAACATAATATCTTCTTTTTTTTTTTTCAACGCGGATATTATAAACTAACGTGTCATCGATTTCGGAAGACAATTTTCGCGACGATTTTTTTGTCGATAATGTCACTTTTTACTGTTGGTATTATACAGAAAGAAAGAAAATCGTCTCCCGCAAAATGGAAAACATATTACTACGATTCGTTTATTTCGCGTGAATTTTAAAAATATTTTTTTGACTTGCCGCGGGTGTCGTTGACGGTCATCGTCTAAGTGAATATTCGATGATAAATCGCGTTGTATTCGAAAAACGATTCTGTATACGAACGGAGACGAGTGTAATATTTTACTGTCAGTACGGTCTGTACTGTAACATCGTATCCGTTATATTATAATTGAAGTGATTTTTCTGTGACGCGTTAAAACAGCATACACTAAACATTGAGAAAAACGAATATTCTCTAAAGTGCCAATTAGACACAATTTGCTACCGGATTTTCATTTAACGATGCGGAGTGCTCCTCTTCTGCAGCGGTCGAAGAGTTGTACGCAGAAATTAATAATAAACGTCGTTGTAAAATATAGGTTCTTCGCTCCGTTCAGATTCGAAAATAGCAGTTATACGTATAAAATAATAATAAGAAAATTCAAAAACAAAAAACCCGTTTACCGTATAAATAGCGAAGGACGATTTTGAGGCGTGTGTGGAAATCGGGATTATACTTAAAGATAATCACATTCCATCAAATCCTATCATTCCAAACATTCCGAAAAATACGCCCGTCGTATTTTTTTTTTTTTCTGTAACCGTTACAAGCCGGCGAAGCCCACGACTGTTATCAATATTTATAAAATAAAACGACTGTTCGAGCACGCGACTGCGTAAAATTTGATTTGATAAAAATGCGCGCGACACGGATTCTATATTGTTTACTGTGTGGAGAATTGAAATTAATCGCAAAAATCCGTTGAGTGTTTTGTAATTAAAATTCATATATCTATAATGTTTTCGATGTGTCTTTAAGTGTCGTCCGAATTAAAATAATTTTTTTTTTTTTTTTTATACACCTGCAAACGACATAATTTTATCGTCGATTACAATCGTTAATATATTCAAATTCGATATTCGTTTTATTTATTCAATATAAATAAAATATATATATATATATTGTTCTACGTTCTTTTCGCAGTTTTTCAATGAACGTCAACAACGTCTTCGACATAACGACATTATTAAAAATACTTAATGACGCGTTCAGACGTTTATGGTACTAGTTTTACAATATCACATACGTCGTGTGTATAATACGAAAAAAACTGGTTTTTCTCTTTATAAATTTTTTATTTTTATCGCGCATAAACGCGGATTTTAATGAGAAGAAGAAGAAGAAGAAGAAGAAAAATCGATTTGTATTGCCTGGAATTTCAGGGGATAGATCATTAAAATAAACTCGATTTATAACCCAATTTTTTTTTTTTCACTTTTCGGATAAATCGACGTGTAGTGAAAACCAACGATTTACTCGGTGTACGCTTTTTTGTTTTTCGAAAAATTTAATGCACTCATATTTCAATACTTCGTCGACCGTGTTCGCGGTGTATCGAATCGCGGTCGTCCAAATAATAAACGAATCCACTTCTGCAGACGAATACCACCAACACGCCTCGTTTCAACGTGCGCATTTATATTGTACGCATTAATGACCTGCCAAAAACACAGCACAAATCGTACGCGCGACACAGTTGAAAACCGCGGCCAATACACACAATATCGGCCTAAATTATTGTCGTTTACGTTTGCGTATTATTATTCAGGACATTGTCGGTGAATACATTCATCCGAGTTCAATGGGCGCCACTCAATAAACCTATAATCTCACTACTATATGCGTCTAAGAGTAAATTTTACGTATTATATAAACTCGTTCATATCGTTTTTGCTAGTTATTCTAAAAAAAAAAAAATTCAAATTTATGTCGATGCGACATGACTTTAATCGATTTTCCGAAACTACTAGGCTTCCTTTCAAAATCCACCGATTTACAACCAAAATGATAATGAACATTCCAAGACTCAACAGTTATTGTTGGATCTTCTTCCAAAATTCAACGATACCAACAATATTTCCATCGGATCCAACGTTTATTTTACCGATTTTTCTGATTGATATTTCTTATCAATAATCAGTAACGGAAAGTTGATGATAACAGTGACTTTATTACGTAATCATCGTATATTTAGAAAATATCTACTTTAATTATATGTGATAGTAGGTGCTTAATCGTACCTATCGTTTTTGATAACATAGAAATAATATTGCAATCATTTTATCACGTTCCATTGTTCAACGCAATCTAAATATTTGGGTATCAAACAACCTTTCAACAGATCCACCGTATAGTTGAATTTTGGAAGGCGCGGTAATATATAAACTGTCCGCGGGTATATCAATAAAATCAGTATTATTTCGAGTGGACGCGAGGCAGAGAGCGGAGACATTATCTTTACTTAGGTCGGTTGTTATCTTATCAAAACTGGATTTATAGTCGGATCGATATAATATTCTGTAATTTCCTTTTGGAAATATATTTTTTTATTTATATATAGTTTAAAAAAAAAAAAAACATGGTTTTTATTCTAGCGTTTTGCCCAAGTTCTTTACGATATATTTGTATAATAACCGTTTGCGAATATATACAATGGCGACACCAGCTACTAAACGCGAAAATAAAAAAATTATCGTTGAAAAGTCGCGATGAATTGCATTCGAATGATGGATGAATTTAGTGTATTTTACGCAGTTAAATGCTGTCCCGCTGTTGTGCTGGAAAATCGAGGAACAAGAAACCATATATTTTTATCTGCCAATTATTGTTCCTTAATTTTCATAAAAAAAAAAAAATTGTTTTTTTATAAATTTGTATACACATATAGATTAAAAATCAACGCGTACATGTATGAAACCAATAAATTGTTTTTGTTTAAAATTTATTACGACGATTTTTTTTCCAATTCCACTTTCCGACTTTCCAAAAACTTAATTAAAAAAAAAAAACATAATTTTTTTAAATCACCCCGTATCATGAATATAATAACGTAAAGTTTAAAGAAATTATTTCCAATTGTTTAATGTCACCACCCAACTGTATAATATATATTATTAAAATTTACCTTTCGGTTTTCAGCTCCTGCAGACGTTTAAACCGTCCGGCCGTTTATAAGTGTATTTAGTGTTTTCTCTAAAGACGTGCAGTATAATGCACAATCAATGTTTTCATACGTACCTATATCGTTTGGACGTTTGAAATACGGTTGCGCGATCCACGTTTACGATCGCGGCGTAAAACGAAATTCATTTATTATACTCTCATATATAATCGATTAATATCGTCGATAACGTTTCTTTATAATATACACGAGTGTTATGTGTTTTTTTTTTTTTTTTTTTGAGATGAATTATTATATTGTATTGCGCGTGGGGGAGCCACGTCGAGAAGCTGCAGCTCGCGTAGAGGTCCGCGCAGCCGCGATGTCATCATCCCTTCGTAGAGGCGGTCGACGAAAAAAAAATCACTGGATTACACGATTTTACACTTAAAACGTACCTTTGTACACACACACTTATATACACGTGTATATACCTGTTGTATACGCATCAACGTATAATGAAAACAATAAAGACACAAACTATATAATATAATATACGAGATAATAATAATAATAATAATATAATACTTATAGCGTTGATCGCGGAGGAGAGACACAAAACCAGTTTCTTTTCCGTTTTTTATTTTTTAACGGTTGTTCGTGATTATATTTTTTTATCCGGTCTCTTCTCATTCCGCCTCGTATAATAATAATATAATTTCTATACACCGTGCGTGTGAGTGTGTGTTTTTATTTCGAGAAAACGTTGCGCGCGAAAAGATAATAATTATCATAACGACGACGAGACGTGCTACATCTAGTCTCCGGTCGTTGATTGGCAAAATGCGAAATATGTAAAAACGTCCGTCCGTCATACTTAGATACACACACCCGTTCTTTCGTATATTATAATGTACTGTAGAGATGCTGTTGATGTACCGCGCATTGCACTGCACACACGCATCTCACATATACTGGCCGGTGGTAGGTACGCGCGCGTGTATAATACGAATAATGACGGACCGCGGGCCTCGCGCGCGGTGTGTATATATAATAACATAATACTGGACCTGTTGTCCAGCGGTTATAATATATTTTTTTTTTTTATTATTATTATTATTATTATTATAAGTGTGTGCGAGTGAGTGTGTGTGTGTGTGTATACGGCGACGCGCACTTTTATCCATTACAAACGTTTGAAAAGAAGAAGAACCAGTTTCGTAATAAATAATTAGACTGCGGCGGCGACGCGAGAGATATCCGACTGAGACGTTCCGCACAATTGACGTTTATCATAATTGAAAAAAAAAATCTCTTTCTCTATATGGAAATGTGTACGATTGTGTGTGTGTGTGTTTGGGAGCATTAAAAAAAAAAAAAAAAACGCGTATTTTAATAGTTTTTTTTTTTTCCTATATATCGACCCTACGAGCCGCGCGCCGGCCGGCGAAATGTACACGCGAGTACATAACGCAACAGTCGATCGACAGCTGTGTACTGTTGCTCGCGCGTTATCCGAATTTTTGTGTAAAAAAAAAAAATAATAATAATAAATTCGTATCTACGTAATTTACATTTAAAACAGCGTACACTCGTAAAATCGATAGTATGACATTGAAAACCGGTCGAAACTATTAAAAAATTATATGTATGTATATACGAAGGGTCCGGGGAAAGAAAACGAAATCGGAATTTCAAGAAATTCGAGATTTTTAAGCGGACTATATTCTTGTTTTTTTCCACGCGTATACAATATTTTTAATCCCGCTGGACTGTTCTCGTTTAGCAGTTTATTATCATTCTCTCTCTCTATATATATATATATATATATATAGTGCTCGTTGAGACCGAGAGAAAGAAAAAATGGAAAAAATGAACTATTTTTGTTCTTTACTTGAGGAAACAAGTCCCCGATTTCGTTTTCGTTCGTGACGCGTGAAAATATTATTCTCTGTAAATAATCGTACTGTATAATATGTCGTACTAGATAAAGACTTGCAGGAAATTTTACGAATTCAGTTTCAAAAGAATTACATGTAAAGAAATTAAACGTAATAAATTTTAAAATATTTTAAATATACAAACAGATTAAAAAAATTATATTTCTTATTTTAAATAATTCTAATAACAATCCGTAGTTGTTTCTTATTTTACACTATCCTTATACGCACAATTTTTTTCGGTGTTTCGTACACTTTATGTCGTACATTTTTTGAGTACCGAAATATTTTTCTTTTTCGTTTAATGGACCTACAGTTGATAATCATGACTTTTTGTCGAAATCGACGTAGTATAAACAATAAAAAAAAAATTTAATACAATTCATGTATATTCCTTTATTTTTCATAATATTTTTATATATACATTTTTTTTCTGTTATTATCATTATTATAATTTTTTTTTTATACCGCGAACACTGAACAGTTATAAATTGTTCTGGTCGCGTGTATAAGCGATATTATCATAAGCGTACTCGTATACATAATATATTTATCCGCACATAAAAAAATTGATTTTTGGCGCATACACCAAATAAATAAAAAAAAAATGTTGTTTAACCTAAATACAAATAATACGGTTTTCGGATGTGACCGTGAATGTGTACATAAGCATAATATGTATATGTACTCGTTTTGCCGCAAAACTCTTGCCTTTGTATATTTTTTATCACCGTTGCAGACAGCGCAAATACTGCACAATATAATATTACGCGTAATATTTTTATTGGTCATATTATTATTATTATTATTTTTTTTTTTTACTCTCCTTGAATGCGTTTTTAGAGTATATAAAAAAAAAATCGCGCGACGGTTTATTATTATTGTTTTACGATTACATATACGCGTGTAGGTATGGTAAAAATACGCCGCGATATATCGTTGCCGGCTTGAAAAACGAAAACGATAAAAATAATATAATAATATTAAAGTCGTTTATATATAAATAATTTATATATAATATCATATATATTTATAAACATATAAATAATATAATAGACGCGTACTGCAAAGACGTCTATATAAAACGATATTAAAAGACGAATTATTATTTCGCTCTGTACAGTGCGTTATTATTATATTATATATCCGGATTATCGCGAGCTGCGAAATGGAAAATTCTTAAAATTTTAATCGGATGCTTGTATTATTTTAAGCGTAATTCAACTCGAGGTAAAGTGTATTATAAAGTAATATATTTTCCCCGCTCTTCAAAATATCTATCTAAACTAATCTTTCTAATACAAAATAGAGCTGAAGTGTTTGTTTGCTGGAACGCGCTAATCTCTGGAACTACTAGCCGGATTTGAAAAATTCTTTTTGCATTTGATAGCCCGATTCTTGAAGAAGGTCGTAAGCTATTTAACATCACGCTACGACTCTTAGGAGCCGAGCAAAAAGAAAATAATAATCAGAAAGAACGCTGAGCCAAAACGAAGTAATAGAGCGGGCTGGCGATGCGACGCGGTGGGTCGGCGAGCGATTACATTTTTTTCATAGGTATTTTTTATAAAGTAAATGAATAAAAACTTTAATGTAAGTTAAACGCGATAAATGTGATGAAATACGCAAAAGATAAAAATCAAAGTTAAACTAAAATCTTTTCTTTTTTTTTAATTTTCGACGTCCTTACATCCGAGTATTGAATAACGAATCGAACAAAATTTGAATCGTATAAGAGCTGGCATTTTTTTACGGGCAACGAGTGCACGAGGGCAGCTATAGTATATAAGGAATAACGATTAAACGCTGCAGCATATATATAGACTCTTTTCAATTATATTTTCCTCTCGACCGTTATGTTTAACAGTTTTAATATTTAATTTTCAAATCAACCCCCGCCCCGCTCCCTCACTCATAAATTTATTATGCGTACAATGCGCAGCTTCATGCGATATCTATAAACGCGCGGTATAACCGTAATCGATGCGTTGTCGTCGATACAATTATTATAATATTTGTTCCAGTTTTAACGCGTAGACGAATTCACGTTCAACTGCAGACGACGACGTCTCCGAGATGATTATTTCTCTGCTATATAATACTCAATATACGCTCGTTTTTTTTTTTACTCGTAATCAGGAGCGTCATTTAGTGGAAGTGAGCAGGATGCGCGGTTGAACTAATTGCTTTTAATATAGTCTCGATTGGCCTGCTTTGATAATGGTACTCGATGTTGAAAAAGAAGAAGTTATAACCATATCAATCTAGAAAGAGCTGTAGGTGTATTTGCTGAACATAAAAATCGCCGGTATCCGCTTATTTAAAATATAATTAATTTTTTTTTTAGAGCTTTATGCTCGTACAAAAGTTTTAAATATAAAATATAAATGTAAATAGTATGCGCTTTTCATCTTTTTTTTTTTTTGCTACATTTGTCGTCTTCAAGCTTTTTATGCATCACTTATTGATTTTTACTGGTAAAGCAATCGATTATTCATTATTTTTTAATTTTGAAATCGCTATTGTTACTGCGATTCATGATCTATGTAAGAAATTAAACGCCGGATAATACACATGTGTATCTGTTTTTATACGGCCTGGTGAAATTTTAAAATGACCTGCTTGAAACTTCGCTGCACAGCCGAAAAGAACTGAAATGACACCCCTACTATCGTAACATATAATTATGTTCGTTTTTCGATCCGTTCCGAACACTCCAATGTCGAGGACATTGTCCGGTATTATATTATCATAATGGTAATAAACAATTTTTAACCGCGACGTTTACTCGATTTTCCCTACCAATTTTACCGTATTCTATTCATTTACTTATTACTGCGCTGCAGTGTTGCGACGATTACAATATTCTTGTAGACGTGGGGTTCGTGCAGGGATATTATAATACATATATGTATATAAATTTCGATTTACAACAAGGTTTTATTATAAAATTCAAAGAAATCCGTTTTATTACATGACTCTTAAATGCGGTCCGTATATGTAATAGAAATGTCAAAATATCGTAGTTAAAAACCACTCTGTCGCGTGCTTAATAATCGCGTACTTATATTGCAAGTTCACGATTATATGGAAATACGAAATTTTTTTCTTTCTTTATGGACCGTTTCTCTCGCTGCGCGCACATAAACATTAATGCGTTACGCGTATGGATCGTGGTGTATATAGATATAAGAATATTCTCCGCCATTTCGAAAAGTCGTGCTCGGGGAAATATAAAATAAATCGAATAAAAAATTCCGCGTGTATAATATTACAGCCGGTAATATGTGAGCTCCGAGTCAACAATATAAAAAAAAAAAAAAAAAAATTCTGTGCCGGATCGGGCATTTTATTGATGCCGCGTAATTGAGCGCAGATTATATATTAGGTCGTAGGAAATTTTTATTTTTTATTTTTTACGATTAAAATTAGATTTATAACGTCACCGTGTCCAGAACGCGAATAATATAAAATAATAATAATAAAAAAAAAAAACAAAGTAATAGTATAACGTGTATGTGTGCTGTTAAAAGAAACGAGTGACCCTCGGCCGGGCTGCAACAGCAGAAGCAGAAACTACGTTACACAAACACACAATGTGTTTTTTAGACGAAACCGTATATGTATACATACAGCTCATTAACATTATCATTGTATATCAGTGCCACGGGTCATTATATTATGTTTTTTAGTTTCTTTTTTTTTTCTTCCAAATCTAAGACCATAAATTCGAGTTTTTTTAGAAAACCCAGACTGCCGTATATATATATATATATATATATATACGAGTATATAGTTTGGCGATTCAACACGATTGTTATATTCGAAATACACACATTCACGTATGTATATATTTTTGTTTCTTCGGTCGTAAAAACAAAATTTTATTTTTGATATTATCGAACGACGACGACTGCAACGGCGACGCTTTATTATACAATGTATACATTCGAATAGATAATTTATGCAATTAAATATAACTAGAAAGAAAATAGTTTTTTTTTTAACCCGTATAATAAATACGCAAGACTATATTACGTAAAAAAAAATATATATATATATAATACTGCACAGGTGTCTGATTATACGTAGTGGAAAGTTATTAATAAATGAGATGTTTAAGAAAAGGAAAAGAAAAAAACGTTTCGTGATGAAAATCCATTCAAAACGGTTTACGAACCGTGCTGTATAAAGAGCTTAACGCTGCGTGTATAATACGCGCGAGGATAACGAGAAAATCCCTGAACTAAAAATGTGTCAATATAACACAATGTAATACGACGTATTATATAATATTATAATAATAAATCGTTTATGAGAAAAATGTTGTTCTCTAGATGAGTTAAAATATATATTTATTAGCCACCTATGTAAATGGACACTGCGACACGTCGCAAATTATCAACAGAACGATTAATACACTGTACTACATATATTCCTCAGGAATTTTAATAAAATTACCGGAATATAATTTTTTTTCTGGGGTATATAAAGTGAAAACCTGTTAAAAAAAACGTTTTCACTCGTATTTTACCTGTTTACTGTATGCTAACAAAAATCGCCACAATCATCAGATGTCTGCATGTCGTGCAATTTACTTAGATCGGAAAATAGTCAGAATTCCGAAAGCGACAATTTTGTATCAAGGGAACGGTTTTCCACAACATCAATAATATAACCCGCTCTTCTATTTAGCTTCTAGACTTTCGTCCGTTTAATACTTTTTTTATTTCCTTTCCCCGAATTTTCCATATTCAATAATCAAAACCTCGAATTTTCACGACCAGCTCTTGTCCTTACAGTTTTTAACCGTACACGTTGCAGCATTGTAAAACGGCTTCTGTCGAGAGTTACGATACATATAAGACGAGATTTTTGTTATTATTATTATTATTATTATTATTATTATTATTATTATTATTATTCATCTGATATGTATTCTACACATTTAGATTTCGAATAGTATGTATGCCGAAAAAAAAAAAATAATAATATTATTATTATTATATTAATTTAAAATAATTTAACTTAAGTTTAACCATTTAACATAGACATGCACTGCAATATACGAAGCGCTCAACGATTATTATTATATGAGATTAAGATTATTTACAACAATATATTATAATATTTATATAACAATATATATATTCGTATATTACGTTATTCAAATAACGCCCGTTGTCGCGTTACAAATTCACTCATTATTTTTGTACTATCGTTAAAGGATAATAATTTTTTAACGATTACCGCGAAGAACGCTGTACGCGTGCAGACGGCGATCAATCATTCGGCGGCAGGCCTGCGTGCGTATCGATGATTTCGTAATTAAAACGCACGCGGTCCTCTCGCCGAAACCACTTCGTTCGTGTTCGTCTAAAAAAAAAAAAAAATTATTTTTATTTTTTTAAATACATACAAGAACCGTAAAATAATAATTACTAGTAATTATATACGTACGCGTATATATCTACAAAATACATGTACTGGAGCTGCACATTATAATATGTTCAGGCCCCATGTAAAAAAAAAAAAAAAATCAACAGACTTATGTAAATCTTCGCGGGAACGCGCGTGATCGAGTCATTATAACAGTCTTATTGGCGAGAACGTTTTTCGAAAAACGTACACTATACTGCGCAGCTATTCCGCTGCGAACAGCCGTCGGTCCATCAAAAAAAAAAACGCTTTAATTCTTCTTGGCTCAAAAAATGTACAACTCGTATTTTGTAGAAAATATAACTCGCACGTACCTTTCCCATACTGCACACACGCCTCTACAAATAGGGATTATTTTTTTTACGCTTTATTTCGATTAAAACGGGGGTTTTTTTTTTACTTTGTAATTTGTACGCGTATATTTAGTAGGCTCGATAAACAAACGTTTTTATTATTTTGTAAAATATAATCAAATATTCCCAATAAGATGTTAATCGTTAATTCCCCCGAACATATTATCGACGAAATGCGCGAGCGCTCGCGTTACTTTTGACAGTCGCGATTAGACTTTCCGTATAAATACATACAAAACACTTGTTTCTAATCCGACACACGGAAAAAACGGGTTTAACGACCATACGTTATTGAGCATTGGTTCAATATTTTCTTTACCGCTCGGTCTGTTTTTTTTTCTTTGTGTGTGTCTTTTGTCCCTCCTTAGATTTGATCTAAAACTGTCAAAAATCGCGGGGGAACATATTTTATTTTCGTAATTTTGACGTCTATCGTAGGCGATGTGTGCAGTGAACGCGTCGCAATAAACCCATCGCGCGTTCGCGTTCGACAAACGTGTCTTCGTCGTATAAATAATTACATAACGTTCAAAAATAAAATAAACGAATAAAAATATGTTATTTTTTTATAATGTAGAAACGAGAATGTACTCAGACTCACTCACGAGTACCGTAATAAAATCTTTGCGGATAACGTGTAAACTGGTGGCGAGAAGACGACTGTACTGTCCCCCCAGACGTTTTACTGCAGAGGAGGCGAATTTAGTGTCCTCTCTGTTATACGCTCAGATTTAATTTAAATGTTTTTTTTTATTATTATTATTATACGTAAGAAATACACCGTAACGTAATGAACACATTGCGTTGGCCTGTAGAAAGGAATCGCTTATAAACGGGAGACGAAATTTATTTCAGTCAGTTTAAAAGATCGCGACACCGTCGTCTTTTAAGTCGACTGGGTATGATTTTTCAAGAATGAATCCTGCGGCTTAATATTCTTCGGTTATAGATGATTAGAGTGAGTTTGGAGCGGTGATACAGTACGCGCATATCCTTGTGAATCGGAATGAAGAGACTGTGTTTTGTAACGTAGTAAATACACATCAGTAATAAGATGGAGAATTTTCAAATGAATGGTTTACAGTGGTTTGTAATTTTTTTTTTTTTGCATACCACAAAACCTGTAAATATAAATATATATTTTTTTTAAACTATAATTTAACGACCAACGTAAATATTATATAAGATAAAATATAAATAATTATTGTACAGTGGGCGCGTTCTCTATATTCAACATGCGATAAACTCATATATAAAGTGTTTATTATCGCGTATAGATATATGTAATACGCGGTCTTTGGTTATTACTTAAAATCAGTTTGAACGTAGAAACGGTCAAATAATCAGTAACAAGGGAAAACAGGAATGCTTTTCTGCGCCAAAGATCGCGTTGTTAAAACTTTAATGTTTTTTTTTTTTTAATACTCAAAAATATTTGTTTCGGTTATTTTCAATAGCCGAGATGGACAATACGATAAAAGAAAGAGTTGCCTTTAAAAACATAAAAAGCCGATAGATACAAAATAATATGCAACGCGATTAAATGCGGTTTATAAAATATTATTAGATACATTTGTATTCAAGAATAAAGTATTGGTTGTTATCTTATATATAAATGTGAAATGGAAATCTTTGTCACGCATGTTCTCTGAAACTACTCATCCGAATGTATTGATTTTTTTTTTTTTTTAATGAAAGAGTACTTCGCGGTGCAAGTTTTAGGCTCAATTTCAAGTCTATAAGTTAATTGTTTTAATTTATTTATAATTGTTTATTTTTCAATACTCCACGGCGCAGTGCGGCAAATAAAACGCACAGGCGTGCGCTCTCCCACCGTCAGGCGTCCCCACTCCCCACCATATCGATACTTAATATAGGTAATAATTATAATCTACACTAATATAATGAAGCTGAAGAGCATTTTCGTTTGAATCTCTGGAAAGCCGAACTACCAGTTAGAAAATAGTTGAAAATAGGAAATGTATTGAATAACGAATTGAACAAAATTTGAACGATGTAAGAGACGGCATTTTTTACGGGCAACGAAGTGCACGGGGCCAGCTAGTTATTATGTGTGTTCGCTTTCCAATAGTTCGCTTTAATAATCGGTAAATCGATTTGCTGAAGGGATGCTGACCGCGGACCTCCACTCCCACTGTATTTTTTTACGCGAAATAATTTTGTAAAATTTACCACAAAGTCACGCCGAGAGTACGCGTACATAATATTTTCGTTTTCTCCGAGCGAAAACAAGTCTTGTAAAAAAAAAAAAAGTAAAAAACACCCGAGCACTTTTTATTATATACCGGCGGTGTGTGCAGTATACCTACGTAATACATACATACGCGAACAATAATAATAGTGGAATCTCGGTAATTGGCCGAAATTCTAAAACGTTTGCCACCGCGAGTCTCTGCAACGTTATCGTGTACGTGTGTACGCGGATATTTAAAGAACCGGATAGACCGCATCGTGAGTGGGATGGTCAATATCGCCTTCTCGCCAGCGCGGTAGTGTATATTATTTGATTTTTTTTTTTTTTTATTATTATTCCCCTCGTCTTTTCGGCTGCAAATAGTCCCCGCGTATTATAATAGCGCGTTTAACGTGTAAAAAGAAGAGAAAAAAATGTTTTTCTTTCCTTCTACATAATAATAAGTACGTTTTAAACAACAGTCATTGTACGAGTTTCGCGCCGGCTCTCTTCCGCCACGGTATTATACATTATTTTCTCTTGGACGTTGTGCACTCGCTGCGCGTACATTTATTATCGCGTATAAACGCAAAAAAAAAAAACCTGGCCGCGGGTGCTAACGAGAAATTCACGGGACATACTTTGCGACTACTTTTGCGGCAATTGTTGTTTTGTCGTATAAACATTATAATAATATTATGTACGCGTTAAAAAAAAAAAAAAAAATTGTTGTGTACGTTTATGCGTGTGTTTTTTTTCTTTCCATCTTATACGTGGGCTACTTACGTTCTCCGTGTTCTCGTGCATTGCGAGGTACACGTGGGTCGTCCGGGTATATACCAAAAACGAAAACACCGGTGGTGCAGCTGGTGGTTTCCGCGTATTTTCGCAATGGTTAAATATATAATTATTATTATTATCATCAGTGTCCGTCTTTAAGACCCAATAGTTCAGTCAATGGGGGGTTTTTGCCTTGCAAAAAATACTAAAGTTTTGAAACTTTGCAGAAAGTTTCGTTTTGGGGACCTGATTAACCAAAAAAAATTCGCCATCCCTCCGAGGTCCGCAAGTGTCCGCCATTTTGGATTTTAGGGGAAATGTTATATTTTTTTAATAATATCTTCAAAAATATTAATTATACCACAAAAATACCTTAGTTGAAAATTTTAGACCATAAAATTTACAATAAGAAAGTTTATAAATATTTTTAGCATAGGGGTAATAGATAAACGACAAATGTCATCCGCCCGTCGTACAAAGCAAAAATAACAATCATAGTGATAAAAAAAAAAATGGATTGCAAAAAAAAAATCTCGTCGATATACAATAGCCACAAGCTGATTATCTTGTCAAATCAATAACAATAAAATAATTTTTTTTTTTTTGTACGAGGCTTTACGAACCATTTAGGATCTTGGCCGCCAAAACTATGCTTCCTTCCAACGCTCTCTATCATTTGCCCGCTCCCAGTCTACTCCGATTTCTTCTAATATTTCCTCGACGCTGTTCCTCCATCTTTTCCGCGATGTTCCCCTTGGTCTCTTTCCCCTCACCATATATGTCACTGCTCCTTTCAACATACTTCCGTCGGCCCGCCATACACGGCCTGTCCATTCTATTCTTGTTCCCCAGACGAATTTGACCACGTCTTCTCTTTTGTACGTCTGGTACAGCTGGGCGTTGGTTCTTATTTCCCGTTTCTGTTCCGTATTGTTGAATATGGGTCCGTGAATCTTTCTAAGAACTCTTCTCTCGAATAAACGTAGTTTTTCGTCATCACCTCTCGTCATTGCCCATGTGGCAGACGCATATTTTAATACAGGTCGGATATAACTTATATATATATAGATGTTATTTTGTTTTCCTGGATAGCGACTTGGATTTAAAGACGGTTTTCAGTGCATTAAGGCAACGGTTAGCAGCACCCAATCTGATATTGATCTCTCCACGCATGTTGTTTTGTCTATTTAGGGTAGTACCGAGATACTTGAACTCTTGTACTTGTTCAAAGGTGTTATTTCCCACGATAATCATAATAATAATAATAATAATACGGCAATATGATCAACGGCGCTACATTTTATTTGATTATATATGATTCCATTGCTTGTTTACATTTCGAGCGCCGGTATTTGATATTATAAAAAAACTATAATTTCCTTACCCGCCTCCCACACTCGTTGTTCTTTTCGATTAAGAATACACAGTAATATTCGAATTTTTCAAAAACCGGTAGTAGAAAAAAAAAGACCCGATATATTGTATCGATTACGAAATAATTGTCTCGGCTATACCACGGGGACGCGTAATTCTATTTATTCTTTTTTATTTTATCGTTCGTGAAATCGTAACGCGTCTCTCCGTATACTACTGAAACGAAATACCGTTATAAGCGTACACTGCAGCAGTGGTACAGGTACGCGTTTGTTAGCAATAAATGATTATGACATGCCCATTAAGACGTGGCTTCTCTTCATACGTACAGTATATACTGTATGATCGCCCCCGGCTGTTTTGCTTTCGTTATATTATTTTCTCTCTCTCTCTCTCTCTCTCTCTCGCTCTATCTCGATTGTTTTTTTTTTTTTGTTACCATTCCTCCGCGTACCAAAAATATTTTATAATATATTACGACGGCTACGAGACAGAAAAACTCTGTTTTCTCCGTTTTTACTCGACGCGCGTACATATAATTTTCTCCTCTCTTTAACGGCCTAGTGTAATACCTACGTGCTGCGCGGGTTTTCGTTCCTAATATTTTTACCATCCCGCAACGTCTCGGAAACCATTGTTTTATATTATAAAAAAAACAGTCGATTAATAAACGTTGTTACTATAAGTGGTATGCAGTGGAGTAATTATGGTGGGGGGATATGGGTATCGAATCCCTCCCTTGGCCTTCTTTTTATTAGTGAAATGGAATTCTGAAACAAAATACAAGTAAATTTTTACAATCAGATGGTGTCAAAATCGTCGTAGCACAGTGTAAAAAATTTAGTCAAAAAACGAGCTGCAACGTGAAGGACGCGCGAATATAGAACGAAGAACGGTTTTGGAAACGACGATAAGCCTTAGTATATTGACTAAAATGTAATGTTCGCATTATAATCGATTAAATCTACATTAAGTGTACGCTGTCAGTTCATAAAAATGTGCCGAGGATGTACGTACTCAACGAAATGGTAGTGAAGCAAAACAAAAAAAAAATAGACATGAAGTATGAAATATAATTTTTTGTTTTTTGGTATCTATATTAATTGTCTTATATAAATGAAAACAAATTTACTTTTAAAAAACGTCCAAATTTGTTCTTATGAAAAAAATCTCCCCACACGACCTAATTACGACACTATATAGATGTACAGCGCCTTTTTTTTCCTATATCGTTTTTAATATAAATCGAAAGTTTTTATATGTAGAAACGGACATTTTTGTCACTGATTCAAAATGTAAGTAGTTCACGTGAAAACATTTTACAGATACGCGGTGGAATTCGTAGGGGATATAAAAAGAAAACCAACCGTCGTGTACGCTGTACCAATACGGTCGTCGTGTTTTTTTTTGATCTTATCATCTTATATATTTTTTTTTCTATACATTATAAAAAAAATTACCTACGCGGTAACAATATATACGTACATATTATGCGAGTATTTGACCGCAAGAATAAAAGCGACTAATATAATATTTTATATATACGACTATATAATAATAATAATATTATTATTATTATTATTATGTGTACGGCCGAGGGGAAGAAAAAAGAAAATGATTACATTTTTTTTTTTTTTTTTCATTGTTGGTGCCCGCCGTCTTGTATACGCGTTATATACGACTACCGAATTCGTGAATGTCAAATATATGTATACGACGATACCTACTGTACCGTAGACGCATTTCCATTCCTACAGCGGCTAGAATGATTAATTATTCTATGCGTATACACACGCATATAAATAACAACGACGTACAATCGGTTTTTAAACGCGGCAAAGAAAAATTACAACAATATATTCGATACGCGCGTTGTAATAAACGTACAATAAATATCAGACCGGACCGAACGATATACTGCACGGGCGTAGGTTTATATTAAGTGCTTGCAATGTGTACGAACGAGTAAAGCGCGCGATTAGAAACGTATAAATCGATTTTTCTTTTCACTTGTATGTAATATATCGATGGTTTTTTTTTTTTTTTATTATTGATTGATCTACGCCAGTATATGCGCAGTTACCGGCTGCTGCTGAATTACTCGGTTTCGTCCGTTACAGAGAACGCGCGATCAAAACGTTTAACTCATTATCAGTGCTTGAATTGGAGAAAAATATTAGAAAAGGGATGCAAAAGTGTGAAAAAAGAAAATGCGTTTCCCTGAAAACTCTAATGTCTGAAAATTCTTGGCGGCTTTGCTACATTTTAAAATTAAATAAATCTATTGAATTTGTAATATATATATCTTTATTATTTTGGCGTTGATAACAAAATTTATAGACATTTTTATAATTTTCGTTAATTCGATAAAATTATAGTCTTGACCGTCACATTCCGTTCTCAGCGTCCCATTATGAAAAATTAGAAGGGTACGCTAAATATTTAAAAAAGAAAAAGGGATACTCTGCTCCTCCCCCCCCCTCCCGAATTCAAGCACTGTTTATTATGATGTATTTAAATCGTTATTGTTTACAGAATTTATCTTTATATACAAATACTATTCTAAGTATAACTCTTTAGGGAAATCATATTTTTGCTGATTTTCTCAACATAATTTTTAAACGCGACCCGAAAAATTTCGTTTGAAACGGCAAAAAACCTATTTCGTCATAATTCGTTATATCGTATTTGTCCAGCGTTTCGAAAATAAATAGTTACGCGGAGTCTTGAAATTTACACACCGAATGCTATGTAACTTTGCACTGTATACGTGAAGAAAATGTCTTCCGATTTTTCGCTGTTTATAGAAATTATTAAATTTTGAGCCTTTGGTTTTAAAGGAGTAATTTTTAGTTTTAAGAACTGAAACTTTTATGCTGAAAATCATAATTTTTTTTTTTTTTATAAATTTGTCGAAAATATGTTTTTAATTTACGTGGTAAATGGCAATTGAAATTAAACGTCTTTAGCTACCCACTTCACTTTTATTGCGAGAAATTATATTAAAATAATGTAATGTAAGCGGTTAATCGTAAATTATATAATATACTGTATACTATATACACCAAATTTCCGCTCAGAATCGTTTTCGCATTGAATGCAATGATTTATCATCAATTTTTAGTAATAACATAATATAATAGTATATTATCGCTTTTTCTCTACTTTTGTGTTAGAAAAAAAGCAAGCGCTCAAAATGCACTGAAACATAATCAAAAAAAAAACTGTATCAGGACTTCCTTAATTTTTCTCTGTCCTACGCCCTAAAAACTCTAGTTCCGGCACTGAATTTACCCCGTAATAAAACGAGTCGTTACGCCACCTACGAACGTATAACTCAACCGCTATGCAATTAAGTCGTTTTTTACAATAGATTAATCGCTAAAATACGTTTTTTGCGCGTTACGTCGTCCCTTTGGCGATATTTAATAAAGAAACCAATACACTTGCAATGCTCGCGTGTCGTGATGTGTATATTACGCGGTAAATGGCTAATGGCTTACAAATCGTATCTCCGAAGATCGTTATCGACAGTAATAATAATAATAATAATATAAAATAATAATAAAAAAAAATACTATAATCGCGTTGTTCTCCGCGTGGCTATCGCGTATTTACCGGCGTATTACTCGCATTTCGCATTGCAGTGCGGTCATTATTATACGCTCGTGTACTACTACTATTATTGCTACATCGTGCGAATTGTATAATGCATATGTATTGTCTTTTATAATAATAATAACTCGACTTACAGCTAGAATGCTGCACTCTGTGGTGCTATCTGTGTGCAATTTGTTCAGAAAACCCTTAAGTTAAATCACACTAAGCATTATTTGAATTTGTTCACCTGCAAATAGGTTTGGCCACCCGACAAGGAGATAATACTAACATAGTAATAATAATAATAAAATTTTTTTTCCCCCCTCCACCCCCGAACGAAACGTTTACATACTGTTTTCGTGTGCCTTACAGAACACACGTTGAAAATTTGATTTGTTACGAATATTACGACGGCGGCGGGACATCAAACGTTCCATGTGCAGGCGCTTCGCCAGTCGTACACACGGTATAATATGTAATATATTTTTTTCCACTCTCCTGCTATTACGTTTATTAACCGCTACAAATCATCGCGCGTATCGGACGAAAAAATCAACAGGAAAGAAAACAAAAAAAAAAAAAAGGAAAATAATACAAATCTCCGCGATTTATCACAACCTACTCTGCGAGTGGGCAGATACCTAATAATACGCGCGCGGTAAGTTGAAAACTATAGTGTTGTGCGTCGCAACGGATTGATTTGGTGGCGGATAAGAGTCTTTTAGCACGTTTATATTAAATCGTTTTTTCGTTTTACTTTGCATTAAAACTATTTTGGTCACCTACTAGTATACCGCGTTTGAGCTGATGACGGGTATATCAGAGGCGAATAAATCATGAGATGAGTCACTTCTTTGCAGCGGAACCGTTACGTGAATACAAAAATGGTCAGCCGGTTTCGTTACCTCGACGTACATGAAAAGTCCTGCCTTTTAAGTAAGATTTGAATAGTAGAAATAATATACGGTGCCGGAAATATTTTTTTCAACTTATACGTTTCGTGACAAACTCGGTCAAAACGCTTGTCTAGGAATATGACTGTACGGTATTGTTTTTTTTTTCAAGTGCCAACGTTGTATGCAATCGAATTTGAATCGAATTCGATGTGATTATAGTCGAATGCTTCGGACGAAACCCAAATTGTTGGATTAGGTTTGTTCAACATTATCGGGCGAATCCTTTTAAGTAGTATAGTTGTTCTTTAAAGAGTTTTCCTAGCGTAGGGAGGGAACCTGTCAGTAACGCAACTACCGGTGTGCAGGTGTGCATCGCACACCAGCCCCCGACCCTCCAAAACTAATTTAGGCCCCTAAAATTGATCATCCCGAAAGTTATAGTGTATGATAAGTATTTGATTTTATAATAAACGGTACAAATTTGTACATCGTCATAATCGACGTATTAACAATCAATCGTATTATAAATATACATTTGCGCATTATTCAAGATTTATCATGAAATTTACTTATTCGATATAACTATAACGGCGTAAGTGCGCGCAACCACGGTTTGTCTAAGGAGTTCAACATCAAACACGAAACGATATTTATTAGCATAATATTTTAGGAAGAAAATTTAACAATTTTCTGACGCGATATTCAAACCCAGAAACCTATCGCAAAAAAAAAAAAAAAAAACTTTTTAAAATCAAATATAACGGTCCACAGGAGGGAGGGGGGTCAACCGTTGTCCACTGTCAATAGCGTTAATTTATATTCGGCAACAAAGTTAGGCCCCGAAACGCGCACCAGCCCGGTAATGTGCAGTTGCGGCAGTGGACTACGACGACGGCTACTATGTGCGATAAGCATCCGCGTGTGGGTCTGAGGGGATACGCGGTGGCGGCGAGATCGATCCTGCGTACCGGCGGCGGCGGCGGCGGCGAATTGTTTTATCTACCGAAAACGTCGTATATGCATGCGCGTTTATTCAAACCGCGCCTCTTCCCCTCGGGTTAGAAAAAAAAACCACTGCGCACTGCAATTATGAATATTTTATAAACGCGAAGAGGTGAACCACACACACACGCGGGCGTTATATACGATAACATTATTATAATGGGATATTTACAATATAAAATATAAATTTAAAAAAAAAACACTGCGCCGAGTACACGGGGCGTCGGCAGCAGCAGCAAATAACCCGCGGAGGTGTCCGCCGCGCGGATTTCCTATTGTTTGCGCGGCCGTCGTCGTCGTGCTCGCTGCCGTTCCGTTGTGGTGGAAACGGGCAGGGGGTGGGCCGGCAACGGCGAGACCATTAGGCCGCGTTTAAGGCAGATAGCGATCCGAGTAAAATAATTCTGCGCGAAGAGTACGTGGTGGTACACGCCGGTGCGACGGCCGCGTGTGATATCGACCGACCGGATCGGCAGCGCGTGGGCTTCCGTGGGCTATCTAT
Organism: Slavum lentiscoides; assembly: GCA_032441835.1. Lineage (NCBI taxonomy): Eukaryota > Metazoa > Arthropoda > Insecta > Hemiptera > Aphididae > Slavum > Slavum lentiscoides. The sequence continues at coordinate 9,330,468 of CM063722.1, forward strand.
CGCGTTCTATATTATAATATATTACAACGTGTACGTCGCTGCTGCTGCTGCTGCTGCTGCTGCTGCTGTTCGCCGTTTATAATATGTATCGGACACAATTATTCCACACATTTGTTGTACGCGACAAGTAGTGGGACCGAGCGTTGTGCGTATGTCGCTCAAGTATAGAGAATATTGTATTTGGATAAAGATTTTTCGGTTTTGTCATTACTATAGAAAGCGATTGTCTAAAATCATTTCGAAATTCAGAACGATTTCGAGACAAACGTAATTTTCCACGAAAAAATCAAATACGCGTTTTCGAAAAACTCGAAACTGTTGTGATTAACGATTATCGAGATTTTTTTTTCGAACGTAGTAACGAGTACGTATTAAATTTTTAAACCTTTAAACTAAAAATTACCTCTTTTAATTAAATACTTCAAAATCTATAAATAGCCCGAAAATGAAAGACATTTTTTTTGGAAAATCGTTTTTCACCAACACAAAGTCATGTGTTCGGTAAATATTTCAATTTCCAATAACCATCGGTTTCAAAATGGGGGGAAAAAAAACGATAATCGGTTTTGACGAAATACCGTTTTTATATGTAATTTTTCGATTATAATAGACACACGCACACACAAATAACAGCGAAAAACCGCGCTATGTGTGTACGTATTACGACGCATAATACTTATCGTGTTGAGAGGGAAAAGAAATTCGAAAATGGGAAGAGGGGTGACAATTCCAGAGTGTTTTTTTTAATTATTCTAGAAATCGCGTAGAAATTCTGTAAACGGCCATAAAAATTCCATTATAAAATATCCGAGCGAAATTCGGGCTGGCGTGACGTAAGTACGCAAAAAAAAAATAACTAATTTTATGTCTCCATTTTCGTCACCGCAACGTTATAACTTAATCGAGTTCTATAATATAAAAATCTAATAAAACGCGTAGCTCGCTATATGGTTCGATTTCGAATACGCGACACGGTATAAATCGCCTCGGGAAGAAAACAACAAAATCGTGTCGGTCGCGCAAAAAAAAAAAAATCTTATAATTTAACCCGAATTGTTTCGTTCGATTGAAGTCTATTCGAATTATTTTTTTAAAAAAAACGTTAGTTTTAAATAACATATTAATAAAAATTAACATTGAAAAAAATATATCTCAATTCTCCGTACATAAAATACGAGCTTCGTTTATTCCAGTTGAATCCGACAGCCTCAAACGACTATTTCCGATGATATGATTTTTTTCTTCGTATTTTAAATGTAATCTATTCAATAAACTCAAAAATAATAAATCTCGGTAGAGTTTTAATTTCAAATGTTTGCACTTTTATTAAATTCTAAACATTCACATATATGTATGTAAATTATTTATACGGAAACTTTTCTCTGCCGCGGACAAAAAAAAAAAAGAAAGTAAAATAAATCGTTCGGTTTTTAGTAAAAATGTAAAATCGTAATATTATTATTATGATCAAAAACTGTATCTTGTCTTTGATCCAACTACAAATAATGAAATAATCTCAACACTATAATATATAGTGCGGTTTGTATAGTGTTTAGAGAACATAAGAACTAGTGTATAACGCAGTTTAAAAAATCTTTTTCCCCCCCTTCCTTTTGAATATATTATGTGGCTAATCCCCTTCTAGAGCGCGATACGGTAAAAAAACGTTTTAAGAAAATAATTTTAAGACTTTTTTTTTTTTACCGTATTTTTGACGATACGTATGTATGTATACGAAATACATGTCGAAATTCTAAATCCGCGCGCGCGTATTCAAAACGATATTCTCTATATATAAAGGTATATAATATATCGATATTTTTTTTATATTTATTTACAAATGCGTTACGTATTGTAATTACAACGTTGTTTTCGTTTACACGAAAATGGCGTAAATTAGAAGTTTTCTCACGGTTATTTCTTTCCCCCCCCCCCCGCCCGTTTATTTCTCTCTTATACCGTGATATTATACGCGCGTTTATGTGTACACAACGAATATTTTATGTAAATAAATGTAAATCCTCGAATACGCTGCCGAATCGCCAGGCCGATCGATGATAGTATATAAAAAAAAAAAAACGCGCGAGTTAGAGGTGATCGTCTCGTCGAAATGTAAAGGAAAAAAAATATAGAGGGGAAAAGAACTCGATTCGTATATAAATATACACACGCACACACTTGTTCTACGGTCGCAATGCGGCTTGCATGCGTGTTTACTGTGTCAAATTCTTAAAACGTGTTGTTGCATCTGACCGGTGGACCGGTGATGGTGATTTGGATACGTTCGTGTGTGTTATAATAAGAGAAATACACACACACACACATAATATTATAATATACTCGCTCCGTAATAATTATTACCGAACCCTAATAATAATAATAATATACAACGGCGTGTTTGGAAACGAGGCGCAGTCGGACGAGCGCGGTTTTTTTTCTTTTTAATTATTCCTTCGGTTAGAAGAGAAAAAAAACCGTTCCTATGACGTATTAAGTACGTTTTATTCTTTTCCAGCGATGTAAATATAACAAAAAAAAAATTGTTTTTTTTTCGGATTCACACGCGCGTCTCTCTCGACAGCCGCGCCGAGTCACGCGACATTATCGTTAATACACGTAAACACAATAAATTTCAGAACGAGTTACGGGTTCGAACTAAAGCTTAATATTATGTTAGAAAATATCGAAAAAATAATCGAACGAAATCGCGGGAATCTTGTACCCGGTCCTAAATTATGAAAAAAAAAAACTCAAGTGATGGCATAAAAATAATTCTATACAAAAAAGGTTTTTAATTTTTAGTATAACGTGATTAGCGGATTTAGAGATAAATTTTACGCGCGTGCCGTGTATACTCCGTTCTCCCAAATTCGTCAAACTAATGGCGAGTTGTGGCTGCTTTCACAAAAAAACACACAGGCCCAATAGCGTAGATAGGATTATTTTTCCGAGTGTGTGGTAGGGAGGGTTCAAAGGAACTTTCGAAATAAATAAACATTTTATATATTATTCGTGCAGTTTGTATTGTCGATAAGTAATTTTTTGAAGAAGAAATCCTATAAATATAAAACAAAGTCGACTCACTGTTTGTAGTAAGCACGTAAGACTTTTTTCGCATTAATCGTTATTTTGTATAATTATATACGGTTTTTGAGACGAATAGATTTTTCATGAGATATTATAGTACTCGACTCGGTTACAGAAAAAACTATGGAATTTTCTCGTACAAAATTTTATCGCGTTTTCTACAATCGAGTAAGAACAAAAATCAATATTTCTTGTCGATTGTTATTTTTTTTTATCTCGACTACGTTCACGCGCATTTATAGCTTATCGTAGTGCTCAAGTTTCTGGATTTCTTATAAAATATCGTTGTAATGTGCACTGAAATTCGCTATTATTTTCACAATCAACGAACTATACGTTTTCAACATTTTAAATAGCGAGAACAAATTTTCATTAAGTCAAAAGGGGGTGGATACCCCTTGCGACCTCTCCGGATCTACGCTACTGCACACGCCGTATCGAAGAGGAGACGGTGTCGAACGTTTTCACCACTGGTGATTAGGGTTGTACACATATTTTGTTTTAAAATACAGTAAACTCCGCGATGAAAATCCGATAAATTCAAATTTACTAATACTGCAGTATTGCACCTACTTAAAAAATAAAACGTAACGAGCCGCGGGTAGTTGTGGATGACGCTTTAGTGAATTACTTAGATAAAGATTTTAGAATTTTTTTATTACTATAAAATATGAAAGCAATGCGATAAATCATCGCGTTCGATAAAACGATTCTGAGCGAAGCTTCGGTGTATCTAACACGCTTTGTCGAACATTTTGAAATGGTTATAAAAATAAATATTGTGACTTAAATGATTTTCAAGATTTTTTTTTTGAATACAGTTGAAGTAACAAACGTCCGACGTTGTTTTAAATTTTTATGCCAAAAATTACTTCTTTTATGAATTATAAATACCTCAAAACCTCTACAATTGCTATGAATAGCCAGAAAATTAAAAGAAATTTTTTGAAAAATTCGTGTCGGTAATACAGTCCAAAGTTACATATCCGTTGACCGTTTGTTTCAAAATTACAAAAAAAAAATAACGATAATCGCGTTTTTACCGTTTTTATGTAATTTTTCGGTAGTTTTTTCTGACGTTTGAAAAACAACGGAGAAAATCGAAATTCTTTTAAGTACGCGACTAGATGTAATTTTCAAACGGAAAATAGTGATATACGTAAAGATCTACTTCTGGTAGAATTTTCGGATGCAGACATAAAAAAACACATAGGGCCGGTTTCACCGACATTTGTTAACTATTCAACATTTTTTCGTATTTAACAATTAGTTAGTGAAAATTAGGTTTCACCGCGATTTAACACGTTGTTAAGTTAACCACCGGAAATCAGCTCGTTAAAATTTAATCGGCAGTACGTTAGGTTATAATCGCCTATTTTTAATATTATATTATCACATTTCGTGATAACCAACGTTAGAATCAAGGTAACCGTTTTGGTAACCCAACTAACATTTCGTTACGTAACAAACAGAATTTAACAATAATAACGTAATGGTGAAACTCGTTTAGTTTAACCGGATGATGAATTTAAACAAATTGTTAACTAACACGGTGTTATAGTGTATTGAAAAATAGTTGTTGAAACCGGCCCCTAATATTGTGAAAAACCGATCAGGGCCGTATTTAAGGAGGCAACAGGGAGCTGTTGCCCCGGGCGGCTAAATTCTTTTATGTATTATAGTTCCATCAATTTAATCCTCTCAAAACTTTATTCAGTTAATTTAATATTTTATTATTTATACTTTTATCGTGCCCTTTGTCTTATAAACTATTATCGAGATTTAGGCGAGAAAATAATTGATTGAATATTATGATTTATGATAGAATAATTAACGGATTTGCGGAGTCACAGTCCGGGGGAAAAAAATTCAATTGTAAATTAAAAATAAAATTGTTTTTACACGTCGCATTGAATTTGTATTATATTATAATAGGGCGACAAATTCCTAAATACGGCCCTGAAACCAATACATTCGTTTCAGAATCTACAGTTTTTTTTTTTTATAATTTCCATCGATCGATTCTGCTGCTGTATTCGAGCCACAAAGCGGATATAAGCACCCGGTCGTGTGCGATACCGTACGGGATAACACGCGCGTAGGTATTTCGCCACGGCCCGGCGGCGATAATTGTCGCCGCGCGTTTTTCCATACGCGACCCGACGTGGCCCGAAGCACGTGTTTTTTTTTAGCCCCGTTTTTTCCACGTCCTCCGCCGCCGCGGCCGCCGAACGACGACGCGACCGCTTTTTAACGTTAAACCGGTATGTCGGCTACTAGCACTACTACTACTACTACTACTACTACTACTACTACTACTACTACTACTACTAGTAAAACCGCCCAAGTGTATTTTGTATACTCGGACGTGTCGTTGCACCAACGAGGTGAACGGCCGACCCGCCTCGCCTCCCCGGCCGCCCGGTGCGGTGGTGGTATACACGACGATTATTTAAAAACAAATCGAAAACAAACGTTTCGCAACAGAAAACTCGCGGGGAATTGAAAATTCTACAGTGAAACGCGTCGTTTCGTTTTCTAATAAAGTTCAACAACGTTACCGTAACAAACGAATGCCACCGTACAAACGAGTCGTTCGAAAATGGATTTGAATTACTTTGCAAAATAGTCTTGGAATTACGAATACCGGACAGAAGGGGTCGGCAATTTCATAAAACGGATCAAATATTCATTGAATCGACGGCGGAAAGGAAAGAAAATCAAAAATTTATTATTAAATGTCAAACGACGATTCCGCGTACGAGCGGTTAATTTTTTTCGCACAGCGTGTGGTAACAAAATATATTGTAAAATTCTCTGGAAAAAAAAAGACGACTCGCTTAGTATTAATTTTTGTTTTTTTTTCGTACAACGAATGTGTGTTTGTACGCACATTATTTGCGTACTTATGTAATTTCACGAACATTAAAAGCACACTTTGTACGCCGCCAAAGAAGTTTTGTTGGATTTTATCGTGTCCGCGCGCGTAAACTTCAGAAGAGTTTGTTTTGATCATACGTAATTATCATAATATACTCGTCAAAATGTAAATAATGTTTTTTTTGGGGGGGGGGGGAACTGCAGAGTTCGGGCGACAAAGAAATAGTAATATTTTTAATTACTCTTTTGTCCGTGAACGCAGCAGCAGGGTAGGCAGTGTTCAAAATGTTTATTATGTGTATAAAAAGAAAAAAAAAACGTACGGCGGTTATGAGATTAATATAACTTTGCTTCCAATATAATATACACGACACGATTTTTTATTCCGAAAATTTTTTTCTCTCCATACAGTTCCGTGTCTCCTAGCTAAGCTTTTGGAAACGTTATCGTTTCATTCACACGCACGTCTGTTGCATAAATTTACACGAAACGGGAGATAAAAAATGAACATTACTACTCTTGTAATAAATCAAAATCGTTTAGAAAGCGAAATTCTCGATATAATATTACGGACTATATTGCCCCCCGAGGGAAATTCGTAAAGTGAACGCGCCAACATACGAGTACAGAAATATTCGACGCTTCAGCAGCAACAGCAGCCGTTACAGTACAGCTAAAAAAAAAAACTGATATTAACGTGCGCCTAGAAGAAACCGTCAAATCGGGACACGTGAATTTCGATTATATATTATACGGTTTTTAAGAAAATATTACAACGAATTATTTCATACGTAATTTATTCACGCGCACGACGATACGCGTTTTTAACGAAAAGATTGAGATTTTTTTTTTTTAATTCTTTTTTTTTATATATATATATATATATACTTCTCGTACATATTTTTATTTTTATTTTTAGATTATAATATTTTTACGACGTTTTCTTTTTTCTTTATTCTTCTACGAGCACTCGTAATACATTTAACACGTGGTAATTATATTTTGATTTAAATACACGCGACGAGTATATATATATATATATATAAAAATAATAAATAAATGAAAGCAGCCGTTAATTTTAACGAAATCGCGTATTTATTTAAATAATTACTCGTTAGAAAGAGAAGAAAAAGAAAAACGCGAACAAATTACACACAATCACTTATAACCATCATAATACGTATATATTATATATATATCACTAGACGTTACACACATAAAGATTTAAATCTGTAAAATTAATTGCTCGGCTATATTATGAGACGTAACGTATATGTGTGTGTGTGTGTGCTCGCGCTTGTTTGACGGGCGAGCATTTATAATCATTTATAATAATTTTTATACGTTATAAACACAATGTATAATTGGATTAAATCGTTTTCGTTGTATATCAACACGAACAATGAGTTGAAATTAAATTTGTACGGAAAAACGTTTCCGAAATCGCGCGTATTTCAAACCGGATTTCGCATAATATAATGATTTACAATATTATATAATATGCAGTGTGGACAGTGGCGTCGTTTGGTGGGGCAAATCAGTCGGACAAACGTTAATTATTTTTAAAATAATATTAAAAACTGCGGGAAATGTTTAAAAACAAATCACAGAAGCTTAATTGTTATAAATTAATCGGTTTTGAAGTGTTCGGTGCTGTGCAGGTTTTTTATGATTATTATGACTACGAATTTACGTATTTTATATATATATATATATATTTTAGATGTAAACCGCATACCGAAACGTTTCGATAAATGTATCCTTTAATCTGTGTAACTAAGAAAATACGCGTTATACGCATATTAGATTTCTCTCGCGGGTATGTGACGTGTTTTTTCATCGTTTTGTGTTCGACTCGAATAAAAAATACAAATATCGTTTGAAAAAATTTATAAATTCCTTTATGGACCGCATTATTAAATGTAAAATAATTTAATCGATCGTGTACGACGCTTCGAATTTGAAAACAAAAAAAAATTACAATTATGACTTTTATACGAGACTGTGTATAATTTTTTGCTCGTTACAACGAAGAGAACTGTTTGCAACTTGCAGTATATGTTTGCAGATAAAAAAAACCGTGATTCTCGCGCACAATATTATTTAATTTAAAAAAAAAATGTTAAAACCGTAGTAGAAATATATTTATATATCGACTCGAGATTTTCGTTCGTTTTATTTCACAAGAAATACAATCAGCCTTTTTATTTCAAACGTCAATGTCTCCAAAAAAAAAAAAAAAAAAAATATGATTGAAAGTCAGTTTTGAACGGAGCGACGGGGCAATGTGTGTGTGTGTGTGTGTGTGGATACGAAACGGAGGCCAGCGGAGAAGGAAAAAGGAAAAAAAAAAGTCTTTCTTATTAATTGCTCTGTGTGTGTGTGTGTACGTTGCAGTATGGCGCCATACAGCCAAAAACAATTCGCGACCGTCGTACCGGCAAAATCAATGCCATTTTATTTCGCTTTTTCTTTATTATTATTATTTTTCTTCTATAAATACTCGCTATATTAATAACGTTTACTTTCGTCTTTGACTTTCAAAAGTCTGAACGTGACATGTAAATAAATAAGATTTATTTTTTCTGTGTGTGTATTTTGTTCGGGGCAGGGGAGGAGACGTAATTTTACTCGTGTATATTTTTGCGTCGAATAATACTAAAAAAAAAAAAAAATCTGGTAATAATAACACAAAGGCGGGGAGAAATGTTTAAAGCAGGCATTGGGGCTATATACGCGTACACCAAACGTCAAGGGACACAATCAACAATCAGGCCGTCGTCGTGCGCGCATATAATAATAATAATAATAATAATAAAATAATAAATAGGGGGTATGAAGCTGCACAGCAGTAGCTATTGCCGCCGTATAGTCGTCGTCGACGCGCTCTTCGCAACGTATTATTATATCGACTTTTTTCTTTCTCTCTCTCTCTCTTATCAAAGTATAAAAAAAAAATGGAAAAAAAAAATACCTAACACGCCCACGTTTCGAAATGTGTCTAAACCAAACTAGTTTTTCTCTTTTCGTGTGCACGCGTACACGCATTAGTGTCCCCGCGCACCGCCGCGCGTGTAATTATCCGGACGCAGCAGCGCCGCTGTGTATATTATACGCGAGTGAAAGAGACCGAATTCTTTTTTTTTTTTTGTAATATAAAATAATAAAAACGACGAATTAAACAAATAAAAGAACGGAAAGGACACGCCGAAAGAATTAGAAAATTAAAAAGTGTAAATCGAATATACTCGTACGCAATTTGTATTTACATATAATACGACGTATCGAGTCGAAGAGTAATATCGAGGCGTTTAAAATGTGTTCCTTTATTACGGACGCCGATTTCGATAAAAAAAAAACAATAATAATCATCGTCAGGTAGTGTATATAAGCGGAAATTAGAAAAATACAACAAAGGAATATACGAAATTTAAAAAAAAGGAACGAATTAAGCGGAGAAAATTATAAATAGGCATAATCTATGCGTTTATTTTTTCTAATGATTTTATATACTAAACTCGTCTTTTTTTTAAAACTTTTCATTTTTAATATATAATTTTGCGGCATGTTTTTCTATTTATTTTTTTTTTTGTTTTTCAGACAAAACTGAATATTCGAAAAATTCCTTAAATATTATTTATATTACTCTTTATTATCTGAAAACCGCAGATGTTTTTTGTTTGAAAATATATACATTGATCGTTCACGTGGGCGTAGTTCGGTATAATTATCTGTGTGGGCTATATGAGATTAGAAAAATGCATTCCAAAAACTCTTTGTATTTAACTTGAATTAAAGGGAAAGGGAACAGTTTCTAGAGAAAACTATTTATATGACAAAATTTCTGTGGGGCAATAGCCCCCATAGCCCCATAGTAAACTACGCCCATGATCGTTCAGTAGAACACATATTTAAATGTATAAAAAGATTTACACATTTTAATAAGTTCAATAAAATGCTAAATTATTAATTACGATTTATTATTACAAAAAAAAAAAATATTGGAATTTTCTGAAAATTTAAATTTTAAAGTCATATTTTGTCGTTAATAAGTTATTTTACACATTTTTTTTGCATTTTTTTTCTTTAAAAAATTTATGTCATCAATTTCCGGGCCCTAATTATGAATATTAAATATATTTCATAAATAAAAACCAGCGAATAAAATGTACAAATAGTGAATTTAATTGTTAAAAAACCCACTATGGCGTGTTATTATAATATTGTTCAATATAAATATATCGATATAAAATATTATTTTTTAAATCTGTTTATTATTGTTTTCTGTTTTTTTTCGCAACGTATTTCATTCAACTTCCAGCATCGATCGACCTGCCATTTTTTTTTTTTTTGCTGTTTATCTCCTCTTCACCGTACAAAAAAATATCGCGTATTAGCGTTATTATTGTAATAATACACCAGTGGCGGTTAGGTGGATCGCCCCTCCCCCATGGGATTTGATATTTTTAAATTTAATATATCTCTGACCTAACAGCACTGACTCGTGTCATGTAAGTTGGTCCGATTATGTTATGGTTATGCTCCATTTTCGCCCCCACCCCTTTGAACATCATGTATAAGGCTGGAATTAGTGTTCGACCGACGATCAGCGCTTACGGTACGCGTTAATCGTCGATCGTGATCGAGCGTTTAGTGCATAGCTGACGACAAATATTAATAATAATAAAATTAATAAATAACAAAGATTGCGTACGCGCGTACGATCGGTCGCTCGGTCAGCGTCAAACTAAACACCCGCATATACCGACATCAGCCGACCGTAATAAAACGGGAAAAGAAAGTTGTCACCAGATAGCGCTACGACACAACATAGAGGGCGTGGCAGAAAGGCGCATATAAATAGCGGTCCGAAACCACCGGACCGCTCAGTGTAGTCACGGCTGTTAGACGTGAACAACGTAGTTCGCGTCTGACTGCGGTGTGTGTCTGTGTGTGCGCGTGATGTTCGAGACTGACCGCTATTTATATGCTCCTTTCTGCCACGCCCTCTATGTCGTGTCCTAGCGCTATCTGGTGACTACTTTCTTTTCCCGTTTTATTGTTATTCCGTTTTACGTTCCATGCGCGTTGTTCTTCCTTTTTCTACATCTGCGTTTCGTCTCGGTACATTAATAGATGTTTCTTCTTGGCTATTACTCGTCGACGTTTATATGTCATTGGCAGAGGGGGTTCGCCACCACCCCCTCATTGAACATCATGTATAACCGCCACTGTAACACACACACACGTATTAAATGGTAAAAACGAACGGATTGCGCCGCTACAGTCGAGGGACAACGATGTAGTTACGAGGTGAATTGAAAAAGAAAAAAAGAAGGAGGCGCGCGTGAGTGTGCATTTATTTTTCATTCTTTCGCGCGCGAGTGAAACGCGACGAGAAACCGAGAGAAGATTCACATTTTTTTTTTTGGTGCACCCTTAACCGTCACTACCCGCGGGTATTCGCCGCGCATTATTGCAACGATGACGGCGATGATTATGAAAAAGAAAAAAATGCACGTGACAACGGCCGTTGTATAGGAGATATATTATATTCACGCGAAAAACACATACGCCGCCGCCGGTGATGGTGGTGGTGGTGGTGGTGGTGAGAGGCGGAAGAAAAGGGTTTCTTCGTCGTCGTTCATTATTGCGCGCCGTATATAATATAATATGTACGTGCACACGACGACCGGGCTGACTTGGCATAGCAGACACGCATTGTCGAACAATATACCGCGGGAAAAAAAAAAAATGCGCTTGCGAGAAAACCCATTGACGGAGAAAAGTGTAGCGACGGCGGCGAGAAGGGGTCGGGCGAGGAAAATAAAAAAAATACCGCTCTCTCGCAATCGACTCGCGGGAAAAAGTTCTTCGCCGCCGCACAAAAGCCACCCGCCCACACACACACACACACACACACACGCATACACTCGAGTTTTGTTTTGTTAAAGCTCGGTTTATTTTTCGAGTTGCGCTGAAAATATTCTCGCAATAATAAATAGAAAAGAGAGAACAAAAAAATAACCTCGTCGTCGGCCACTTAAGAACGCGGTGGCTGTAATGTTTTTTTTCCCTCCTCTCTCTCTCTCTCTCTCTCTCTCGATTACGACGTGCTGTCGAGAGCTGTGCAAAAAAAAAAAATACAACAACAGAAAGAGCCGTTTAAAACGAGCGTCCGCTATCGCGTGCCGGTGGCTGTGGTGGCGGTGGCGGTGACATATTGTTTTGGTTTTTTAATTGTGAACGCTTGCCTCGCGGAAACCGAGTCATTATTTTATAATGTACGACTTGTTTAGTACAAAACTATTATTATTATTATTAATATATGTGCGTACGACGGTCGCGTATATGTATAAAAAAAAAATCTTAAACTCTTAGAAAAGTTTTTTTTTTTACTCTTTCGTTATTGTTCGATGAGAATCGCGGTTAAACAAAACGGACGAAGGGGTAAATTTTCAACGAATAACGCGCGTACGCCGAGGGAGAAAAAAAATGTCTCGTTAACGTTTCACCGCGCGGCGGCGGTTGTACCGCGGTAATTAAAAATGAATAGTACATTTCCGTACAATTATAAAAAATATAGTTTCGTGCGCCGTCGTCAAACGGTTCCAAAAGTACACGGACGGTGGCGTAATCATGAGTGGGGGTGAGATACGGGTCTCGAATCCCTCTCCTCGGCCTTTTTTTTTTCTATCGGTGGGATGGAATTTCGAAACAAAATACAAGTGTTTCTGATCAAAATCCGTACGATCGGGTGATGGGCGAAAATCGTCGTGGCACTGTAAAAAATTCGTTCGAGAAACGGACTGCCCGAAAGCGAGGAACGGTCTTGGAGACGACGACGAGCCTTAACTAAGCGTTATAATCGATTGAATATATTCAAAGTCGGTGCTGGCAGTGAAAACGCGCCGATACATCTCGAGGATTTACTCAACGAAACGGTTTTGAAGCCAAAAATAACAGATCTGAAATACGATTATTATTTTTTGTTTCTATTAATATATTGTCTTATTCAAACGAACACATATTTGCTTTAAAAACAATTAATTAATTCACTTAAAAACTAGCTCGGTTATTTACAATGACAAAAGAAAAAGCAAATTTCACTTGAAGTGTAAAACTTTAACACATTTTGTAAATAGTAATAGCTTATTACGTATATATGGGACTCGTCTCTGAAAACAAAAAATAAAATGCCAATCTGACGGGCGCGCGTATCGTTTTCACTTACCGCATTTTTTTTTTTTTTTTGCTTATTCGGGTAATTTTGTGGCATCAATCAGTGCAAAATTTCTGAAAGTGAATACTTTTTTTTTGCCCCTCCCCCCCTAAAATTTAGTGCTAGTTGCGCCTATGGCGAGATGATTCGATAATATTATAACTACTAATATTTAACTTTTTTTTTTTTACAATCGTCTCGTATGTATGATTTTCGTCTCCGTTCTCGTCTCGACACAAACACCGAGCATATATTATATTACATATAATATATACACGTGGCGCGGAAACGAAGAAAAACCGAACAGCTATTATTATTGCGCGGAGCAATAACAATAATATTATATTACGACGATGCGAAATAATAACAAACGTATACGAGCGCGTATAGATCCATAAAATAAAATAAAAATTACTCTGTTCTCGTGACACCACACACAATATTATAATTATTACGTTACGAAGGAGCAAAAAAAAAAAAAAAAAAACGCGAGTTAATTGATTTACAATGCACGCGCGGATTGAGCCATTAGCAGCAGCAGCCGCGTCGTATCGATACGACTGCAACGGCGCGGCACCAACAATATCGTCTCCGTCCGCGCGTTTGGTGTGTGTGTGTGTGGGCATCGGTATTAATATAATAATAATAATTTCTTTTTCCGCAATAATAATTATGCGCGCGCAAACTTTATTAGTTATTACTTTTTTTATACGAGTATATAATATTACACGCGCTTTTCGATTTTTTTTTTTATAAATATAAGTACGCCGCAATACGCGAGACAATAATACGTGTAGGCGGTGTAAAGCGCGTACAATATACGGTCGTAATATTGGGGAAACAAATTTTTTTGAAATTTTTTTTTTTTTCTTTATCGTAAAAACATAACTGTGTATCCGTAATATATTGCTCGCGCGGCACGCCTAACAGGAATCATAGGAATATATTACGTGCACGTTTAAAAAAATTATACTGCACGCTACACGGTATAACGGGAATGTTTTTTATTTTGTGCGCGCGAAAACGTCGCCCCGAGTGCCGCCGACGTGTAGTTTTTGAACAGTGAAATCCTATTTTTTTTTTTTTTGTATAAGACAACTCCGCCGAAAACGGTTGTAACGTATACGACGAGAATTTATCACAGTGATTTTCTCGTTTTTTAAGACAAAGACTTTTCACCCGAAACTAACTTCGTTCGAGAAAATCGAAGAAATGAACGACGTCTGTAGACCGATTGTATTGACCGGAGGAGGAATTGCCAAAACAAAAATGGTGTAAGACGGAAAGTTCTCGTTAACCCAGACTGGCGAAGTGTGTTTTTTTTTATACTCTCACGAATAAGAGATAAGTAATTTTCAGGCGTGTAATCGATGAAGAAAAAAGATAGCGATAAGTCGATAAAAGTAATACGAGGAAAAGAATTTAAAAAAAAAAATCTTTGTTTATATATGGTATACTATGGATAGGTTCAGTTTCAGTTTATGTATAATTTCGAAATTTTAATTTAAATTTTATTTTTCCTGTGGAAAAGTCTTCTTTGGATCGTCAATACGCAATACGCGAGAGAAAAATGAGAATTAAAAAAAAAAACCGCGTTTGTATTATTTTTATAATATTATATTATTACAGTGTATGTAGAGAAGAAAAAAACATTTCGCGTACCTATACATATATACTCTCCGACAACGTCGATTATTGTTTTTCTGTTTTTTTTTTAATGAGCTACATAGGACTACATATAATACAGTATATTAAATCTAACGGGCTCTTTTTTTTTTTTTTTTACAACTTACACTGTAGTAATATAATAATAGTGTTCGGTCCCGTACACGTTATTCGTTATAATATGACGACGACGATGAGAAAAGGTCCATTACACGCGCGCGAAACGCAATAAATAACGACTCGTTATTATTATTATTATTTTCGAGGCGACCTTATATTTTACTGGGTGTATACACGCGCGTTGTATACTATTATTATTATTATTATTATTATTACTATTATAAAATATATTATGTACGAGCGATGCTGGGAATCTCATTTTAAAAATTATTCTTCTTTTTTTTTTCCTCTCTTTTAAAACGATTAATTTAACACGTTGTTATAATACTATATAATATTATAGTATTATTATAACGTTTCCTAGCATCTTTATAGTGGTGGTGTACCGTGCGTCGAGTCGACTACATTTGTACCATATACCGCGCAAGTAAACCGCGAGTATACTCTTGTACTCGTATATGTATATACAGAGGATCTTAGTATTGTATTAATTCGGTGTTGGGTATATATGAATTATATATTACTCGTTTTTTTTTCATGCGTAAGCAAATGTATATAAAAAAAAAAAAATTGTTTTTTTTCGCGTTACTGCGCACTAAATATTTACCGTCGAAATTGGAAAGTGTAAATTAATAAAGCGGAGAAAAATGTCGATTTCAAAAAAAAACCGATATTTTTTTACTTTTAAAATTGTATTTGTCATAATAAAGCGCCCGATAGTATTACGTATATCTAATAAAGATTTCCGTTATATTATACTGTAATATTATTGTATTCAATCCGTTATATAAAATTTAATTATGTTAAATTCTCATTTGGCGTCTGCTCGACTAGGTGCTCAACACGTCGATATTTCGTATTTTATTTTCAGAAGTCATTTTAGACCGGATGAATGAAAAAAAATCAAATCGATTATTAATCGCCCGACCGATATCGATCGTCGATTCGTGATTTACACCTCCTCCTCCTCCTCGTGTGTGTGTGTGTGTATATGCGTGTACGGCGTGCAGTAATACAATAACCCGTTCGTATATTAATGTGCCTACATAAACGGCGTGTCTTCTGTACAGAACACGGCGAGAAAGAAAAACAAACATCCCGCACCGCAGAATCCGCGCGGTCCTATAATATGTTTCGGACGGATATGACACGCGTTAATTTTTTCTGTAGTATTCTTTTTGCGTTTCAATCGGACGCTGTTGAAATCGTAGTGATTTTTTTCCCCCATCTTACCCCGTTCTTACAAAATATTATATAAAACGTATACGTGTTTTATCCTATTGGGTGTTATACGCTGCGTATTACAATATTATAACGAGTATATTATTATAATAACTATACACGCGCCGCCAACGACCGCGCATGTGAAGTATTTTTTTTTTCATTATTTTCACTAAGCCGAGAATATAATATTATACGTATACGTACCGGTATATAGAGAGGATTAACGAGATCGAATTCATACGAAATCGAATTCGATTGAAATATACATAATATATAATATTTAAATAATATAATTACACTGCACGGTCGCGCGAACGTTTTTGACGTAAAGTCCGTCGTATAATAAGACGACGTCCGTTATTATTATTTTACGGAAAAAATAGCCGAATATTTTACACGATTTAAAACGACGCATTTTTAATCTCTAGGAATTTTTTTTTTTTTTCTCTAGTTTTTCCTGTATTATATTATGTACGAACTGGAATCCGCTTTCGCGTCGTGTATTTTATTACATAACGAGGACAAACGCGGCGTCCAGTCCAAAATAATAATAATAATATAATAAATAATATTCGTTTTCGAAAAAAAAAAAGAACGTTAATTAAAATATAAATAATAATATCGAATATATTGGCCGTGTGCGCGGCGAGCACGTCTTCACTTCCCACGTGCGCGCGGTTTATACTCGTACAAGTTGTATACACATTTCATGCGCTCAAGAAATTATTTCAGGTATTTCGTTTCATTTTCTTTTAATTACAAAACGTCAATAAATAAATATACGATTTAATTATTATTAGTTGTTTTTCGGGGCGTCGTTCAAAACCACCCACGCCAACTTTTTTCTATATATTCACCGTTGGCGGCTGAGTCTCGAATGGTATATACACCTCTTATAAATCGCGCATATTAAAACACTCCGCAGTGGTTTAATTGACAGCGGCGTTTTTTTCTCTTTATTTCTCTCTCGTGTAGAGATCGACGTGTTTGGTCGAAAACTCTTACACGACTTATCGTCGATGATAGTAATTGAGAAATGATGAAATTTCGTACGTTTTTTCATTAATTTTTTTATTAAAAATTAATCGCGAATAAATTACGCGCATAAAGAAACCGATGGATTTATCGAGAAAAAACCACTCGCTGCTCGTATTCAATTGTTCCGTAACGTTATATTATGCGAAAAGCGTAGTAAAATATACGTTTATATTATTATAGTTTTGTCGGTTTTTTATTTTATAAATATAATCGCGCATAAATAATATTATCGTTAGGTATTATATTGTATAAACGATAAATACGGGAGATTTTCATTCCTCTGCGATTAAAAACGATATATATATATAAACGATTAAAAAACCTATAGTGTTTTAATACATTTGTTTGTAGAAATTGTAAAAAGGTAAAACTTTTTAATCGCGTTGAACTAATAGGGAATTATAGAGAATACTTGACGATTATTGTTTTTTACCGACCGAAATAATATATCGATTCGAATAACTCGCCTGCGTCATACGAACAATGTTTTTTGTAATCTGAATAAATATACGCGGTTTTTCAAAGTTCGTACAATAAGCTGCGCCGTTATGTGTATTTTTAATAATTCGAACGTTAATCAGTGTTATAAATGTAATTATTCCTGTAGAATAAAAACGTATATTTATTCGTTTTGGAAAACTCGTGACGAACCGCGGTTTATCGACGAATAGGTGGTATAAACATTTCAATTTTTTTGCGACGTTTTTATTTATTTTCACGTTTTGTGTTTGTCAACAGTTATACCGCGGATAGAATACAACAATATAACGACGACCAGGACACGATGACTTTGGCTACAGCAGCATCCGTCTGCAGAGTCGTCAAATACGATCCGACACAACGGCACGAAGAACGATCAGGTAAGAGACGTTTATTTTTGGTTAACAGTTTTTTTTTTTTTTTTGTACTTTATAAAAAGATCAACAGCGTAGAATTATTCGACTCCCTGTGCTCACACACACATGATGTAAATATATATTTTCCCCGGGGGACTTATGTAGGTACAACGCGCGTTAATCCGGCGACGGAGTCGTCTATACACATTAATTCCCCGTCGGCGTTTTTTTTTCTTCTCCTCTGACGTGTCCCTTCTCAATCCTTTTTTTTTCTCCGCCCGTCACCTGTAAATATACACAGACGACATATAGGAAGCAATCCTTTCACCACACGTGGCGTCCTCCAGCTAAACACATTAATATTCACCACTAAAAAACCGCGCCCGGCTGCTAGAGAATTCGACCCCGCGCGAACGCACACAACAGTTGTTGGCACGGATTTCGGATTTAAACGGCGGAAATAGCGTTTTATTTTCGTATTTATATACGTACGAGCGATACGCGACGTCGGTGAGGCAGTGGGGAACATATTTGTTTTTTATTTCGAAAAAAAACGCCCTTTTCCCCCTTTCCTTAACTCAAAAGTTGCGTGAAAAAGAATATAATAAATATACGTAAATAAACACCCGTTCCTTATATACTGAATTTTTTTTCACATATTATACACTCGTGTGCGATGAATAGGTACTACGACTACTACTGCAGCTATACTAAACCGCAGCCTCCGGTCCATTCATAATCCCTTGTTGACAGACCGCAGTGCAGTATCCGTAAAGTAATTACGAAGCGACTTAACGCGCGCGTCTAAACCATCCGCGTCCCATAATAATTATTATTTTTTTTAAATTTTGTTGGTTTCTCGTCTTATACGCGTATCCCCCGAAAGTTATTCATGCAATACGAGTCGGATTCGATTCGTAACGAGTACACGTGTTTTCCCTGGATAAACGAAACATAAACGTTTCGAATTGCTCCGATTTTCCTATAAATTATTAGAAACCGGATTTTTATGTTTTTACATATTTTTTACTGAAATTATGCGCAGCTCTAATTGGATGAGCTCTCTCTCTCTCTCTATAGGATTCATTTTCCTACGAATCTACACACAAAAATCTTAACGCTTAAAAAAAGTATATTTCAAGGATATTTTGTGCAAAACGTGATGTGTTTTATGTTGAGGTTTAATTTGAGCATTTCACAAAAAAAACGTAATAGACTATGAAAAAAAATAAAATGCAAAAATAGCTGTGACCTCAGTCAGTCTCTAACCCACTCGGACTCGACGATTGGATCGGGTGAAGTTTCCCGATCGACTTGAACGCGATATTATTTAGTAAATTAATATATTTTATTTTATTTCTCGAATATGTGATTATTATATTCAGCTCATATCACGGAACATTACTTTTATTGCAAAGTATATTATGCATATAATTTTTTTTTGTTTTTTAAGTACACTCAATAAAGTGAATTATACCTAAATGATATACGGACATCACCAAGTATAGATTAAGTATGGCCGTTTAAGTAATTTGTTTAAAGATTAGAATTGATTTAACTTATGATAATTTATAAATTATTACTTTTATTTGTGTGTTTTTTTAGAACTAATTATACATTTGTATAAAATATCATATATTTACCCGATAAAGAATATTTACGCGTATATGAGATTGTTTTTATGAAATCGTAGAGCATAAAAAATCGTAGTTTTAGGATTTTGAACACATATAAATCCGGTCTCTACCTATAATCGTTTATATATATTATAAACACTCGTTTTCGTACGGGAAAAATATTAATAAAATATAGCGAAAATAATCGTTTTAATTAATTTTTTTTTTGTCCGTGCCAAATGCATGTAATCAGCTAACAGTTATTTCCGTCACAGAGGTCAGTGTACCGTACGTTATTGGCAAAAAGCCGCAATATTATATCATAATCATAGGCAGAGCCAGGGGGTGTATGGGCAGAGTGTGCAGTGGCACCCTCTAAACGCAGACAATTCTTGAGAAAAAATCGCATCTGTCTTCGCAAATAACACACAAACGGCCATTATTTAACTATTTACTTTTACTTTTCAACTATTTTACTGTTTACTTTACGTAAATTTCAAACCCGTCTACAGACAGTTTTAGGCGAGACAGTGCCCCACTACCAAACCAAACGCTATTAATTATTTTCAATATTTACGATTATTTTAAATGTGTTTTTAAAACTATTAATAAATCGTTGGCACTCCAATTGATAATAACTGTTATTGATACTCCAAATAAACATTTTTCTAAAACTTTTCTAGTTATTAAATTAAGAATAAAAAAAAAAATACTATAATTTTTACTAATAATATTCTGAAACATTACAGGAATACTTCTAGTCGTTCCTGTATAACGACACGGCTTCGGTACAAAGATCGTTTAGTATAACGTAATGAGCAGAATTCTAAGACCAGAAATAGTGTACTACCTGCAGGAATTGTATGATAACAAGTATCGAGGGACTCGACATTCCAACCGACGAATTTTTCAAATATAAAGTGTTAGATTCGTACGCGCGATGAAAGAAAACCCGGCCGAATACGATTATTTAAAAATCAAAAAGTATTAGCTATTCTTATTTTATATTTTTTAAAAACAAAGTTAATTAAAAAAACCGGCGAAAACGAATTTGCCTTTAAACTGTATTCAACTCGCATAGCCGAAATTTTTAAATGCCCCCAAAGCCCACAGCCGGAGAACAAAATGCGCCTGGAAGAAACACTGTTCGCCAGCGCTTTCGACGTATAAAATTTAATTTGCACATTCGCCTCGCGACTCCGTAGAATTTTCGCGGCGCGATGACTCGGTTTATCCATTAAGTACACACACAAGACACGTCGTGTTAATAATTTTTGGCTCCGCCGAGTTTTAAACGTCCCGGGGCCGCGGGGAAAAGTGTGCGAGACGAAATGATTAATGATTGCTGCCGCCGCCGCCCATTCGCTTTTCTTCTTGAACCCTTTTCTTTGCCGGTTCATTTGTTATACATATTCCGCGTTCCGAGGAGTTGTTAACTGATAGTAATTGACAAGCGGATGTTCGTTAAAGGTCGGCTATATATATATATATATATATATATATATATACGCGCGATAATATCAATATGTATATACATATATATTATACAAAAGCGAAAAGAAAAAAAAAAGTAACGAACAACACGCGCGATGACGGTTTTTAGATGTATAACACACCGATCGCACTGTCTGCTTCGACGAACCAGCCTACGTTGTATTATGAGAAAGAAAGGGGAAAAAAGTAATGGTCTGTGTAAAGAAAACGCAGTAAATCCACAAAAACTACCGAAAATATCCGAGACGCTGTTTTTTTTTCTTTAGAGGCTTTTGCTTGCAAAAATAATATTGGAATTCTGTTCGGCATGTTTTCTTCGAGAAAACTTAATGAGTTTTTCAAATTCGCTATAACACCAATAGTTCAACGGATATGGCAAATTCAATGAGAAAAGCAAACACAAAAGCTGTTTTTAACTTCAATTTTTTCTACTATGATAACACAAATCATCCATGTGACACCCCCTTTCCCGAACCAAATTTTTAGCTACGGCCATGCTCTATTCAGAATAAGGGTACTGCACCAGTCGGCGGACGAAAACGTATCATGTCCGAGGAAAGTGGAGTTAAAGCTTCCCGACGGTTCAAATACTGAAAAATCATCTCAACCTCCTCACCTTTGATAATTCCTAAATACGACTCTGTTATACGGAGAACGGTGTAGAATGAAAAAATCGAACGGCAAAGATTGTGAACGGACAGACGCGCGTTGTCCCCCATTTTTTTCTTTTTCCACCCTACAGACGCGTGTGCGTACGTACGCGGCCGAGACGACGGAACTCTTTTGCCCTTCGCGGGTGGTGACAATTACGTTTGAATTATCATTCCCCCGGCGCGTGCTGCAGACTGCACGACGACGACCAGCATCACCACCACCGCCGCCGGCAACAGCTTCGCATCTTACGTTACAATACGGTCGCGTTTCCTCGGGAATTCAGTTACCAATTATTATATTATATCTATTACGATTGTCTCGTTTCTCCCCGGTGGCCAACGGCTTGTTAAACGAGTTCGCCGCGCAGAAAAAAATTCTACTCGTGTTTTCTCTCTCCCTGTACGCAATTGTGTGTGATCCGTTTCTGGATTCTGCGCGGTGTCGCGTTCCAATATTATATCTAAATACCTGACTGTTACGGTAATAAAAAAAATATATTTGAATTTATTTTTACTCGAAATTTAAAACGATAAAAATACGATTACTACTTCTTTAGCAATAAATAGTTGACAAAAACAACGTTCTCGAACTTTCGCGAACTCCGCTACTTTTGTCCTGCAGTACGCCGCACATTCACTGAATTCGGTATTAGGATGGTTGGATTATATAAAAACAGCAACGCGTAATTCCGGTTCATCCGAAAACCTATTTTGTTCTTGGGTTCGAACAATCGATGGAAAACATTGACAGTTGAACGTCGTTTAGATGCGAATAATATTCTCGAGGTCCTACTTGAAACTGACGCGCTTAACGCTTTGCTTAACGGTCGGAATCGTTGTTTTGAAGCTTCAACGTCAATTGCCTGCATAAACGCCGAACGACCAGGATGAACGAGAAACGAAGACAAAAGACCATTTATCTTATAAGATCAATACAATCAATCTACAATTATTATTTTCAAACTAGACGGATGCTACTCCTGTGGTATACGTATTGTTTTGCTGCAGTGAAACACTGATTTATTTTCAAAATAATTCTAACCAAACCGACCGCGAAATATTTTTTTGAAAAAAATCATTCGATCTGTACATATTATTGTATTTGATGATACTGCACCGCGCATCATCGTCATCGTTCATCGTTATATTTTAATAAAATGGCTTTCTCCCGTACGTTTTCGACGGTACTTATACGGCGGCGTAAAATGTGAGTATTTTTTCGCGTCACTGTACCGTTCGAGACGAGCCACCGACAATTTATCTCGATCAACCCGTTTTTATTCCCCGCGCACATTTCCCGGAGGCACGTCGAATTCCACGCGTTTGTAGCACCGCCGCCGCTGCTACCGAGCTGCGACGAGCGTATACGACAAGATAATACTTTTTCCCGGTCTTCTCAACCCAATAATAATAATTTTTTTTATTATTATTATTGTACGTATAACACGTATATAGTAAATACACGCAGAAAAAGACGTCTGTCCGCGCCTGGTATTTATAGTGTTATTGTTTTTGCAATTGCTAATATTTAGCTCCTAAAACGGCTTTCTCTTCGTACCAGTCGTACACTGTACGTACATAGTTAAAACGATATTATTATTATTATTATTATGTACACGAAAAATAAGGAAACGCGTTTGCGCGAAAAATGCGATTCCTATTTTGGAAAGTGTATACTGTAGACAGTGGCGTATTCAGAATAAATTAGTCGAGAGGGAGGAGGGTTATTAAATAAATGTAATACACATTTATAATAGTACAACAAACTTACAACACGTTATACTTCGACAAGACGGAAAAATAATGAATATATGCTCTCGATTTATAGGAGACGAAAACTAGAAATCAGTTCTATATATACGAAGACGAGTTTCAAAAAGGAAAATTTAAAATGCGTATTTTGCCGATTTTAGAAAAATGTTACGTACTTACTTTAATTTTTATACGTGTTTTCTTGCATATTTAGTATATACATTTTTTTTTCTTATAGAAAATGATGTTTTTTCACATCATAATATTTAAAAAAGTATTGGTCATTCAACGAAGATACATCAGATAAAAATAAAACATCAATTTATTTACTGTCTCACTTCGAAAGCTTAGTAGTTTTTTACCACTCCGGGTACAAACCATGGCCCGGAAATTTTTTTTCCGAAATTTTAAATTGGAGGTGCTACGACACGGACCTCTGCACACACACTAAGAAATAAAATATTTCTTCATTTATTAAAAATATTACAGTAATATTTTCGTTTTTTTCGAAATTTCACGCACAGACGGACAGTATTAATAAATTTGGGGAGATTTTTTATTTTTTTTTATTTCCATATAAAACGCTATACTGCTGGAAACTTGCAACGCACCGCCGCACGCGGTTAAAAAAAAAAAGCACTTTTTTTTCTTTTTTCCCGGGGAATACGCGGGAAAATCGATATCGGCGCGAACGTCAGACAATCGAATGATTGGATGGAAACGATTAGGAATCGCGCGGCGGTCATGAAATTTGTATTAGGGGTTTGTAATACGCGCACACTCGCGTGTATACGACGACGAGGACGAGGATAGGGTGAAAAAAACGAGAAGAGGAAAAAATAGAAAACGCTACTACCACCGATACACTGCAGTTCAGGCAATGATCATATTTATATAGTACACGGTTATTTAAAGGTTTCTTTTTTCCAAAGGGCCGAATCCCTGCGGGACGATAAATTCGAGCCGGTCGAGCAAACGAGCTCCCGTCGTATTTCCGCTGTTTTTCAATTTTTTTTTCCACTCCGCTCTCGCCGTTACTTTTCCCATTTTTTTACGCGCGTCTGTTTCTCCTTTTTTTTTTTTCGCCCTTTACATTTTAAAGACATATAACTTATCGCGCGAGCGCATACGGTGGCGTGCTGCGGTGTTCGGCTATCGCCCGTCGTTGTTTATGGTCCGTACAATCCGCCGGTTCTCTAAATCGTGGTTTACTCTCCCCGCCGTCGCTCGCTGGAGGTTTTTTTTTTTTTTGCTCTTTATTTATTATTTTGACTCTTTCCTACGCACGAGTGTCCATAAAATTTTACGCCGGCCCCGACATATAGTTTTACGATGATTTTACATTATCAAAGTTACATAACATACAAGCCCGCGAGTTTATGTAAAGAACGAGACTTGTATACGTGAATATCGCTTTACAACCGAACCAATGAATCATGACGTATAAAACCGGCAGTGTACGCGGTTACCCCTTATACAATAATATAATATACTTACAATATGAAAGTATACTTATACCTATGTATAATAATGCATGGACGTGCAAGTTTCCACACGCGCGCGTACGCTTTCTGTTCACCGCGTATTCGTATAAAATGTGTAATAAATAAACGACCGCAGTGAAGTGTGTGGCGGAAAAAGTTCAATTATATACTACAGAGGTACAACTTTATATCGAACGAATAAAAAAAAAATATTAATTATCAAAATTAATTACTCGTACTATACTGTATTCAGTTTAAGGTTATGCCGGGCGTCGGACGATAATTGGTTCATGCTCGCGCACGCGAGTTTCCATCGGCATTCTGATTGTCGGAAACCGTCATGTGCCGAACGCTGCCGATAGCAACAACCAAATGACAGAGCAGCTACTAGCCGCCTGGAGGGGGAGGTCCAACATCACTCGGCGTGCGCGTTCCGGTATAATCTTAAATTGAATAGAGCAACTGAATAGATCCCGAGCGGAGCGAGGAATGTGTTATTACATATGACACGAAAACAATATTGTTAAAAAAAAAAAAAAATCAGTTATTTACAAATTATATTTTAAACTGCAGTTTATCTATTTTTACTTATTAAAATGATATTAATGTAACGTATGAATACTATATTTTAGTATACTATAGAGCTTGTAGTTACGATACGATTTCACTGAATCCGTCATTGTCTTATCGTGATTTATCTTTTGTAGGCAAAAACAGTGTCGTAAACACGAGACCATACGATTTCGTGTAATATATATATATTCATCGCTCAACAATTTAGAGCAGGCAGAATTTTTTTTTGCAACACTCCTCCGTGCGCACGCCTATGATACAACTGCAATTATTCTAGATAATATTTTAGATTTATTAATGTTTGTAAATTTTTTTATTTATTTATTTTTTTAATATACGTGTATATTATAGACGTTATGATATAAGATTTCTTTTACGTAGACACATTGTAGACATTGTACACTTCACGATGTACACGTGTACGTGCATAGTGCATACCTAAAACTAGCGTCTCTAAAACAATGTTAAACAGTAGAAATAAATATATGTAATGGATTTTCGATCATAAAAACGACAAATATATATATATATATATATTAAATTTTTTATCTAATAATATTATGTAGATAGTCTATTTAATTATTCATTTATTAATCTCAGAGAACCGAAATGTTATTTATGGCGTAATGAATTAGAGAATATAATATACACAACATTATATATTATTTAGCATTAACGGTCCGAAGTCTGAGTGAAATTTAACTATTAAGTTTTACTTCGTAAAAATTATTTTTAAAATTTTATCACTTATTTTATTATTATAAACAGATAGCTACGTACACACGATGTGTAATAGTGTTTTTTTATATATAAATGTTATTCGACTTTGTTTTTTTATTATAATATAAATTTATATCGGTGCTATGTTATACGCAAGATCCAAGTAACTCTTTTTTTTAAAACGATAAATCAAAACATTTTCGAAAGGAATAAAAATAATGTGAAAATGAAATATCTGCAATCTGCAGTGAAAAATACCACGTTTTACATAATATTTTATACATTAGTTACAAATAAAAGAAAACTCTGTTTTTCTGTAGAACATAATATTTTATCACGTTACAATAATAAATATTGTTTTTTTCGCAAGTCAGGTTTGTTAATATTGCGTATATTACACAGTAAATTAATCTTGAAATGTTTAAGAGCGACAAAAATATTACGATCAATAACAGTTGATTTGAATCTTCAATTTTGTACTTTTGAAATGCGTATGAGATTAATATGATGTAGGAATGACATTTTTATATAGTTTTTTTTAAACTATATTTTATAATATCATCTAACATGTACTTATTTTTATGGAATTCGTGTCGTGCGGCTATCTACCATACGTACGCGTAATCTGCAGTGTTAATTAAGTTTCTATACGTTATTATTATTATTTTCGTGGAAATTCGTGCGTTTTTTTCATCTGATCTATGAATCTGCGTGTATTTATTCGTTAAGTCGAGAAGAAAAAAGTAACGTGTCTACGCATACCTACGCTTAATAAACGGTTAGACAGTTATTTCTATGTTTTTGTTTCGGTGGGCTAGAATAACGTTATATTTATTAACGAAACGTTATCCGGGTCAATGGAGTCCGAGTAGAAAAAAATATAAGAATTCCTAAAAATCTCTTATACCTACACTTTTGCGCGACAAGTATGAGTGTCATATTATGTGTAAACACATATAATACGACCGAAGGACGGAGACAAACTGAGAATGGATTAAAATAATAACCAGTCTTCTTCACAAACAATGTAATAACAGTAACTCATCGGGATCTCTTCTATATGCGAGTATACATGTAGAAAGAGAAACCATCATCATACCGAATGAGACGAAGCTTATTGTGATAATACGCCCGTGTCGTTATTATTATTATTATAAAATAAATTAAAAACACACACACACACACACGTCACGCTCGAGTCCCGGTCAATCCGTCGAATCTGCATATTATATAGTATGAGTAAAAAAATATACATTATACAAATTCAATCCATTATTGGAGTGTTTTTGAGACTCCAGCGCGCATGATATACACTGTATATTCGTGTAATTATTTTTTATCGTTATTCGTCGTATACTGAGAAAGAATAATAAGAGGATAAGTGAGTTTGTGTTTTTTTTTATTTCACAAACAATAATATTATATTATATTTATACACAGTCGAATTTCGAAAACGAGTTTCGCCACCAAATGTGCACCGTACAGCCGTCACCGTGCGTACCGTAGTGTGTTAATACTATGTCGCGCGGCGCCGCCCAATGATTTAGCCTTTTTATTGGCCAGCGCTGTGTATAGTACTTAATGCCCGTCGTCGTCCGAATAATTCTCTGTCGTTAAATAAATGAAATTTATTATTATTATTTTTTTTTTTTAATATTATCGGTCGTCGTTGAATATTAGCGTTTAAAGTCACGGCCAACAATAACGCGGAATAATATAATATAAATATCAGTGGCGTATCTGACTTAACTTTATGGGGGAAGGGCAAACCAAGGGTCTTTCAAGAAGGGGGAGGTGCTCAGGGCTCAAGAAATAAATGAAAGTTTGTTTCATTATCCCAGTATTTTTGTTCCGATGTTATTAAAATTATTAATTGTGAAAGCAAAAATTTACATAAAAAAGATATAATCTCCTGATCTTTAAGAAATTACTTAAACAGCCATTCTTAATCTATACTCGGTGACGCGTATATTGTTTATAGGTATATTTCACTTTATTAAATGTACCAAAAAATCAAAAAAATTAATAAATTATTCAATAAAAGTAATATTCAGTATTATAAGCTGAAAATAACAATAACGTGTTCAAAAAATCATTAATCGCGGCGTCCGAAGAGGGGTAGAAACTGACGGAAATCACAATTATTTTTGCATTTTTTCTTCTTTTATTAACCATTACATTTTTTGTAAAATGTTCAAATTAAACGTCAATATAAAACATATATCATTTTTTGCACGCAAAATATTATCTAACCGCTTGAAATATGCTTCTTTATGCACTAAAACTGATTTTTATATAGCGTGTTCATAGGAAAACGAATCGTCGAGAAAACTCGTCCAATTGATACTCTCAGTGAAAATACGTAAAACCATAAAAATCCGGTCTCCGCAGTTATAAGCGTTTTTATATGTTATTTTTCGGTAGTTTTTAAATTTTTTTTTTTTTTGTTTTAGACGCTCTTAAGAAAATCGAAAAATGACATTTCTAAAGTACTCCGACTAAATGCAATAATTGCTACCGGAAACCGGGTTATGACTGTAAAGATCAGAGCACTCCTTCAGATAGAATTTTTGAGTGCATACATATAACAAAAAACACGTCATTTTAAAACCAATACATCTAGTCGCGCTCCGTTCAGAATCTAAAAAAAGTTATTAAAAGATTATAAAATATCGAGGTACACTGCATAATTGTTTAGGTGATCGTGTAAAAGAGCGTAGTGCGAAGTGCGGCGCGTTTATACAGATCTGCACGGGTGCGCGCTACAGGGACGAGTAGCGCAGAGAAATATTTTTTTTTCCTGTTTGAACCGAGGACCGCGCGGGGCCTGCTTGTCGCATTACGGTCCACATCGTTTATGGATAAATCAATTTACACAACGTTCCATCAATGATATAATATAGTTTACATCGGCCGTTTTGTCCTATGAATGCCGCAATCCATTGCTGACTCATTGCATCATAGACTCACAGTTATGAATGGGTGGCTTAAGGCCGTCTTCTTCTCCTGGTCTTCTCGGCTCGGTGCGCCGACCCGCCAGCCTAGAATCGCGTTCTGTCCTCGACGGTCCGTCAGTCGGTCTGCATCTCTTTGAAGTCGTTCCCGTTTAAGTCGTCAGGCCTTATTCCGCTCCTGGTCTTCTCGGCCCGGTACGCCGTCCCGCCAGTCGTTTCTGTCCTCGACGGTCGGCTTGCGTCTTGTTGTCGTTCCTGCTTCAATCGCCGGGCGAGCGCAGAGAAATATTACAGAGATAAAAGCGAATGTGTGTTTGTTGGAAAAATAATGAAATGCCTAGTAGACAGAGAGAGAGAAGGTGAGAGAGAGATGAACGCTTTTTCAGACGCTTTTAGTCTGTAACGGAGGCGACTCGTCCGCGTTCGCATCGCAGCATTCCGTCCAACGGCGAGTCGCGCAAAACACAATGTGTCGGCGACCACTCGCGCGCGCGCGCTAAACGAACACAGCGCGTTGGCCCTGTGCCAGCGTATCTGTAAGACACATCTTCGCCGCATTTCTTGTGTTTGCCCGGAACGACATGACACGCGCGCGCTCCGCGAGCCGGAGACGGATACCGACCGCGCGCGCGCACGAGAGAGAGAGAGTATAGAACACGCGTAAGAAAAAAAGAGTAACCAAAGTGGTTATGGTAGGGGAGTTGGGATTTAGTACCGGTACCGTTGTTACGGCCTCTTTTCCTCCAACACGCGCAACCTCCGAGAGTTTTCCGCGTCACGAACGAAAAATTACAATATTCATTACGTTTTGGTGTTTTTTTTTTTAAATTTTTGAATTCTCAGCCACACGAGGAAGCTATTGCACGTTTTACAACGACGTTTATTTCTGCGTTTACGATTTTTCCACTGGTCATTAGTGTTTCTCAAAATGGGCCATAATAACAACCCCTTGTTGACGGCCTTCGGGGTGGGAGGAGGCGGTAAAAGGCCTCAAAATATTGTTGGGAGCGTTTTGACTGATTAAAAGAAAAAAAAAACGAAAATGTACTCCTGTTCAGTGTTGTATATTATCTAGATAGATTTATCTAGATAAATTATCTAGATAATTTTTTTTTATCTTTTATCTTCTATAGATGAATTCAAAATGATCTATCTGAGTCATTATCTTAGATTAATATGTAAGTCATCTAGATAAATTTATCTAGATAAAATAAATTTAATAAGCGCTTATTTTTTATCCAATACCCACAAAAATTCGAGTTTCTCGGTTACATTTTTTTAAAAATTTTCTATCCTAAATAAATTCAACTACAGAAATCCTAAATAATCTTTTTTTCTGTGTCACAATGTTGGATTTATCAAACGGGCGAGTGACGCAATATTCCATGGGGGGAGCAAGCGAGTGTCCGAGCTACCCGTGGACTACGATTGGAAACGCGAATGTTTTCAATAATAGTCTACAGTCTACACTATACACATTGATTAAATATATGTATATTTATTCAATGCTATACAGAAAATAGTTCTACGTAATAATCGTCGCCCGCCCGTCTGATTACCGTTCAAATAGGACTTTCCATTAATAAAACCTATTTTTAATTTTATGACGTCACCTACCCAACCGCCATCCATTTGCGAATTCCCGTTCAGTTAGGACGCTCCGTAAACGTGTGTTAATAATCAATTAGAAATTTTATAACACTTATGTAGTAAAAAAAAATTATCTTTTTTTTTATCTAAATAAATTGTAATTAATTATTTATCTTTATCTAGATAATTACAATTTTAATTATCTTTTATCTTAATCTAGATAATTTTATTGTCTAACATCTTTTATCTTTATCTAGATAAATTAATATTTATCTTTATACAACACTGCTCCTGTTATTTCAAACTAAAACTGAATACAACGATTCGACGTGTTATACTCAACGATTTTTGCGATAGCGTTCCCACCGTCGTATTTGTCTAAACGTGGATTTAATGCTGTAAAGCACAACACTGCTAACTAAAAGTAGAGAAATCGGCTGTTTTCAATAATATATTCGATATCAACGAATTCGTTCAAGCGCATCGGGTTCATCTTCCTTCGCGTCAGATAATAGTTTTACAACTTAAATTCAAATACGCGTTTTAATATTGATCTCGTATTAAAAAGACTCGTTTAAAATGTAAGTTCGTTTTCAAAAATAAGCTATAGCTTACGTTTAAATATAATAATCGAAATAATTATATTATTATTATTTTATATATACGATTTATACTGGTTTACGTTAAATAAAGCATTTGACACAGTCATTCGTTCAGTTTTGATTCGTAAATTACAGTTCAAGCGTGCTACTAATACGGTATCATTTTATTTTGGTTTAGTTTTAATGTTTTTAATTCAACACAGTATTTGCAAAAATTAATGGCTTTGTCTCTATAATATAAGATATTATGTGTGTGCTCTGGATTGCCATAAGGCGAAGACACATACGTGTCCTCTTTTTTCTATATGTGTATGACGTTAGTAAAGCCTTCAAAACATGTCGAGTTGTAACGTTTCCTTTTCCTTACGTGGCCGACCGCAGTATATTCCCCCGAACCGTAATACGTTTTTTTTTTATCTTTTTTGACAATTTGACTCTTATTGATTTGAATGTATATTGGGTAACGTTATTGTCCAGTAATAAACGTAAATAGATAATAATAAATAATTAATTACAAGGTTTATAACGTTATTCAACTAAGGATTTACGTTACAATTCCAAACAATATTCGTAAATGATGTTAATATTGTATTTAAATGTTTGTATTATAATATTATTCACGTTCACGCGACAAAGAACTGTGGCGTTTTGAATTCCATACACATTCCCGACTACTCGACAGGTGCATTTATTCGTCTTGCATTTCAATCTTACAGTGACATCTTTGATGATAGCCTTGTGCGCCCGTAAAACCGTTACAGTCAGCTGCTTCTCGAAGTGTCGTCCTCTTTTTCTCCAGACGATTTTCGAGAAGAGTTTTGGATTCGAGCGAAATTTCGTTGCGCGGCACGAGTCGAGATCTCGTATGCACGTGTTTAAGAAAACCATTTACCGTAGCCAATATAACGATGCCGACGCGCTCCGTGAAAGACCAACAGAAATATTATCTACAACAGATACAATAAACTACATATATAACACTAAGCTCACCGATCAAGATTTAAAAAAAAAAAAAATACTATATCTAATACACTTGAGGTAGGCAACAACATTTTCCATCGCGGTGTAGAAATTAACAATAATCAAACGCAAAAAAATAATAATAAATCACGGTAATTACTGGCTCGTTAGATAACTATTGTTATTTACTAGAAAATAACGTTATTTTGACGTATAACGTCATTTATACTGTAATACATAGTAATACGTATATACATTAATTATTGATACTCGACTATTTCGGGCGTCGCACGGTTTCATTTGCGTCTCTCCTCTTGAAAGACACCGTGAAAACGAATTATGACGCGTGTCTCCGTGTACGTAATATATGTATATTGTAGACGGTTTCTGACGGTGAAATCGAGTTTTTTGGACAATGTTAATAAAAAAAAAAATTTTGTTTTTAAAAAAAAATCTCACGAGTCTCGTGTACGTAGAAACGCACCGAGCGCGCACCGTCATTTGTTGTCACACGAGAACACGCGTACACGAACTGGGAGAATTGAAATCGAAACGGATTATTATCGTTACGATATTTGAAGTGCGTATAAGTGATGGTCCATCTTGAAACGCAGCAGCCGCCGCCGTATATCTGATCGTATTCGGTGGTTTTTGTTTTATTTTTGATCGGACACGCAGTACGGTATACCGTGACTGGTACGTATCTATATATGTGTATACGCATAACGTACAACGTCGTTTCGTCGACAACGCAGTATAACTTAATTGTAAAACGTCTCCGTACCGACGACGTAGAGAAGGCTGCTGTTGTTCAGAAGAGATTAATTAAATCAAAAACTTTTCGGAATTATCGATACACTGCAGTTGTTCGTCGGAAGTTCGTGTACGCGCGCGTATAAATCGAGTTCTCGTTTCCAAAACGCAATTATTATTTTTCTGGAAAAAAAAACCGCGAAATCAAAACGTGACCTGGCCGCGTAGTATTATCGCGAGCGTAACGCTCGTGTATAGAGAACAAACGATAATAATAATTTTTCTTTTTTTTTTTTCCAAAACTTGACATCTTACACGTTTAATTGGAAGGAACGAAATGCGTTATATTTTTTTAACGGCGCGTATTAAATACGTTGGACGGAACCGGTGATGAAATTTGTTATTTTCTCGTTTATTTACACCAGTTTTCTTTTCTCTTTCTCTCTCTCTCTCTTTTCGAAGGAGGTAAAAACTCCCGGCCAAACACACAGTATTATACGTATAGTACAGTGTACGCTCGACAAATTCTGCACTTGTATAAAAGGCGTCGTATATCAAAAAAAAAAAAAAATGAAAATAATATAATACGTACTCTACTACATATATATATATATATATATATATATATATATATTGTATATTTTATATTATTCGAGCGTGCGCGCGTATAAAAGCGCACAAAAGAGAGAAATGTATTTTTATTATTATTATTTTTTTTTTATATAAACACGTCGTCGTAACGAATCATTAACTTAATATTTAAAACCTCCGTGGAAATTTCGTAGTAGTAGTAGTAGTATTACTGTTATTATTACTTTTATTCTAAAACATAATCCGCTATGGAACGGCGTCGTAACCGCGTGGGACGAGGCTTCACTTGGGAGAGGCGAGGAACTCGAGACTGTGTATAGTATAATGAGCGGCGGCGGGAGATGGAGTGGCTGATGCTGCGGCGGCGGCGGCGGCGGCGGCGGCGGCGGGGACATAAGTATTCAATCAAAATTCTCGGCGGGAGAGAGGAAAACGGTCTCGTGCGTTTCAATAATGAAAAGGGTCAAAAGAAAATTGGTGTTGCCAGTGTGCCGACGATGAAAAGTGTGGAGTAAAAGTGTACGGGCGGCGCAACACCTCCTCCGTCCGTTTATTTATATACGTATATATATTGTCGTGTCGGTGTGCTTGTCGCGGAGGCTGTGCACTGTACCAAACGACGGTGATCCATCTTGGCGCCCGATATATAATTATTATTGCATCGCGAGGCTATTTCGCCACAACGTTCCTTTTGTGCTCGTTTTACGCGGCGGCGCGCGCCCGAGTATTCTTCTCGTCGTCATCGCCGTCGTCATCGCGCGCCAATAATGCGGCCCGTACCGCCGCCTCAGCTTCTCGATACAGCGCGCGTCTTCAATCAAACGCGTGTGTCAACGTCTATATCAGTTCTATGTAATATATTCACTGCGGCGTGCACGCCGGTTCCTTTTATGAAAGAACAGAAAAAAAAACTCTCGAGAGTTTCGCGCTTTCTAATTGATTTTTCTCTTGTTCAAAGAGCGTTCTGGTGTTGTTTCTTCTCCCCGTTGAATAATAATTATTATATCGGTGGCGATAGGGTTGCCACGCCGTCACGCGCGTCAACGCATATAAGTAGACAGTCTTCGGATTATTATTATTATTATTATTATTATTATTATTATTATTATTATTATTATTATTATTATTATTATTATTATTATTATTATTATTATTATTATTATTATTATTATTATTATTATTATTATTATTATTATTATTATTATTACTGTTTTAACGTAAGATGATATTATGTTTTTATTCCGGAAAGAAAATTACCATATCATAATATTTTATCAGAACATTTTTCCAAAAGATTTTCATCGATCCCGTCTCCGTACTCAAACACGCGTGTGTATATCATTTGTAATTCCGCGCGTTTCAGTGCGACGGAGAAAATCGCAATATTTTTCTCTCAATACTTTCCAAAAAAAAAAAATGTAAATTCGCTTTACTCGATATTATACGCAATGCGATAGTCAGCTATGCGAACGAATTAAAAAAGTGTATACATCGAAATTTTTGCTCGTGCACGATGTACGGCTATCGTCGTTACAATTATTTCATATCAAAAATAGTTTTGTAGAGAATTAAATTAGTAATTTTTTTTTTTATTTCCTAATACGGTTGTGAATAATTTCTACGTACCTACGTCAACGTATAGGATACCGTTTTTATTTAAATGCGCAAACGTTTGTAAAAACAAAACAAAAAAATGAGGGGTAGCTTAATTCAATTACTTAGATAAAGTTTCAGAATTTTGTTATTATACTATACATTTGAAAGCAATTACACGAATCATTGCGAGTTTAATAAAACGATTCTGAGCGGCGAAAATAAATTTATTATCAGGAAATTTAAAATAGTTATGAAAAAAAAAAAAAATGTTAATATAATATTTTTAAGATTTTTCGAACATAGCTAAATTAACGCGTAAAACCCGTGTCGTATATAAAATTTTCATTTTTTAAAACCAAAAAAAATCCCCTTTTTTACGACTTATATATATTTAATAATTGCTATAAATAGCGAAAAATTGGAAAAAATTTTCTTTACGTTTATATAGTGCAAAGTTACATATTCGGCGTGTAAATTTCTACACTCTAAGACAGTATTACTTTCGAAACGCCGGAGAAATATGTAATAGGGGATTTTGACAAAATCGCGTTTTTTACCGGTATCAACGAAACTTTTTGGTAGTTTTTTTTTTTGTGTGGAGGTTTGCATTTAAAAACCATTGAGAAAATCGAAAAATCACATCCTTTAAGTACTACGCTAGAAAAATTTACTATCGGAAAACGGTCACGTCATGTGTAACGGTCAGAGCACTCGGTCCTTCTAGTAGAAAAGTCGTGCACAACAAAAAAATAAAACATCATTTGTAAAAAACCTGCAGCGTATCTTCCTTGTTTCGCTCAGAATCTATAAGAAATATAAGTGTGTGTGTGTGTATGGTATACAATTAATATGAAATTATACTAATATATATATATATAAATACCCTACGAATATATTATTATAAATAATCTGTTGCGAATGGATGCGAACAAGGAGACAAATCACGCGTATATACTCGTAATATATGCACGCGCGGCGATAAAATTACATTAGAAAAACGTTTAATTATTCGCAAGAAAAAAAAAAACGTTTGCGAGTGTAAACGTTTATGCAAATGCGAAAACCGTAGAGAATATTTAAATTTACACGCGCGTTTTCGTATACAGGTAATGCTGCGGCATTAATAAAAAAAATAAATAAATAAATACTTGGCAATCAAAAGCGTTCGGGAAGTCGTTTTTGAACAGCGATTTTTCACGATCCGCGGACGACTGCACATATCGCGGTGAGGAAAAAATGCGAATATTCGACGTGTGTTCACGAGAAGAAGAGGAACGTAGTGTACGCCGCGTATTTATATATTAAATGAATAAATTAATACGAAAAGGCGTGCTAACAACTGGTTTGTACAGTGTGTATACGTAATAATGAACGACGACAAAAGAGATGGAGAGAGACTTTGTGGCATCGTCGCGGTCCGTTGGATGATGCGCCTCGTGTGTCGTAACAGCGATTCGGTCGGCGACTATACCGAAACCGCGTGCACTACAATAGCAGCATCCGAAATCCTTGTATATACTTACGTGTACAACAATGGATATTATTTGTATTTTTTTTTTTTTAACAAATATGGTCTCTGGTCGTGGTTACGCACTTGCGTAAAAAAAAAACGCGTTTCCTCGCTATTGTTGTGCGTACAGATAAAAAACGATTGCGAGTGAAAATGGCTCGCGACAAAAGAATCGTCATCTCAAAGGCTTCTCGTCGTATATGGTATTGCTTCACCGACGACTGCACTGCTATTTTACCAGCTCTACCACAATGACGTGAATATTTCGACATTTTTATTCGAACGCTTATATAATGCGTACTACGCTCGGCAGTGTAACGATTAGGTACGGTTCGAGTTCCGAGACAGTAATTTTAAATAATTTTTTTTTTTTTTGTAGAAACATTAATACGATTAAAAGAGCGGGAAAAGCGCAATTTTTTTTGATATATTTTTAAATGCGTACACAATATACTAAATTAAGAAGCCACCGTTTTAAATAAAATTATTTTAATTGAAATGGATAACAATAGGAGAGCGGGAGTTATAGAGGACGGTTTAAGATGATGCGATTAAATTCACAGATTGCTTCCTCTAGACGTAGGGGATATGGATGAAATTAATTTTAAGAAAGAATGCGGTGGAGGGAAAAGGCTGTGCCCGATTCGAAAAAGGGAAAACACAATAATAAGCCGTTATACCTAATGAATTACGAATCGAGAGGAATGATGCGACAAGTCGTACTGTGCCCGGAAGCATGATTATTGAAAGAAACGGAGGACTATTTGAATTCCCAGGTTTTGTGTAGTAATTTTCGGTGGATTTGAAGGAGAACTGAAGTAGGTGTTTTAAAAGGAGAAAAATGGATGAAGTGTTTAGTGGAAAATACAAGAAAGTCCATTATAGTTTTCAACGATACCAATATGGCTAGGAACCTATAAAAATTGTACTGGCTTATTACTTTGACTAAAACGGCGTAGGCTAAAGATTTGATGAGAAGCACAAGTGAGGATACAGAGGGATCGAATGGATTAGTGTAGGATTGCGATAAAGCAAGTCCGGTGACGAGTAGAACGTTGTTGTGTGCCAAAGATAAAACAAATTTGTAAGGCAATCGTTTAAATAATATTATTTTCGTATATATTTTGCAATGTCTCGGTTAACGTCGGAAATTTTCTTTGAAAAATTTTTTTTTTTCAATTTTCGATTAATATAGATAACATGCATTTATTTTGTCACGCGGCGCCTGTGACTAACTTCGCGCCGTACTTTCGATTTTAAAAATCCATAAAAATGTACGCCGCGGCGGACATCTTATATAGATCGGGTTCTTGACTGGTTTTCGATCTTACGTTTCTCGGTTTATGCGAGTATTTACGTGCTCAAACGACACGGTGGTGAATAATGAAAAAATAAATAAAATGATAGCTGAGAAAATTAGCGTCGGTCTGACAAGCAGAATATATTTTATATTACAATGATCAGTGTTGTTGTTGTTGTTGTTGTTTTACGTGATATTTTAATACGAGTCATTATGATTTATTATTTTCTCGCGCGAGGTCAGGTCCATATGATATTTTTGTGTATACGCGTACATCTGAGTATATGCATATATTATAATCGTTTCGTAAACGATTTCCCACGTCATTGCAGTGTTCGTCAGTCATGTTTCCTGCTGCGAACGCAGAGATTTGTTTTCGATTTGTTGCATCTGCAGCAGGCGAAAATCTTCGAGTGTGACTGCCACAATACGTTCAAAGTCGCAAATCATCACAGATGCACGTATATTGAAATTTTCTAAGAGGGAGGAGATGGTATAGTTTTTTTCAATATTTGAGTCGTGGAACATCTCTTCCCACCACGGTCACGATGTGTTTTCGTCTACCGACTGGTGTACTCTTATCCTAAATAGAGTATAGAAACGAGTTATTTATTTACGCTCCTCGCCGCGTCTACTGCAAGCCTACCAGAATACGAATATCGTATTATGATACAAAATCATTGTTATATAAGTACCATGTATTATATATATAGAATACAGCGTGCCTGGTGATAAAGTGTACAAACTCCGGGGGGTTATTGTACACTTTAAATGCAGCAAAAAATTTTCTTTTGACCACGGACCGATTCTCGATTATGAGGTAGAAATTTCAGTTTTGTGTGTGTTTTCGAAAAAAAACGTTATTTTTCTTTTTAAATTGGCCCTATTCGCGTGGTCACTGCAATACTTACCGCGGTTCTGGATTTTTTTCGATAATCGTGATGGTTATCATTGAAGACAATAAGTTATGATAAGTGAAACTTCAATACATGAATCTCAGGCAATACTTATTATAATCTAGTCGTTTATGACACATCGTATAGCCGACAAAGTAATAAATGGCTCCCCGCCGCCGACGAAAAAAAGAACAATATCCCCCCCCCCAAATAAAAAAAGAAAAATTATGGTAATTGAAAATATTGTATTGAGCCGAACGTAAACGACGGATCGGTTGAATCTTTTTCCTTTACTCCTTTGGAAAACTGCAGAGAAACGACGCCACACAGTAGCTTTTACGCGGTATTATTAATGTGTACAGTGTACTCTACACACACACACACACACACGGCCACTACAAAATATCGCGCGACATAATATTATCTTATATAGGAATGCGCGATGGGGTAAACGGACGGACAAACACATTTAAATTGCAAAACGTTGCTGTTGTGTTGTGCCAATAATACAATATATATATATGTATGAAAAAAAAAAACTAGTTTCCATATTACATACTGCAGCGGGCTACTGCGGCACAACACATAACGGTATAATATAAACGCCGGTAGACGGTTTCTTTTTTCTCTACCCTTTACCGGCTACGCGCGTTTGTACAAATTTCTCTCTCGTTTCGGCGGAGACAATGTGAAAATTTCGAAAACGCGTCACAAACAGCAACCGCCAACCAGTGCCGGATTTATGTTTTTAGAGGCCCGGGTGCAGCATTAATTGGTAGGCCCCTCGTATTGAAAACAAACAAAAATATTGGTCATATTGGGAATTGGTGACGCCTATAATTTAATGAGTTGTGTATTGGCAATTTTTTTTTTAAATAATTACTTTTATAAAAAAAAATTTGAAATAGTTTTATCAGTTTTTAACAAATCACTTATAATAACTTAATTATGCGCATAAATAGGATGTATTTAGTTTTTATTTTGGCTAAAAGCGTGTACATTTTGTCAACCCTACCGATAAAAACGTAAGGCCCCCATTTAACCTTCGAGCTCGAGGCCCGGGTGCAATGCACCCCCAATAAATCCGGCACTGCCACCAACTCGTACATAATATTATGTGTGTGTACACTGTACTGGTGCCGCAGTTGTACTAAACGAATTATACAATCGAAACGTCGATCAAACGGCCTGTTGCCGTCCCCGTCCCCTCGCCAAAGTTTGAGTTTTTTGCGACGATTGCGCAGGAAATCGAGTGAGACGCCACGAATTTCACGTGGTCATTAACACGCTCGTATAATAATAATAATTCAGTCGGTGTTTTCGCGACTTTTTAATCGCGGTGATAAATACAATAAAATATAGTGAACGCGTGAAACGAAACTCGTTATATTTTTTTTCTCTCCTCTGCGCCGACCACACTTTTTAGTACAAGAAAAAATAAACCGTGAAAAGAAAACCGTAAAAAAAAAAAACTTTCGACGCGGCTTTTTCGTGTACGCCACAACGTTAATCACACAATGCGTTCCATTTTATTACATTTCCCCGCGTATTATACGGCGGCAATCGCTCGGTCGTACAGAGGTACCGCGTACCGCGTACACGTCGTCGTACAATAATTAACGGTACACCTACGTACGTGCCGCGCGAAATAATAATAATAATAATAACACGACTGAAACGCGACAACGAATTTATTTAATTTGCTTAATTTACCGCGAGCGTGGCGCAATAAAGAAAGTGAAGAAAAATATCGCGTTTCTTTTGATATATTTTTTCCCCCCACTGCACTGTCTCGCTCTACATATTATAATATAGTGCGTACACCTATATAAAATATATACGGTGTAACTGGTATAATAGAATATTATTACGGGAAAATTGTCACGCCAGCCGGAAAGCAAAAATCCGCGCGCGTAGGTACGCTACTGGAAAAATATAACTCACTCCGACCGTTGCCGGGCGAGGAGTGGGGTGGTGAGGGTATAAAATACGCGTTTTACGCGCTCGTGGATGACGTGCGCGGTGTGGTATTGTGTAAAATAAACGTATTAAAAGCGCGTTTAACGTTCATTAATCAGAGCGAGAGTCGCGCGCTTGTTATCTATCCGCATCCATTTCCCCGTACATAATATTATTATATCGCGCCGTTGCTGCAAGTCATCCCGGAGGAAAAAAAAATAGTAAGAGAAACGACGACGAAACCAGCGCCGCCGCTATCGGTTAATAATTATTATTAACGTTGTGTTGTGTGCGCGCGGCATTAGTGTACCGGACGGAGGAGACGGGGCGGCGGCCCCGTGCGCGATAAACGCTCGCTCGTGCGCGCGCGCGCGCGACAAAGTCCTCACCGCTTACAACGCAGACGACGGCTGTCGCTTCGTCTTCGGACACGCATCAATCACTTCTCGTCCGTACGCAAACCTGTAATGGATATTACGCGCGCGCGCGTGTGCGTGTATAGACGTAATTCCCTCTCGGTCTCGGTCCCGCGCCGCGTGTTGTCCGGGACATTTGAAAAAAAAAAAAAATCTCCGTCATTCTTCTAATCGCGCGGATTAGATCTCTGGATCGCTCGGCCCGAGAACCATAGACACAGGGACGTAATTAGAATTTCGGCGCCCCGGTGCAGATTTTTTTTTAATCCGCCCCTTTTATGTGGCGGAAGGGGGGAGGAGGGGGTGTTACAAATAAAAATTATAAAAATCCTACTTGTATTTTATATAGATTGTATAAACTAATATGTTACGCGCTATAAAACTATTAATATTAAAAATCCTAATACATGAACGCATATCGATAATATCACACATAATACGATGAAGTAGAGTGAAATAAACGTACATGTATTATGTACAATTAACGTTAGTAACTACGCTCTGGCTCAGTGGCGTATTTGAGACTTCACCTCAGGGGGGCGATGGTAAAAGAACTCGACTGTACGTTGTACGATAAATATTCTGTAATAATACTTCGACCGGCGGCCGGGGCAATTGTCAAAAAATATGATAAGATAGATTCAGATAATTTTTGATAATTATAGTGTTACCAACATTTTCATAAAAAATACTTGTAACTTATAACACAATATAATATAAAATAATATAATTTTTTTAAATCTCTCGGGGGCGATTGCCCCTATCGCCCCCTCAAATACGCCACTGCTCTGGCTACGGGCTGCGTTCTGCGTAATGTCGTGATTTTTTTCTTAAGAAATCCCGTGTTCGTATATAAAAAAAAAATATATTTCCCACAGTAAACATCGTTCTTCGACTAAATTTCACCCAAAAATCGACAATATTGAATATATATGAGAAAAAGAAACATTTTTACTTAATTATTAAACTATATCTAAAAACAAAAAAGAAGTTCATACAAATTTACCGCCCCCAAAGTCCCATCAAGAGGTGCAATTGTCCACCCAGGCTCCCCCATAAATACGGGCCTGCATAAACACCCCAGGCCCGTATAATGGACGGATATTGAAAATGGCAGTTTTCCACACGGTCTGGATCGTGTTTTATGGCCCGATGCTAAACCCATTTTTTTTCAAACCAGCTCGTTCTGTTTTTTTTTTTTTTTTACAAAAACGGGAGTATCTACACTGCATGCAGGTACATCGGTACATGTACGTGTCTTGTATATATCTCATTTATTTTTTTACACGTGACAAAAAGTTACCTATAGCTTAGTCTTCGTCTCCTGGTACCTATAGACATATACACGTACCGATGTAACTGCATGCAGTGCGGATACTCTTTCATTTTTTTTCACGTATAAAAAACAAACGAGTTTCACGAGTGTTTATTTATTAATTTATAATTTGTTATTGGCCGGTTGGTGAGTAGAGCCGGGTTCATGACGTCATGGTAACGCTCTCGGTGTCGCACAAATTTATAGAATGACCCCAGCCATAAGACATATACATATTCAATTTATACCAAAAGAGATTAAAGAATTTAACGATAATTTTGTTTTAAAAAAAAATTGTCTACGTACGAAAATTAAAAATGTTAGTAAAAATAAACCGATTATTTTCCTATATATTGATATTTCGTCGATGAACTTTTCTCGTTCAGAAAAACACGAGCACAACGCAGCTGTGCGTCACGTGACTATAAAATACGTTGTGTAAAGGCGTACAAGTTTTGTAAAGACAACTATAACGATACGTGTCAATATTCGCAAAACGAATCTTTTAGATATTTCAAAAATAATGACGTGTTTCAGCGCGTTTCACCATTGAAATCGAAAACTGTATTATGAACGGAAACAGTCGAACCGGGCGTTTGGCTCGGGATCGTTTTGACTGCATCCGCAATGCAACGTTCGATCGCCCGCCCGTCAATCCTTATATTATTCTCTAATTCGAATATCGTTCCGTTTTCGCGCTTAAATCAATGTCGCACCAATCGAGTTTAGCGGTTAGTTCACGCGCGCGCGTGTGTGTGTTGACGAATCGCGAATGCGGTTTATAAGGAGAAAAAAAAACCGGAAAATAAATCGCGCGTAATTTGTCGTTGTCGAACGGGCGGGCGGCGCGACGAAAAGAATCTGGAAAAAAAAAAAAGAAAAAAATACAAATAAACTAAAAAATAAACGCGCGTATAAGTATTGTTTGGACGGGACGACTTAAAAATTCCGAAATGAAATGAACTCGGATAATTTGCCATCGATGTCGTCGTGTTCGAGCACAAACGCGAGACCGTAATGCAATTTAAAATGAAATAGGTGGCCGTTCGAGTGAGACTAATGCGACGAGCAACGTCGTCGTATATATATATATATATAAATATATATGCGAGTAGAGAAAGAAAAAAAAGAAATACACAACTCAATGTGTTTCCACCACGCGGGCGGCCGCCCCGTCGCGAAAAACCACCCACGTTTCGAAGGGTGAGCGCGGAGATATTACTGAGCGCGAAGAATAAAAAAATATATAAAAGCGTTCAAAGGTGTGTGTGTGTGTGTTTTTTTTGTTAATTTTTACAAAATAAAACGCGCGCGCTCCCGACGAATTTCCAACGCGATTGTAATTTCGTCTTTTTTTCCAATATCCTGCAAAAATCTCGTTTTCGAGCAATGATTTCCGTCGCGTTGCGAACGGAACGCCCATTATAATATAATTTGTGGAAAACGATTGGAGGAAGTTTAGAGATACGTCATTATTTAAATTCAGGTCGATTCGCAGAAGAATTTTTTTTTTTTTTTTGTTAATGACGGGGGACGGTGGGGTAATTGTTGTGCGACAGTTTTCAGAGACGTATATTGAATTATTTTAAGAAGAGTTATTTCGGATGGAAGGTATAATTTAGTTGATAATCTAGTACGAGTTAGTAGTGTATTGTTTACACGTAAAATGGTGCTTTCAACGTTTTTTTCTTGAGTTTTTGTTTCGGGCGGCTTCGAGACTTTTCCAACCGGAGGGATCTCACGTGTACGTCTGGTGAATTTCGGGTTTTT
This sequence comes from Slavum lentiscoides, assembly GCA_032441835.1. Taxonomy (NCBI): domain Eukaryota; kingdom Metazoa; phylum Arthropoda; class Insecta; order Hemiptera; family Aphididae; genus Slavum; species Slavum lentiscoides. Next base: position 9,375,044 of record CM063722.1, read on the forward strand.
GTTTTCGTCGGGATGGGACTTTTGAAGTACGTTTGTCGAAGTACCTTGGCGGAATCGGACCACGAAACGGAGTGACCATTTTTTCAATGATTTTCGGGTGGTCAAACGCAGAACTGCGATGGTTTTTTTTTCTTTTTGCTCGTTTAACCGGGAGTCGCCGTTCTCGGTGCGCGGTATACGTGATTGCCGTATACACTACGGTACGCGCTGTAGCAGCAGCAGATGTTACAGTGCGCGCGCGCGCGCGCGTTATCAACGAAACGCGTCTCATTGGACTTGGCGCGTACGCACATTATTATAATACGTGTAATGTGGAGTACGCGAGAAGGAGAAGAAAAAAATTACTGGCGAGCACGTTGTTACGTGTAGAGAAAAGAGAAGGAAAAAAAAAAGCACCCGAAACAATAAATATGTCAAGTACGTGGTGGTGGTGGTGTTAAGGCAAACGCGACGTTATCTCTCATAAAAACGAGTTCATCCATCACACTGCAGCTACGGGTCCCCGTAGGAGATAATAATAATAATTAGATCCAGCGCGTGTACGACAACGGAAAAGTCGTTTTTAAAAGTTACACGCGACGTTTTTAAAACGTTGCGTATATGATTGATGACAATATAATATTGTATTTCCGTAGTTCCTTTCCCCTCGCTACTTATTATTACACTGTGTACGTACACACTTTACCTCGCCGACAAATATTGTTCGGGATAAAAATTCCTTTATACACCACGCGCATTGGTTACGAATACGGACGGGGGATGGGCGGGATTGAAAATATATCGTTGGATAACCCGTAAACGTATACGACACTACTCTGTTCCGCGATATTTACGTATACATCGAAATGATCGATACTCGCGGTATTCCATATCGAAATATCTTCAATTCGTTCTGTTTCTTTTTAGCTAATTTATTGAGTATTTTAACTACTCGTTTTTACTTCGAAATCTGAACACTGTTTTTCGGTGACCAGCTATTCTAACCGCCCCTGACCATACCGGTGTAGTCACTGCGGGTTAATAAACTGAGGGATATTATATACGATGATAAGTGCCGTTAACCGAAAAAAAATATCGTTATAATTTCTCATCGTATTTGTTTTTACATTTATATAACATTATGTTACGTAAAATACGTAATTAACTAATCCTGTACAGACGGGTCGCTGAGAGCAGCTCATTGGAAATATTTTATAATTAAAAACAAGAGAAATCCACCGTGTACCACCGGGCAGACATACCCGAGTAGATTACTAAACGAGCAGCAGATTTCCTTAAAAATTGCTTAGCGAATATAGATTTAAAAAGAAGCCAGCCGTACCGTATTATTTTCGTGTATAAATTTTATACTCCGCGGTGGTGTTCGTGGTTCAGAGTCGGTCGGCAAAAACAACGTGTCGAGTTGAAGAAACGCGTGTGAATGTGAATAGAAGAAAGGGAAACAAACCGTTGTGGCAAATTCCACGATCCATCATTCCGGTTTATTCTTCTGCGGGGTGCCGCCGATTTTTCCAGCGTTTCTCTCCGCGCCGCCGCCATCTCATTATTGTGTACCCCTTTACGCGCCGGTCCACATAAGCCGCGTATACGCGCACGTACAACAGTTTGGCGTGAAAAGTTTGAAGTGTACACGTCGTCGTATATCCGACGAAAGTTTTGGCGACGGGAATTCGACATAACGCCTAAAGCAGCGTTAAGTGTCTAGAGGCGGGCTATGGATTTCGCATTAATCACCCCCTAGCGGGTAACGGCGCGTCTCTCGCCCCGTATACAATATAATGACAGTGTACGCGTCGAACGATACGTGTGTGTATACGGACGACGGAGCCGCGGTTGTTAGGTCGCACGTTGGTAATGCGCGCTGGTTTTCTCTGTGTAACATGCGACGACGTTGCTTTTATCTCGTCCTTCCTGATATCGAAGATGACTGGTAAAAAAAAAATATATATATATATACACATAGGCGCGAGTCTTTTTCACCGTTCACCCTCTCCATCATCCCATTCAGTATTTCACGCGTATTACACATCATCCGATAACGAGATATACACGCACGCGCACGAATGATTTTTTTTTTGTATTTTATATATAAATCCGTCAATGTTTCGTTTAGAAAAAATAAATAGTATTTTTTTTTTTTTTGGCGGCCGTAATAACGAGAGGCGAACCGACGGCGGCTGCGACTACGTGTGCGTTTTCTCGGGCGACGCGCGCAATAAATAATTAAATAAATGACAAATCGTTCACGGGCCGTTTAGACAAAACGCGGTAGACAAAATCAAAGCCGTATAAAACGCGACGCGTACGCCATAATTCATACGACGGGGCGGTTGTGGCACGGAAGGGTACCCCAGAAGAGGTGGTCCCTAAGTAGCTCGCATAAATCAAAAAAAAAATACCGACGCGAAGAAGAAAGGGTTCTCCTACATACGCGTATAGCACTAAATATAGTGCGTCGCCGCGGCACATTATTATATATATATACCGCCGCGCAATATGTGTGCCAGTTACACGCATTATACGTATATATATTGTGCTATTATATCGCGCCGTATGTATTAGACAATAATTCATTTTTTTTTCTCCGTCCGTCCGTCCGTCCGTCCGTCGTGTGCGTGTATACGAACGAGACAAACGTCTCGTATGAATATCGTCAGAAACTGCGCGCACATGCTCTTCCGACGGATGTATGTACGCGTAATATTATTACGACAATGTATAGGGTTAACGTTAAAGACGACGATTCGTTTGGAGGAGGAGGAGGAGGGAAAAAAGTTAAAAATCGTTAAAAAAATAAAACACCGCTCGCCGAAAGTCACCGGCGTGAGAACATCGGCTCTTTTCCGACGCTCAGGGTTAGTAAGCGGCCGGATATACCCTAAAATCCCTTTAGACGTTTTTTTATTTAACCCATCGGTCGTCGCGTATATTTTCTTCTACAGTTCGCTGCAAGAGATTTCCGAGAGTTTGATTTACACCGTACCACGGTGTCTGTGTATAATGGTCCTGCTACTGTGATGAGTAGCTCGTACGGTCTGCAACGATCACCGCCGCCGACTGGTGGTACATAATATCCTTTGTCGTACGCGTGAATTACACTACGGGAAATTCGTTGGCGGATATCGAAAACGTGTACGACGCGCGTACGAGTATCGGAACATTGTAACGAAAAAAAGAAAATCCTCACGTCCCTTTTCCGAAGAGAAAAGACGAAAAAACGTAATTTTTCTCCTCAAACTAACCACACCTCCCCTGAACTTATAGGTCCTACGGTATATTCGTATAATTCGTATTGGCACAAAATAGAACGACAACTTTTTCGAATAAAATCAATCGATCGATCTAATAATATCGTCGTTTCCGACATTGTTTTTATGGTTAATATAATGCGTTTTTCAACGAGGAAAAACGATCTCTAGCCAGGATGTTTTTGGTGCTGCAAAACGATAGGTTCCGCTACACCTTAAAAATATTTATAACATTGCGCGTGTAAAGAATTACACTATTTTTTTCCTAAACGCTCTCGATTATACGGACTGCGAAATGACGCAAAACAGGACGTACAAGAACCACCGAAAACCACCAAAGTCACACAATATTATCCATAGGCCCCGGCAGGCCACGACGAATATTTCGCACTGCAGTATTGACGACGACGGACCGACGTATAAAATAATCTTCTTCCAGATATATAACACGAGAGAGAGAGAGAGAGAAGAGAGTCAATTTCGCTCAGACTTTTCAGGGATTAGAGGGTATACGCACCGCACAATGAAAGGATCGCGCGTCATATATATATATATATATATAACTCGTGTCATCGCCGGTGTAAAGCCGTCCGCAGAGTGTCAATACAGCGAGTATATAGTGATAACGACAACGGTGGCAATATATATTGAAAGATTACGTTGCCGCGTTCGTTCGGTGAGAGCGCGTCGCAGGGTCGTCACATATTTAATACGCGCGCGCGTCCCTTCGCCCGTCGTCTTCGTAGTCGGTCGCCAACTATTACCGCGCGCGCGCGGGCGAGACGAAGGGACGGCTTAGACCTTTGTACAAAAACCTCCGCGAGGCATTACACGCCCGCGAACCCTTCCGTCCGCGCGCGTCTCTTCCGCCACCGCGGCCACCACCACCTAACCTATAGCCCGACGCGTTATATTAACACTTTCCACTCAATGCCGCCCCACCGATTACTTTATTCGAGAGAGAGAGAGAGAAGAGAGATGAAAAAACGAAAAAAAAAAAAAATGAGAAAAAGCTTTCCTGTACACTTTCTTTTTCTCATTTTCGCAACGCACCCTTGTACGTAATAACGAGAAGCTTGTACATTTTTCGTATCCTACATCTGTTACAAGTCATACCTACATATTATATACTGTGTTGTATCGAAATCGTTGCGAGTACAATAATAATATTATGTGTGTGTGTGTGTGGATTTTTACATTCGTAAAAAAAAAAAAAATTCGTTATTTTTCGTGACCAATTTCCGATTACTTCGGAAAAAAAGCTTTTACGATCGACACTACGGTATTGTATTCAATTATTATATTTCCTTCGCCTATTAATTCATCACGCGTCCATTCCAACGCAGACACTTATCAAAAAAAAAAAAAATTATATATTCTCTTCTTTCAATATACCGACTTTTACTGCACAAATTCTCTTTCTTCCGATAATCTATCCCCCTGGTTTATAAATTTTTTTTTTCGATAATTTATCATATTTCGTTTACGGTTATCTTTTAGTGTAATAATAATTTTGACAAATTTCGAGAAAAAAGGATTTACAAATATAATAATAGTGTATACATTACGCGTTAAATTTTTTCGTAAAATTAATTTCATTATGCATTTGTCAGATGAATATAACACGTAAAAACGCTTTACTATTTTAGCTCATTCCATCGCTTATTTCGAAAATATTTCCGACACCTGCAAAATTAATAGCCACTTGATGTACTGGTCGTGTATTGTTTTGGAAACAGTGCTGGCGTTTAAACTCCAACGATTTTCACCTTATAAGTTGTGGCACGCGGTATCCAAGAGAGAGAAAAAAATCGTTTATCTTTAATTATTCAGTACTTATATACCGTATACGGTATTTCGACACTATTACCGGTTGCCACGCCTTCGCGTATACGTATATTTATACACATAACAACAATAAGAGAATTCTGAATTATTAATCGCGCGTGTACGAAAACATTGTAATTTATTGTACTGTTCGTTTGGGTAAAAAATAAATAAAAATCGCTCTTACGATATAATTTCTACGGTCGTATAATTATTATTATTATTATTTTTTTTTTTTACAGGCTTCGATAGCGTAGCATATTAGTCTGTACGATTTATTATATTTTTGTGCAGTTATTACAACTTAAATATATATATATTTTTTTTGTCTATAGATTCGTGTGTTTCATGAATTTAAATGTATATTTATAATTAAGGAAATAATTATAATATCACGTGTATACTGCTGGCATTGTAAAAATACGTAAATTCTTTTTTTTTTTGCCTTTTTTTCCAAAAAATTCTATTCGCTCTGCTAATATTTTATAGTATAAGTCGTTTTTCAATCGTCAAAAACACACACACACACACATTTAATATACGTTCGGCACTGGCGGATAATCCATCTCATCATCGGTTACCGTCAAAATCCCATCAACCGTTTATGTTACGGTTTTTTTTCTATTTTTTTATAACGCGGTCGAGTTTCACGCTCCGTCGTCGTCTTCGACGTTTTCCCCGCGTCATGTGTTTCGCTCGCGGGCCGAAACCGCGCGGCCGCTGCTGCACGTGGGCGAACCGTTTCCGTATAGGTACACTTGGCCGGCGGCGGCTTTAAGCCTTTTTATCGGACACGAAAAATCCTCTGTGTCTGTGTGTATATATTTGTGATATTATATTATTATTATTATTATTATTAGTGGTAATTTTTTTTTTTTTTTTTTTTGTACAATTCGAGAAAATTACACTGCCGATTATTATATTAGAAATCTCCGGCACTCTGTAAGTCGTGTACACGCTCGCATATATTTTATAACAGTTTTACGAAACAACGAGCCGAAACGTGTAGGTACTACTTGTATATGTACGCGTGTGTACCTTTTATTTTTGGAACACGGAGAAGAGATGAATACGAACAATATTGTCTTATTATTGTTGTTGTTCCGAGTTATTTTCTCAAAAAACTCGATGTAAAATTTCTAAACACACAAAACTCGCCAGTTATTATAACGAACGTTTAATTTATTATTGTATAATAATATACGAACTAAATTGTTGCGTTTCTTTTAAAACTTAGAATTATGATTTTTTTTTATTTATTATTATTATTTACGGTCATTTTTGTAAATAGACGCATTGTAGCCGCATTGTTTGAAGATAAAGTCGCGCCGCGTCATATTATTTTAATTCGTTTAGAGAAAGAGAAAAACGCATTTCAGCAATTTTTTTTTCTTTTCTTAGACCACCCGCGAGTGTCGTCTTTTCGTCGCAGTATATTCGGAAAATGATATTTCTGAGATTTTTTTTCCGTGTCGTTCCGTTAAAAACACCACTCGCGGCGGAACGGCTTCTGTTTTTTATATATACATAATATAAACAAACGCTAAGTTAATTGATAATGTATGATATCAATAGTAATTTATCATGTTAACCCCGTGCGAATAATAAATAATTAACCGGAGCAATTTAAAACGGTATATTTATATAATATACGCGTGTCGAAATGTATAGTTTTTATACGAAATGATTATTCGTGTCTCGGGGTGAGATACGGCGTGTCGAAAAGCCAACTGACGTCAATTTACTATAATTTAGAAAAAGAAAAAAAAATTATAAACATTTTATTCTATCCGTAAATGTATATTTAACAGAAAAATTAAAATCGTCGTACATTAAAACAGCTTGAAAAATCTGGCGGCTACTCGTTTATTTGTCCTGCACATTATCTCATCTAAGTGATTTTCAATCTTCTTCTGTTTATCCCACACACGAGTAAGGGGTCAGCTCTTCTCAATTTTGCATCTTCCCCAAAATACCTAATATCATCACTTTATCTATTTCGCAAACCTCCCCTCAAACTGTCCCCCTCACTAACGACCAGCTTTTTCTCCAATCTATATAGATCTCTACACCTCGACTACCTTTTAACTCATACTTAACTCACTTGATTATTGCCTCTCTCCATTATTTGTCCAACTATAAAGATGCGCAATTTCCCCCAAACTATACCTCTTCCTTCCGAATTCTATCTATAAAAACCATATGTCTGTAACAGCCATCTTACCAACATTCTAATTTCTGCTATTTCTCTACTCCACTCCCCGCGCCTCTTTTATTCAACGCCCTGCAATACTCAGTTCAAACGTATAGCGCATCATCATTGCAACCTCGACTACCCGTTTTACAACAAAAATTTTCGTTTTACTATCTGAACTGGACTTTTTTTCAACGCGTTCGCGTAATCATCCGGCCACGCTTTTTCACAGTATATACAATACGCGAGTTCCCATAGATGGAGTTATACTTTTGTCGTGAATTTCGTTTTTCGCTTAACACGTGGGGGCGGGGGAAGATAAAAGCACCGCGGAGGATTCTGCGCGTGACAATCGATAGTGGTGATGGTGTGTGACTATCGAGAGTCGTACGTGTACGGGAGAAGAAGAAAAAGAAAAATTTGTAAGCCATTAACGTTGTGCGCGGAACTAACGATCATTGTACATACACACACACACACACACACACACGAGGGCTACACAATAAAAACGCGCGTCGAACGGTTCTGGGCGGAGCGGAAAGGAAGGGGTATATGGATGTAAAAAAAAAATACGTATACTAATGGATAAAATGTTTGTCCGAAAACAAACGGGTCCCCCCCCCCTCTTCGTCCCGATTGTTGGCAACAGATTGATGGGCGCCTGTCACTAGTCCATTACCCGCGACTCACGGCCAGGTAATAGTAATTGTTGTAGTAGCAATAGTAGCAGCATCAGCAGCACCGCAGTAGTAACGTTGAAGTACCACCTTATGTAAGTAGCCCTCTTATAATAATCGGTTGTAACTGAAAAAAAAAAAAAGAAAGAAATAATAAATGTAAAATTTACTATAACACGCGCCCGTTATTTATTATAATATACCTTCGAGTACGCGTAATGACTAAACAAAAAAATAAATAAATAAATAAAACCTCGCGTTCCTTAAACCCCTTCGGGTATCGCCGCCCGGTAAGTATACCGCTCGCAATAATATACGCGAGGAAACCGTACGGACTGCCAACCGTATAATACGCAGCATCGCGCAACGATCCCCGTCTATTATTGTCGTCATCATTAGCGCACAGAAACGGCGGAGATTACTGAACGAGTTAGGGGGCAAGAGCTGAGGAGAAAAAAAAAATTCTTTACGGACGTGTACGCATACACGTATTATAAACGCTTACACGGTCAGACGCGTATAATTGCGTAATCTGTCGAGTCCTCCTCCTTAGCCCGTCTCCTTGTCATCCCGCAGGAATAGTTTTTTTTTTTTATAATATTTATACGTACTCGGTCATCGTCTTCTTTTATTTTATTTTCCGTCTTTTTACTACGGACGCCCGCGGACCAATACTTATTAGTCTTGTGTCGTGTCGTCGTCGGGGTCAACCGGATCCCCACAATCGATTATTATCGAGATGATTTTTTAGCCCGTCCAATAATGTTAAACATACTCGTACATTATAATTGCACACCCGTAATTCTAGATTTTTTTTTTTCGGTTGTGGAATTTAATTTCGAGGATCCATCTATTATTCTCGAATATATTATATTATTTATATATATATATATATATATATATATATATATACGAAGAACACAGAGGAAAAAACCAGTTATTCAGTAAAATTATTAATATTAATTGTTATAATATACAAGGGCAATATCGCATCGATTCGCTTCCAAAACAAACGCGACATTCAAACAAATATACCGCTCTAATATAGTCGCGCTTATATAAATTTTGTTTATAACTATTTTGAGTATTAATTTTAATTTTTTTTTTACATATCCTTTTTATTTATTTTTTTTTTTATTAATTTATTTTTATTTATTTATTTTTTTAATTTTTAATTTTGTCTATATTTTATTAACTATTTTGAGTTTTTTCATTCTTTTCTGTGACGGTTTCCGTCGACACCTATTGCGAGAAATGAGGAGGATATATAACGTTATTATTCGGGTGATGTATATAAAGTTTTGTTATTTTTTTTTAGCGTCGACTTAATTTGTACGATTTCAAATGTAAACGTTGCGTTTAATTCAATATTATAATATTATACAGTATAGTATTAATAGTACGCATAAATAAAATAATAAATAACAACAATTGCGCGTTGTTTACAGAGACAGAAGAGACACTGATAGTGTTTTTGTTTATTACGCGCTAGAAATCAATCTCGCCATTATATTAGCGAATTTTTTTAAGTATAGACACTTTTTCAACGGTGATTTTTTTTTTAACGTAAAAAATAATAATCATATGGAAAAGTATGGACCCGGAAACGTCTAGAAAAGTTCTTAACCAATCCTATACGTATTTGTATACTTTTTTTCCCCGTCTACTGCAATGTTACCAGTTCAGTTATTATTATAAACCTAAATCGTTACGAATCGCGTATAAAAAGAAAAAAAGTGTAAATAATTATTTTATTTTGCCGTAATATTGTTATGTTATTGTGGTGCGTCCTCCAGTTGAATTCTTAGCTTATACCCGACGCCGGCCGAGGTTATACGTGCGCGCCAATAATAATCGTTTGTTGTTATTATTATTTCGCCTCGTCGAAATCACGCGAAAACAAAGCGTGTATGATTTAGCGTGTTCGAATTAGATTTTTTTTTTTATCTTTTCGGGGTCGACCGGATTTGATGAAATATTTCGCTTTACACTATTGACACACGTTTGTGTATACAATTATATTTATCAGCTGCGATTAATAATAAATTTCTCGAGTAAATGGTAAAATTCGAACGTGAAATAAAAAAAAACTACCCCATCTGATTGCCGTCGAATGTTATCGATGTACTACTATTAATGCGCCATAATACGAATTGTCTCGTACATATTCGTATTATTTCATTGGCGATTAAATCGTTTTAACGTTTCAATTTTTGACACTGTTTTAAATATGAATCGAGTGTGGATTTCGAGCGGAGATCATTGTAGTTTATGTGTGTTTTTTCGACAATAAGTATTTGTGTTAAATTCTTCGAGATATTCTTCCTGAAACGTCATTGACAATCATAAAAAAATAATTAAATTTAAAATTTAAACGGTTAATACCGGACAATCGATTAATTTTCACCCCTTAAAACGTGAAATTTCGAAAACTTTAAAACTTTTACAAGCAGTTTTTATGTACACCACAATACACTTATTTTTTTCTGTGTATTCGCCCACAATCGTACATTATTATATTTTATATTTGTCGTTTTTCACATATTATCATCTCCAACGAACGAATGGACGAACAATAATAACGATTTATTTCAGAACGTGTGTCCGGATGATAATTTTTATTAAAAAGCGGGGCTGTCTCCCCGTTCGACAATACCCCGTTCGTTTCGTAGATCGTTCGTAGAAATTCGTCGGTTTCTTGTGTTTTCGAAGAATCCAACGGATACCGCGTAATATATTCGTGTTTGGAAACGTACACTGCTATAATTATTACGTTATTATGTTACCCGTCCAAAATTTGACTTTATTCAACGCAGCAGTGCTTTCATCGTCCAACGCTACATTAATTAGTCACTATTGTCAATAACATTATAATAATAATAATATACTCGTATATTATATTTACTCATTATTAGTTTCGGTTTGATAAAAATGTCGAAATTTACTACTCGGTTTTCAAAATTATCAATTTTCAACGCATATTTTTCCCTAGACATTCTGTTCCGGGTAATTATCAATTTTTGTGTTGGTACAATAATCGATAATATTATTATAAAAGCGAAAACATTGAATTCGTTAAAAAATCATTATTTTGCATCTAATATATACGTTATACGTGTTATTAGCTTTAAAAACGTAGAATAAAATAAAAATTCCAAAAATTCGATATCATTGTAAAAATAAAGAACGGTATCCGTTCCATGCGTTCTACATTGTTCGGAATTGTAGAGATACGTTAAAATCTCTGAAAAATTAGTCGAGGTACTATTTCAGTTCCTCCTCCTACACACATATCCGATTCTACATTATACTGCTGTTGTAAGTTTTTTAGAATATATTGTCAATTTTCATAGAAGTGTCTCAAATAATTTTGTAAGATACTTAATATTAAAATGTGTAATATTTATGAGTGCAACGAGAAAAATATTGTGTGTGTGTGTGTGTGAATTATTGAATTCTTAGAGGACGCACGACCACAGACAAAAAAAAAAACGGAGAGAACACCCTGCAATTAGGTTCACACAAAATAAATTTTACAGTATTATCTCTACTCAATAACACGACTGTTTTCCAAATACTTTCAATTTTTAAGATACGAGATGAAAATAATAAATAAATGATAAAAATGTTATTTTTCTAAAACGCTCAAAACTTTTTTTTAGAAATCAAAGATATTTAAAAAATGTTATCGATTATTATAGGTAATATTTTTATTTATTTTACGTAAAAATTTAATGCGTTTAAATTGTGATTGCAGCGTTTAGAGTTATTATTCCCGCACGAAACAATATTGTTACCGATGAAAATCATAGAAGCGTCCTCCTAATTATATTCACATTTGTTATTTATTGCGTTTCCTGCAGTGGAATTCGTCTAAATCATAATATTATACAGCAGTCGCCGCGATTAAACAATCGAAATCGTAAATACGGAAACGTCGTCGTCGTCCCGCAATGAATACATTATCGCGTCGAGGGAAAGTGTTGATTTACAATAGCGCAGTGTAGTGAATCCGCGGTGCGCGTGTCAAGAGAGTATAAAAGGGGTCTCGCGGTGGCGGAAACCCTGCGGTGGCGGCGGCGGCGGCGGCCTGTTGCGTTTGGCCGTATAATAATAATAATAATAATATATACCGCCGCGGTGTGCTGTGTGTAACCCTATTTTTGTTGTCAGCCACACATATAACGCGTACACGGCGGTTAGGTTAGATGGTGTGAGAAGTGAGGTGATAGGTGTTCCCCGCAGGGAGTTTAAAACAAAAGGGAAACAGAGAGGCACAACAAGTGGGTCAAATCGTTTAAACGAAAACCACCACCGGCAAACTTTTAATCGCCATAAACAATAATACACGCATCAATTTATATTGTGTAATTTGCAGATCGTTTTAGGCGCATATGATTTGAAAAATATCCGCGTGCGGTGGCGTGAGAGCGAAGCGGTTGACACGATTACCCCTGTCTGATTTCGACTGTCTACAACGATTTCCCGAAAGACATGGACCGAGTAGTAAAGGTCTTTTAACAGTCTTCCGTCGCGCGATTACCCGGGACAATATACGAGTATATTGATCTCAGTGGTTAACAGTCTTGGTTGTATAAGAATTATTGTAGAAGTTTTTCTCGTTACGATTTTGTCGCGCAAAAAACTCTGATTGCTATGCCATAATACACGAGAATATACTAAAAACATTTTAATTCAATACCTAATACTCGGGATTATTTGCATCGTTAATGTGGACAACCGAGCATCGGCTATTAAACACAAATTATATTCGTAATATTGTAAACGCACATAAATGTTTAACGACTTAACCGTTCACGGGCAAAGCCGGTTAATTCATCCACTATATCGCGTAATATTAAAGTCTCTGCAGTCGTTGCAGTATTCGATTCACGCACTACATTTAATCATCCGGCCTAAGAGTATGAAACATTAGCGCGTTCAATTTTTAACCGCATATCGCGCGTATGATACCGGTGCAAATTGATTTCGTTGGTAAATTTCATTAAAAATATCGTTTTTTTTTCATTTTCTACACGAATAACCGATTAGTGAAAATGGGCAATTTGTCAATGTCACATCGCAAAAGATTTCCTTATTTTTATTATTACGACATATCTGTTCGTATGCAATGTAACTAATAAACAATAAGATACATATTCCCGATAGTTATGAAATTCACGCGTATATTTTAATTCCAACGAATTTTCTTCGAGAATATTCGTAAGAAAATCTGTATACTTTAATCATTCGGAAAATTATTTTCAAACATTTTTTCCTATTACAATATAATGTTAAAAATGAATAATTTAACATTATACGGTAGGCATAGACTAATTTGTTTTTCTTACACGCCAGCTTTATAATATGTAGGTATGTAGGACGTACACACCGCAAGCGTAGATAATATAGGTACTGTTATTACGCAAAACGTAATTAAAATATTTATAATGCATATAATATTACATAAGAGATGAAGTCAACTACCTTCAGCAAACATATTCATGTAGGATATAGGGTGTGGGGAAACATTCGATTTCCATGATTTCGATTCAAATCGATTTCAATAAGTAATAAGATACACCGGTATTCACTATATACTATAAATATGTATAAATAATATAATAACGTAATATTTCGTAATATAATACTTTGCGCTTAATTGTCGGGTATAGCGCGTTATTATAATACAAATTATGTCGTTAGGTACAAGTTAATTAAATTATTTCAGAAAAAATTTTTTTTGGTTATACCGATTGAACGACACTGCAGAATTCGTAGATCCAGTTTAACCAGAATGTACACATATTTTTACACGTGTACATGCCACTGCTCCTAATGTGTCGTGATGACGCACATCATTTTTTTCTTTTGCGATTCTATATTTAATAACAATTCCACTGTGCATTATTTTTATAATAACGTATAGGTATATAAATACCTGAAATACAACATCATTGAGATTTACGCACTTTAAACAGTCTTGTTTCAGCAATTATACAATACCTAGTTGAATATTACTACCTAACGCGTATATTTATTCATCGAGAAATGCCGATATTTTTCGCTGCGTGGTTGGTTAGGTTAACCTAAATTAATATTATCGTTACCGGGACCGCGAAACGTATAACGCGTCGTCTTAAGAAAATATGTTTCGTTTCTATATTATAATAAGCGACTGGGCTGATATTCAATACTAATGCCGGGTGTAAATCTGTTCTAACGTACTATTTTTTTTTTTTTTTAACAGGTCATTAGCCAAGGACGATGCCGTCGCCAAACAACAGAATAACGAGACAAACGCATCATGTGAGTATATTATTATATCGCGTTTCTATTCGTATATAAATGAAAGTCGTTTATATTTCCTAATTTCCTTATTATTATCAATATTATCATTATTATCATTATTATTATTATTATTATTATTATTATTATTATTATTATTATTATTATTATTATTATTATTATTATTATTATTATTATTATTTATTGTGTCTGATGCTTAAAACGAAAACATGACCGGTTTCTCTGTCGTGATCGAAAACAACTGATGCCAACGGTGGCCATCCGGACGGCGAATTGTATAGACTCTACTTAGTGCACAGATGTTGCACAACTGTGTGACAACACTACGTTCAAGGCGTTTTCTTTTCATCACGCGGTACTGTATCTAATAGTAATAATAATAATAATAATAATAACAACAATATACCGACGTTTAAGCACAATATATTATTATGAAATATTATACAGGTCATCATTTTTCGTACACACACACACAATTCTCAACACGTGTGTCTACACCACTGAACTCAATACACGGAACGCGTATATTAATCAAAATATGACCCCAGATAGGAGGCCGCCATATGCGTTCTATAAGGTATAAAATTCATGGAGAATACGATGAAATATAGTTTTTTCCATGATATTTATCATATTTTATTATTTACTTTGGGATAACAGGACACAAAACGACGTGCTTATAGTATCAATGTTAGCACCAAAATCGATGATTTTAACGTAACGAAGTTGGTAACAAAAACAGGAAAACAGAAACGGAATGCATATGACGGCTCACTACAGAGGTCCATTTTTCACATACGAGAACGTATACGGAATGCGCGTTCCACGCATTGAGTTCAGTGGTCCGCACAAGCGTCTTGTACCTATATAACAATATTCAGTCCGTACGACGTACGATTTCCGAGCGAATCGTTTTTATTATTACACTCGGCGGGTATACATTTTTGTCAGTTTATCGTCTTTCAGTATCCATAACCGTCGTTTTCTGATCGCAATTATAAGAAAACCACTGTGCGTTAATGTTTCATCCCGAAATCTCTTCGTATCTCCTCGTCATACGGAACACACGTTTTTACTGTCGCTTTGCAGACAGACGAGCTCTATGCACGTGTATGAATACGTCGCGTCCCCTAATCGGGGGAAAAGCAACGACTGTCCGCGCGACAACGAAAACGCGGGCCCAACACGTTCACACAAAAACCAATCTGGTCGACGCGTTGTTTCTCATTAATGAACCGCGACCTGCAGGGACGGGCGACGAAAGAATGAACGATATATATTACACCGGTCGGCGGTGGTGATTTCCGGCCAGTTTTTCGACGTCGCCTAAAAATAAACAACACTGGCACCTTTTTCCCGTTATTTATTTTTTTTACATTTCTTATTAACGTCTCGGCAGCGATCTCGCTCCTGCGTCTATACAATTTGTTTTTTAATTTGTCACATTTCGTTATTATATCGTGAATGTTTTATTTTTTTTTTTGACTTTTTATCGTTTGACAATACCTATATATATATATACATACATACATACGCATTGTATTAAACCAGAAATGTGCACCCGGTTGGATTGGACCGGAGCCACGCGCGACAAGGCGATTCTTTGCATCCACCCACGACGACGACCGCCGGGAAAAGAAGAATAAAAAAAAAAAAAAACAATCGCGCGCGCGAAATAAAAGACCGGATAGCCGCGCACAGACCTATAAACAGCTATACAGAGAATAATAATAATAATATTTAACGCGTATAATATTAAAGTGTAAAAAAAAAAAAACGCGAGCGCATTATTATTTTTGGCCGCTACAAAGGAAACGAACCGCCGCCGACATTTTTTTAATAATCCCTTCTGCGCGCCTCTCTCGTTCCGCTGCACCAGCTATTCCATCTCGCGCACAATCACGCGACATTTACAACACGTCGCACACGCATCGTCTTCCGCCGTCCATTCATAAAAACGTAATATTACGAATTTCATATATATATATATATATATATACACGATATATATATATATATATATACGCACGCATCGTATCATCGCCACCGATGCAGTCGTTTCCGTTAACAAAAAAAAAAAAAAAATTAAAATAAAAAAATTTCTTCACGCGTTATTATACAATAATACGCGTTCGTCCCTGTGCCCCGCCCGTCTCTTATTATTACGTTCTGAGCATAACCTGCGCAGCAGTGTAATATCACTACACTGCGGGGCCGTGTCTCATTAATGGCCCGTGAACACAAAGCGTTCCGCCCTCTTATTAATTAAGAACTTGTGTAGTGCGTACTGTATGCGCGGCGACGATACGACGCAAACGTTCTCAGGTTTTCTTCTTTACTTTTTTACTTTTTTTTCAGACACCAGCGGGGTAGAAAAACGAGCGACGAATAATGACGACGCGCGTATATAATATTATTACATATTTCGGTTGATTTATTCGACGATTTTTTTTTTTTTTTTAATCGCACCAAAAAATTCCAAAAAAAAATGCAAACAACATTTTGCCTATGCTTTGCTTTGAGGCGTTGCTGTGCTTTGCCTGTTCCAGGCTCGCGCCTCTACTAGGGGATGGGTGTGAAGGATTGAAAGTTAATTAAAGTCGGTCTGCCCAAGTCAGTGGATACGGTTTGTGTACATTTTTAGTAGTTTGCAGGGAATGAGTTTTGCCGTGGACTGAGGAGGCGTACGTGTTCGTGGTCGGAAAAGGAGTTTTTGCAGAACATCGTTTTGGATTGGTTATACCGCTCTGTCGATATTACCGAGTTATTTGATAAATCTATCGACGTTTTAAATGTCCCACAAGTATAAATATTGGGAAATATCGAAAATACGAACGCGCGGATTATTATCAACGAAATCGCGATAGAAAATACCGTTAAAAAAATTTTTACAAAAAAATTGCGAAAAGCTGACCAAACGTTTTTTTTTTTCTCGATTTGTACGCATTAAAAAACTTATTATAAACGATAAACTCAACAAATAAATATTATTGCAAATTCAACAACGTCTGGCCTTAACACATTCGCGTTACATATTCAATAATATAATGTGTGATGACCGCGCGGTGTATGGATTTTTTGAAAGAAGAATGTTTGTATATATATATTTTTTTTATTTTTCGTATTAATTGATATACGCGCGTATATAACACTAAGAATATAAAAATTCTATTTATAAGCTGCTCGTCTTTAGTCGTCGGGCCAATAAAAATTAAATTGGGGTATATTTAAACGTGTGACAGAATTAATATATTACCGAGTATACTAACATCACACGTGTGACGTAAGAATATGTCTATGATTTGTTTTTCTCTTTTTTTTTTTGTCACTCTATAGGCGTATAATACGAATATTCTATAACCTACATTTTTTTTCTCTACTATCATTGTCGTTTTAATAACGCGAGTATTAAACATATTTAATTAACGAGTTTATTTCGCGCTATATACCCGTTAATAATGCGTTTGCGCGTATAATTATTATAGTTACATAAACGTATTCATATTTTTGTACGCCGTACATACGCGCAAATCGTTCAATGTCAGTGTATTGAAATTTTCTAAAATCTATTATATAATATTATTGTAGGTACAATCGAAATTGTATATATATATAAATTTCTGTTGATACTTCCGCGCACGACAACAATTATTCTAATTAGTGAATAATATAATGATGACGTTATTAAAATTGAATTTTTTTTTTTTTACGACACTTTAATGTATTATAAATTAAATATGTGAAAAAATATTCGCGTTTAATGTACGTATATATATAATATAAAAGATAAATTTTCTGTTAGTTTATAGATCGGTTAGATTTGTTAACGTTAACTTTTCAATCGAGCACTGCGTACATAATATATTCGTATAATTTCCTCGCGAAATCCATACCTCGCCTTACATACCAAATACCCGTTTGTTATACGTCTGCACATGCGTATTATAATAATATATGTCACCGAAAATGTTGACAATTCGGGAAATTATGAAAATTCCTACGAAACGATGACAATTTCCAATACGGTAAAGAAACGATATCATTGCCAATATTATATTCTTTATCATTTACATAATTGTAACGTTAGGCAAATAGTATTCTAGGTACGCAAGTATATGTCATCGTAAAATTGAATGCAAACTGATGGTGGAGCTTACATATTATCGGCATCAAGAATTTAGTAGTACTAGTAACAGTAGCACTAGGCAATGATATCGTTTCCTTACCGTATTAGAGGAGCTGTCATCGAATTTCCTAATGATTGTCAACGCTTCCGTTACAACAAGCGTTTCCGTTTAATTCGATTAATTCTGCGTTCGTTTGGGGGACGTTTTGTTTACAGTGTATAGACGAGCAGTATTTACTACGCGTGTATATATACGAGTATATTTATACAGCAGAGAATATTGAGAAAAATACCGTGTCGGCGACAAAAGCCAATAAGTTTATTATGTTTTGCACTGCGCACGACAGAGCAAAGTCATTGGCTACAAAAGCAGAGCAAGAACGGTTGATGGAAAAACAACGCAATCTGTTTATACACTGCTTCAGCGCCCGGGCAAAAGTTTTTAATTACGTTATCCTGAAAAAGACGGAGGCAGCGGCATCGGCGGGTGAAATTGGCTCTTTTCGCTTTTATCTTTTGTACCCCTCTGCACAACTTCACTGCAGTATATATATAATGTACAATGTATATTATAATATATATATATATATACACGAGAGATTTCCTCCTCTCCTTCTTATGCCGCTCCTCGGTCTTTCTGCCGTGTTTCTTACTCAGCTCGTCATCACACACGCATATATATATATATATATATCAGTTTATAGTCGGTTCGGTGAACAAGGAGAGGAGATACTTTTTGAAAATCTACTTAAATGTATCTCTCGGGAAAATAACGTGGTACACGCGTGAATTTCATCATCGCCGGAGTTCGATTTCGGATTAAAACTCTTACGAAATTCAAAAAGTGACTAATTTATTATCACATCCGTTATCAGTAGTGTTTTACTGATTCTCGCGACCGGCCTGTGCTGGAATGTCTCTCGTCTTCGCACATTAAATTCACGTTGGAAACTCGATTATTATCGTCCAGAACAATTAATAGAATAAAACGAACGTCTTATTTAACAGCGATTTTGAAAAAAAAACGCGATCGTTAATCGTGTAAAACCAAAATATTTAAATTCGAATGAAATTTAAACGTTTTGTGTGAAAAAATTCAAGTAATTTTCCCCTACAAAAATATATAATATATTTGGACTGACCACAACTATATTGACGCGTCGAATAACAGTCAAAATAATATGATACGTGTCTTTTTTTTCCTAGATTATGAGCGAAACGTGGAATATATATTGGTTTTACGCAATGATGCGTTGATTATTTTTTTCTGTGTGTGGAAAAATTTTTTATTAGAAAGAATGCTCGCGCGGATGATCTCGTGATGCGTTACGCGTACCGATAGCGAATTGTTTCTATTATAGTATTGATACTTCATTTTGGATAAGTTTTTCGATTTTCTCAATATACTTTCCTTATGCGTAATACGAAACAATCAAAAAATTGGAAGAAAAACTATTTTCTCAATAGTTTTCAAAGGGGCACAAAAAAACCTAGAAAAATAATATTCCTATAGAGTACTGAAATTTACATCGCTTATGTAACTATTTGCACTATGTAAACACGTGAACATTTTTTTTCCAATAATATTTTCTTCCGATTTCGGGTTATTCGTATAGCGATCATTAGATGTTCAGATATTTAAGTCATAAAAGAGGTAATTTTTAGTTTTTAGGGTTGAAAATTTTATACAGCCTAAGTTCTACAAGCGGTTACTTCAACATTATATATATATATATATTCAAAAAAAATCTTGACAATCCTAAGTTCACATTTTTTTTTTTGTTACTTCATTAAATTTTCCGACAGAGTGCGTACGTTATACCGGCGCTCAGCTCGAAATCGTTTTTATATTGAATTTTGCTTTCAAATTTATATATAGCAACGACAAAATACTCTACATTTTCATATACAAGTAATTCACTCGAGCGACATCCACTAAACAACCTTTTTTTTTTTCGATCCATCAATAAACACGCGAATCGCTCGTACGGCCCGAGTTTTAATTTTTCGCAATTGCAGTTTTCACTGAAAACCCTTCGACTAATTTTCCGGCGTTTTTAAAAAAAAAAATTACCACGTCATAATATAATACATTTATAACACGTATAGAATAACAATATAAATTTTACTGGAATTTATACTTGGGACCAGACGTTATTTATAATACAGTTTCACCGTGCTGTGGTGCAGACGGGTACAATATACACACTGCAGGAGAACGGATAGTTATTATCGTATGCGTAATACAATAATAATGTCAAATCGGTGTACGTAATATATCTCTGGCAATCGAATACACGCGTACACGCGAAAGGGTATATTATAAGGGGCGAGAGGGTGTAGGATATAATAACACTGCAATAATTAAAACGTAAATAAAATTACTATAAAAAGGGAACGGCGCTTTCGTACGTATATACACGTATACGGCCGCACGAAATTCACTTTGCTCTCGCTTGTTCGCCGTTTCGGGGATTAATTAAGTATTAAATTTTTAATGACGAGTCTTCCCTGCCACTAAGTGCTCACTCGCGCAACAAACGCCGCGCGCGCTCTACTCCTACACAGTAGCCTGCCAGTATTACACGATTTAATAATATAAATGCCGTACATATATGTGTGTGTGTGTGTGTGTGTGTACGTCTCTAAATAAGAGAAATCGTCGGGAGTTTTATATTATCGTACGATTAAGTGTATATAAATAATAAGCGCATCTCTGGGCACGCGCGCGCACGAGTATAATATATTTATATATATATATATATTATTATAATCGTATAATAATATTCGTATCCTGCGCCCGACGACGACGACGATTATTGTACGCAATAATATGTATTATAAAACGCGCGCGTCCTTTAATCGAAAACGTATTTCGATAATACTCTTTGCACGAATCTCTTAATATGAATAATAATAAAATAAAATCCACCACCGCGAGTCCTGTACACTATTGTATATAGAGAGAGGGGTGGACACATACGCGTGGATGCGCGCACGTGTCCTGCTGCAGGGTGCTACTTCCGCGGTTACTGCGCGCAGCAGCAGCAGCAGCAGCAGCAGCAGCTACTCAAACCCGCGGCGACAGGAGACCACGTGCCGTTCTTTTATTTTTTTGTGGTTTTTTTTTTATTTTTCTTTCGGCGCACTGCACTGCGCACTGGCCACTTAAAAGTAAAACACGGTCACTAACGCCGTCGCGGTATTGTTCGATTTTGATCGGCTGAAAAGGGCCCGCTCGTGTTACTAGAAAGCGTTGGGGAGGGGGGAGATACAATTAATTTCGCGAATATTTATTTTTTTTTTTTACTTTATGAAACGACCGCGCGTTAGTAGTGTGAGAATATACGAATCGCTTCAAATACGTATCCAAATGATTACGTTTTTCAATCGAAATCTGTTATTATATTGTACGGGCGCGTTTTATTTTCGTCGTAAACTGAAATATCGTTTTGCCGGCAATTTCGTGACGGCGACCGTTTGTTGGCAGTTTTTAGTTTTTTTTTTTTTTTTTTTTACAATATTTATTATAAACCGCCACGGCGGACTGGAAACGACAAAACTGGCCGGGTAGCCGGGGACTGGAAGTAAGTAAATGCGCTCGGAACGCCATCTATCGATTGAAAACTGAACGTCTTGAAATAATTATTAAACGCGATTGATAACAATAACGTACTACGATTAACACATTTTATATATTAATAATTAATTATCTGTTATTACGTATTATTCGTTACACATTTCGACATTTAATATAATACTTTTACCTGGGCAACATCAATATTTGTGTAGACCTGTTATTCGGCAGCACCTTATCAATAGTTCTTTAATACGATTACAGATAGTGCTCGCGTCTGAAACGTACCGTTTCCCCCAATGCGCACCTCTCTCGAAAACTGCACAAACGGCCTATTAGAGTCTAGTTTCCAATCCGGTTCGTGTTCTTAGTCCTTGAAGCTGATCACCGAATAAAAAATCGTTTTATTTTTACGCGTTCTCATATCGGTTTTCGCAATATTGTTTTTTTCTTAGGGATTTTTCGGTTTCCATAATTATATATATAGTTTACGAACATTTCAATTTATTCGGTATTCGATCTGATGATTCGTATGTTGCAGCGATTGCAATTAAATTTCAAATTTTCAATATTATATCCGTATTCCGCTCCGCAATTCATTAATATTGAAAAATAATTAAAATTAGTTCTGTAATGAGGTGTAGGTATTTGCAGTTATTATATCGTTTTCAATAACAATACCGCATTTATTATAAAAAAAAAAAATTATTATTATTTATATCGATTATCAGAATTATCGAAATTTTGTCGTAAACCCTGTGATTTTTTTTTTTTTTATACGTTGTACTATTATTTATAATTTATACTATATTTGTTCGCCTTCTCCCCAGACATTAAACATTTCTCTAAATACGGGACGAGTGCAGCGGAGAAAAGAAAAGATTATTTATGTGGAAATATAGGGACCCAACACACGCGTCGCTTTTATATTGTTTCCGAGACTGCTGCATTATTATTACAATACGCGCTGTCGTCGAAAGACGAGCGAGACACTAATTGCCATAATGATCTCCTGTTTAAAATTTACGGATTTTTGCCACCCACGCGTCGAAGCCTGAGAATTTCTGTTCATTATATTATTCACTCGTTTCGAAAAACAAAAAAAAAACAAAATTCATCACCGATCGCGCTTTATTTTGCTCAATTATTTTGTTCAAATCTGGCAACGTTCTCGTTTCACCGTCGAATTCCTTTTGGATCGTATTAAATCTCTCTCCAAATACACGTTGTGCAGGATAATAACGACACGTTTAATATATATATATATACATATAAGAGCATGAGTACCTACCATCCATAGATAAAAATCAAAGCAAATTCTTCGATTAATATGATACAAAAAAATTAATTTAATGCATATCTTTAACGTTACAATATGATAGAAAATCTAAAAGTAAATTTATAAATATAGAAAAATAATTATTAATCGTCAATAAATACGAAAACGATCGAATATCTAGTGGGTTGCAAAAAAAAAAAAAAATTATAACCAAAACAAAACGGGTACACACGCGGCAACTCCGTCACTCGTTGATTTCACTTGAAATACTATAAATTACACACGGAATTATTAGATATTTTCGTATCAATTGTGTAAAATATTATATGAAAGTTTGAAAATTATAAAACAACGCTTTCGTGGCAGTACATCAAATCGTATAATATATATATAAAAAAAAAGTTATCTTTATTTTATAGTCAACGATTTTTCTACATACCAATCGCAATAATAACGAGCAAATATCTGCTATTCGTAAATCAATAATTATACAACGAATTACTTATCATTAATTTGACCACAGTACATACCTCATAGCTCAGATAATAACGAATTATTGAGCTATTATAGGTAACAAATTATTATATGTATTCAATGCCGTCTGAGAAGTGGGACAGTAACATTTTTATTCCAAGGGAGGAGGGGCAAGTGTCCTGTCTTGCCCCTTCCAAGTGAACGTCCATGTACGCCCATTATTATATTATATAGATAGTATTTTAATTATTATTATTATTACTATTATTTTATTACATATAATGTTTTCAAAACGTATATCGATATATATATATATATATATATTTGCTTTAAATTATTTATTTACATAATGGACGAGGAAATATTTTTTTTTTTTTTTACACCGTTGTCTTAAAAACCTTGAATTTGTTGTTTTTTCCCCCAACTATTTAATATTTTGCCGTATACATGCCGACGAAACACATACGGAATTATTATTTTTTTTTCAATGAGCTTAAACACGAACCAGCCACGATGACGATACGAATATAGTCGTCACCGCTGCTGCAGCGTACACAGTAGTCGTTTCACAATAATTTACGACACATATTTGCATGGGATTTTATTTTGTAATATTATTGTAGTTTAGTAACGTGTCGCGAAGGACACTGTTAATTACATTGTTTTTATGGTACAAAAAAAAAACAGTTGTTTTTCATGTTTTATTTGTCTTTTGTTTTGAATTTAGGTTTAACAGAAATGTTTTCAAACACCAATCATCATAAGCAGCATTTTACACAAGATTATCTTATTAACTGTTTACGTTCAAGACTTTTACTTTCAAGGTAATTAATTATATTTTCAAATATTCTATCCGATAAATTATTATTATTATTATTATTATTATTATTATTATTATTAAATTATAAAAGAAGCGTAAAATAGTATTTATTAGATGACTTATTTTCTGTAAGCGATAATGTGATCAATTGAATGTTGTCATTTGCGAATCGTTCTCGAGTGAGTTCGGTAAATGCTCAATGCTGTTTGTATAATGAAATTTGAAACGTATGTGTATATATATATATATATACGTATATAATTGCGAATTTCGTACATTTATTACAAGCAAACGTAGTGTATGAATATATTAATATGTCGAATTCTAATCGAGTAAACATCAGAGTTATCGGTTTTCTCAGGTTTGAATCGCGCTATGCCACATTCCCGCGTATTTTTCTAGCCGTCCTATACGTGTCTACGCGATTAATATTGTAAATTAACCGTCAAAACCGAATTATTTTTGTTCAAAAAAATTGTTTTATTTCTGTTACTTTTAAAGGCGTGCACGCGTTACACACAACATACACACGCGCGCGCGTGTAGAGAGAAAGACATAAGCCGCACAAAAGATCGTATCCCCACAGCGAACGTTATCGATAATATAATATTTCCTGTTCGCCCACACGTTCTCATATATAGGTGGGGTGTTGTGGGGGTTGGGTGAAATGGGTGGCGGTTGTGTTTGTGGTGGTAAGGAAGGGTCAGGGGGGCAGCGAAAGAAAGGTTATCGGGTATTATACGCCGTTGTCGTGCGGTTTATCGCGCGTTCGCGCTTCACTCGTTCATTCGTGTATTGTACACTGCGTATACGTATATATATATATATATACACGAGACAACGCCCCGGGCGTTTTGTGCGTGGCCCACCGCCCGCGACCGTTCGGAGCGTTCCCCTACCTCCCACCACCTCAAAGGGGGCCGCGGATATTCTCGTTTCGGCCTCGTTTCGTGGTGTGCAGTGCTGCGGCAAGGATATACCCACTACGGCGGGTGGGCGTGTTTCCCGTCGCGCGAGTCCGCAGCGACTCTGTACCCTTCGCGTCGCCCCACCCCGTCCCTTCGTACCCGTCGACTTCGGTCCGACTAGATATCCGTACGACGAATGAGGGGTGGGGTGGGGGCCACGTGATTTCAAAAGACCCCTCGCCCCTCGCCGCCGCCGCCGCTTTTCGTCCACTACGTTCGGAATACGATCGATAAAGCAAGACATCGTCGTCGTCCTTTTATTTTCGACACCGTTCCCGCATTCTCTCTCTTGTCCTTCGCGATCCTCACCACCGCCGCGCCGCCTTTATTCGTCCGTGCAGGCAACGACGACGGCGGCGGCCAGTGCTGCAGAGTATTATTGCTTTCCGCCGGATTTGTCTTGTATTCTCTCCGCGGGGCTCGTGTGTCTTATTTTGTGCTCCTTACATTCTCCTACCTATACACGCGTGTATTCTCTGCTGTTACGGTTGCAGCCGCCTCGTGCCGGCGTCCACGCGCGTAGAACAGAAAGAGCTACGGACACGTACGCGGGACACGGGCGTGGAGCGGGGGTGAGCGTAGGACGGTTAGATATAGTTGTAGTGCAGGCGGAGGAGTTTGTCGGTTTCGTATAGAGGGGGGTGGGGGGGTGCAGGAGGTGGGACGGGTCGGTACAGGAGGCTATCAATAACGCCCCGTCCCGAGAGGGTACCGGCCGGCAAGGCGATCGTTATTTCCCCAAAGGCCGCATCTTCTTGTATGTGCGTGCGTGCGTGTAAGCCCTTTCTTGACCCAGGTCGATACGCGGGAAACGTTCCACCTACCTGCCTTCTTAACGTTATACGTCGCATATCGCGTACATACAATGTTTGTGTACAATAACTTTATATAGATCACATCTGCGCGTGTGATATTTATTTGTGTATTATACAATTATTATTATACAATTGAGCCTACTGACGTAACTAAAAAGTTGGACTCCGGATAGTATTTAAAGATAAAAATGTAAATAGTTTTCGGTAAGAAATGTAAAAAAAAAAAAAAAACCTATGATAAGAAAAAAATTGCCTCGATTTTTTTAAAGGATACGGTATAAATTTCAACGAGTTCTAAAA
Source organism: Slavum lentiscoides (assembly GCA_032441835.1). NCBI lineage: Eukaryota > Metazoa > Arthropoda > Insecta > Hemiptera > Aphididae > Slavum > Slavum lentiscoides. Next base: position 9,401,658 of record CM063722.1, read on the forward strand.
ATGTTACTTGTGGGTCAAAGTGCCCTTTAGTTTCCTCCTAGTCACGCTGATGGGTACGTATTTAAAAGCGTTCAGTACGCGTATCATTCGAATAATGTATGTTAATTATAACATTAAAAAACTGTTTTTACATTATATTTTATTTGAAATTTTATTTTTCCGAACCGAGAGAAAAAGGTGGCAATTTGCAAAAAAATGTTTGCATTAACGTTTTAAATGTCTTATTGAATGTACATTGAATGAGAAGATATACTGCAAAGGAACTGTTGGTGATAAGAGCAGTCAACGAGTATTTTTGGAATGCTCGAGACAACGTTTTTCTGTAAAAAAAAAAATATATAATTACATATATACTTGATGACCCGAATTATTTATGCCTATTAAGTAGTCCAAAATATTTCTATATACATATAATCTTTAACGATTTCTAAAATTCCAATAACCCAGTGTCTTTTACGTTTTTTATTTTTTTTATTTTTTCTATTTGACCGGATAAGAGACTTTCTGAATTTTAGCAAATTTTCTAAATTGAATTTGATTGAAAACGATAATTTTTAATTTAATTTATCGCCTTATAGGTTACATGAATTTTTGTAACCGCGCGCGGTTCTGTCTCGATATACGAGTATATATTATTATATACGACATATTAAATAATACCACTGTAACCACTGAAGATTAAATGACCGTCGTATATCCAGTCGTGAACGCGTCCATTTTTAAAATTAACCTAGAAAAAAAATTTTTTCTAGCTGTTTCTTTTTTTTTATACATATATAAGTATACATTTTTTTCTGGATGCAGATATTTTAAGTTTTGCGTTATATTTATACATGTATAGTGTTTATAATAAAGACGCGCGCAAAACAAACATACGTCGTTGGCCAACCGATTTGGTATGGCAGCTGTACAAAGTAATAATAATAATAATAATAATAACAAGGACCGGCCGTTTATATTATCGCGGAAAGCGACTCGTTTAATCATAAATTTCATAAATAATATTAAAAATAATAATAATAACGGCATAAAAGTGTACAGAAATCGTGCGATGTGAAGACGAGTAGTGCGCGGGGGGGGGAGGGGGGAGGGAATGGGAGAAAAATTATAATAATAAATACGAGTAGCCGCTGCTGAAGTGGTGGTAGGGGGACCTGTAGTTTTTTGCCAAAACCCCGGGGAAAATGTATCCGTTCGAGTAACTCTTTATTTTAATATTTTAATTGGGACTTGAATCTCATAATCGTCTTGGTCGTATACCGCGTGTACAAAACAAATTACGGTAATTATTACAGCCGGTGTTTATATAGTCCGCTGCATCAGATGCCCGCGGAGTTTCTCTGATAGTTTTCTCCGCGTATTATTCATTATATTTTTATTATTGTATATCGTATACGATCATCGTCGAAAATCACTTGCGACACTCTCTGCAGTATTCACGGGTTTTCGAAAGGAATTTTATTTCAAATATATTTATAATAAAAATAGGATATAGCGAAAAAATGTCGACATAGCAGCAAATTCCTAATACTAATCACGCACCACGTGCCGTTACTTTAATTATTGCGGTACACGTGAATAGCGCACGGAAAGTTGTGCAAGTACGTTTTTATTTTCTTAAACGGGACCTTTTTGCTCGATTGGACCACGGAGACATAACTATACTCTGCGCACACTCATATTATACGAGTGCATTCGTATATAGTTTGTGTGTGTGTGTGTGTGTGTGTGTATAGGCTTCCTCGCATCTTTTCTCTCTCATCTTTCATTACTGTTTCGCAATATACGCAATATAATCCACATATCCCCGAGAGTAAAATATATAATAATATATTTTATATTATATTTGCCGCTGTCTGCAGTAGCAGCAGCCATTGCAACGTATAAATTATATATATATATATACAGTTTTGTCTGTATGTATAGTATATACATATATATATATATATATAATCAGTATGGTGCGTTTTATATTTTTCTTGCGTGGTCAACGAGGTACTATAAGATATAGTTATTCAAAAAAAAATAATTCAGATCATATTTGTTTTTTATTTCTTCTGAACAAAAAAGACAATTTTCTTTCAATGTATTATGTAAATCGAAACGTACTGCAGTACTCGCGGCGGCGTATAAATACGAAACGAGCAATAATATAACGAATTTCTTTTTTTTTCTCAAACAAAAATTTTTTTTAATGTTTAAGAGTGTAAAGCCGAGATTTTTCAACTCTCTACGGTAACACCTGCACTGTCGATATTGTATAGTGGCCATCATCGTTGTATATAAGTCATCGTTTATAAAGTATACATAATATCACCGCTCGTATGGTAAGTAAAAAACGAAAAAATAATACAAAATGTGCGTTCGATTAAATGAAATATATTTTTAGAAAAAAAAAACCTATTATATACGGTTATTATACTGTCGTTGTCAATATAAAATCTCATCGATTATTATATCGATTAGTTCCCGCGCAAACTATATATATATATATATATATATATATAATATGTAGTGAATACGATTTTATTTTAAAACGAATAAACGTAAAAAAAAAAAAAAAAATTGAATGAGACGACACGTGCGTGTTAGTATAATAATATGTAACCGTTGTTCTCGTGTACAATTCGATTATTATTAATTCGGTCCGCGGTTTTAGACTGCTGTTGCAGGATAACAACTATTTAAAATATAGTGACGCGGCTCGTCTCAATGAATAATTCATAAAAAAAAAAATGTTCTCTCTCTCTTCGACGAGTGTATACACGTGCGAGATACACACACACACACACACACATATATATATTTAAATGTGTATTATATGAAACACGTATTATACGAAGTGTGGAATGCGTGGAAAATCCGCTCGCGAAACAAATTTTTATTGTAACGAATTTTTTTTTAACCCGATGCGGTTTTTTATCTGCTGCGGCTGGGTGCTTTTTTTCTTCTGGAATATTTCTTATCGCGCAGTTATGTAAATGTTTCTATACACTGCAATATGTGCTCGTCTTTTTTGTTCGCTCGTGTATATGTATAAAATGACACTATAAATAAATACGTATTTATCGCGAGGAACAAACACATTTATTTTTAATTATTCGCGCACAAATATATGGAGAAAACGACATAACATGTGTATACGTACACGATAACGGCACTTTTTTATGTACAAAATTATTAACCGTCTTACGCACAATCAGGGCCGTATTACCGCTTAGGCTGTATAGGCTAAAGCCTAGGGCGGCAAATTTTTTTTTGGTGTGAACTTATACTGAACTTATAGTGAACTTTCACTTATAGAAGTAAAATATCAATATCTATGTAAATTAGGCGGTAAATTTATTTCAGCCTATGGGCGGCAAAAACCTTAATCCGGCCCTGCGCACAATAGTATGTATAGGAAGATTTCAATATTCTGAAAAAGCAGTATACTGCTCGATGATTATATCATCGTCGACTATGTTATCGTATCTATACTAGATGACGAATTACAGCCCGAATTACCTGCAGTTAAACCGTTCAACTTGTATTCACATTATTACGGATATAATTGTTATTTATTCATAAACGCTGTTCGGTACTCGACAAGTTGTCCAGATTTATGGATGCTTATAATATATGGACACAAATAATCCCATGAGTACGTATATACTGAATTATATTTTTGTTCGCGTTTAAAATGCTTTTAGAATATTCTTATAGCCCTCGGTCTTTTTTACGCGATCAAATCAAACAACGATTCTTGCAAACGAGATCGGCGAACCCATAGAAATCAATAAGATCGTTATGGCCTATATTTCAGAAACAAAATCGCACACAACTGGTGGTGGTGGTCGAGTCAACACTGCAGGAAATTGTCCATTGCCGAGAGACAGCTATTTTCTCCTTGTAATTTTCTTGCGTGGTACATTTTGTGCGCGCCTCTTCAGAATTGTTATCGTTTAAAAATCGTTTGAAAAAAAAATTGTCTAGTGTCGCTGTACCGCGCGCACATGCGCTAATGGGCAAATCAATAATGTATGTGTTTTCTCGTGCGAAATATTTTTTTTAAGATTTTGTCGCTCTTGTCCCATCGAACGGATATTTTTCAAGCCATATGCGCGCCTAAAACGATTTTTACAACCGTTAATCTTTAAACGGCCTTTACAACACTCCAAGAGTTTTTGTCGCCAATACAACGTTAAGCCATCTATTCCCTCCGTCGTGTACAATTTCTATCCGAAATTATACGTGTAAATTACTCTATAAATCGAAAAACAAACCGCGTCTCGATATTTTCAGTAGACTTCCGAAGCACGGAACTCTTAGAAATGTACGATGAGTACAATAATGTGATTACGATTAAAAATAAGCGTTATATAATGTGTTCAAACGCGATAAAAAATAATAAAATAAGAAGAAAAAAAACACTCGAATTATCAGCCGAAGATCGCGCGTTAACGGATGTGGATGACTGCAGCAGCATCAGCAACATATATATATATATATACACTCGTGTATCGGATGAATGAATGACGAGGAACGAGAATTCGATTAAACACATGTGCGCGCGTTAGGTCCATAGAAAGTACATTAATGAGTATTATAATATGCAGCGCGGTATGTGGAAAAACGTCAGATTGGTCGTAGAACAACAACAACTTACAACATGTATTAGCTTGTAAAAATATATATATATAAGTAAGCGTTAAATGCAAATCTTATAAATGTCTAATAATACTGCCACTATGCGCGCGTTACACTTACTATGTTATATGTAGTGACATGTTTTTTTTTTTTAGATATTTATGTGAGATAGGAGTCGCTGTGATAGAAAGTATATAAACGTAATATACAGGAGTGGTCACACAAGCACACACGAATTATATTCTATAATAGTAATAATAATACACAGTCGAAAATATTACACATCAGTGATTTTCAACTCGACTCAAGCCGCGGATCACTTTTGCACGTTTTCGACCACTACTTAATATTATTGGTACTGTGTTAGCTGCTAATAAATGTTGAATAATAAATATAGGAAATATAGGTAATTAAATAAGCAATACCGCGCACGAGGAGAAATATATTAAACATTTGTGTTCGTTGACATTTGCATACTATGATATTTAGTAAAAAATTTAAACGAATAGGTACACTTAATCGACGTGACTATTTTTATTAGCTCGTACTTCTTTGACCTGCAGCCGCTGTGGCATTCTTGGAATGATGCGCTGTTGCTTAAAGCAAATCGCACATATAACATGGGACACGAAATCACTCGCCCTACATTTGTGTTACATACGTACAACAAAACATTGTATTTATTCTTCAGTTTTTAAGTTAAAAATTTTTTAAAATTAAAAAAAAAATCGACGTTAATTTAATAAAACAACTTTCGACACCACGGATCACCGAAATCCGCGGAACACTATAGTTGAGAACCACTGGTCTATATAGACAGTAGTCCGATATTTAGAAACGGTTTATCATATAAATATAAAATACGCGTTTTAAATATTAAACGTTAAACACACTATAATTAAATAATATACACGTATACATATATTGCTGTATATTGCTGGATTTTACAAAAACCGCTTACCGATATTTTCGTTTTTGAGCGGCCAAATCGTAAACGTACAATGTATCACCTGTAGTCCATTGAAATTGAAAAAAAAAATGGTTTGTTCTATCGAACTATGGGAGATGGTGATTTTTTTCAAGGTCTATACAATTCTTGTGAAGGTTTATATTACTGCTGCTGCTGCTGCTGCTGCTGCTGCAATAACAGTTTACCAATAAATCGAAACGTTCAGATTTTAGAGAAAAAAATCGTTTTTTTCTCGCATTGGATCAACTGAAAAAGAATATATTAATACACAAAAATTATTCGTTTCAAATTCGCGCACGCTAAAAGAGGTAACGTTAAACCCTTTGGTGTATAAAGGTACTCGTAATCGAGGTGTGTGTTCTGGGTAGCTCATCGAATAAATCTCCGATATAATATAACTACACTTTCGTGCAAAAAAAGGGAATTCCGTTTCGGCAAACGAAAATTGTGCAATAATAATATTAATATACGCGCGTTCCGCATGAGCTGCGAATGGGTGGAAATAATAATAAAAAATAAGAAAAAAATTGTCCAGTATAAATATACTAGAACTTAGATCCTTATTAGCCTCCTTATCTCTAGTCGGACATAATGTTAATTATAGGATTAACTGATATAGTGATACGTTATTTCGTATGGCTATATTTTATATACTACACATAATATATTATATTCTTTTGCTTGCAACCCACGATGTAAAGATCTATATATTTTATTATATAATAGATTTATATTCTACACATTGGTATTAATAGCTTTGACTCGTTAAGTGTTATTAATTTTTTCATTATTGCTACTGAAATTGACACCGAACAAGTACGTAATTGAAAAATTCAAGGCGCTCGTATACCGGGGAAAAAAGTCTGGAATTTTAAATAAAAAAAAAAAATGTAAAACGTAACTTTTTCTTATAAGTAATATTATGTACAAATATGGATTAAAAGTTTAAATGTGTATTATTAAAAAAAAATCCTCTCTAAATTATAGGGTGTTGAATATTTTTCAAATGACACCTATGATTTACTTGGGTACATTTTATACTTATAGTTCTGCATACTCTGTAGCAACGGAAGGCCGCGCACGCTCTGTATCGATGTCGTGCAAATTCTAAAAATAGCAGTCAAACGACAAGTTTCGCGAGAGTTAATAAGTGATAATAAAAAAATTTTAATTAAAACTCTCGAAGAAATGCGCGTTTTTGGAAATCTATACCAAAAAAAAAAAAAAACAAAAAGTCGCGAACAAATATAGTTTTCCTGGGAAAAGCGCGTTTGATCGACTGCAAAGAAATAAATAAATAGTCACTTTTGCGGCCTTATTGTGATAAGCATAGCACCAAAAAAAAAAAACCATACAAACGCACAGAGCTTTTTTTGGAGTTCGATGTGTGGGGGGGCGCGATTTAGGTGTGGCACTTGCTGACCCCCCCCCCCTTCGTACGTAGGGTGCACAGGCGACCACACCTATAAACGTTCTATTTCCGCCGTGGAGAAATTTCCCACTGGTGGGGGTTGGCGGTTGGGTGGGCCGGTGGAGGTAGGTAGGTCTTATTGTTGGACGCGGCGGAGGCCGCAGTACGCGGCGACGGTATAACACCGTAGTGTAGTAGGAGTGGAGCGAGCGAACGGCGTCCGCAGTGAGTGTACTATATTATAGCGTTAGTAGTAGTAGTAGCAGCAGTAGTAGTAGTAGTAGTAGTAGTAGGAGGAGGACCGTCGACCGTCGCCGTCGTCGTCGTCGTCAGCGGTGGCGGTGGCGGCGGCGGCCCGTAACAATGGCCGGGGCGCATGCCTGCGGACCGTCTCGGCGGCGGTTCTTTGTTTTCCAACCTTTTGATTCGCCCGAGACAAAAGGTGTGGGCCACCCCTCCACGCCGCGTGCACGCACGCACGCACGGTACGACACACCGTCGTCGTCGTCGTCGTCGTCGTCAACTCCGTCGGCGGGGGCGGGCGGGGCACGTACAGAAATCGCCACCACCGGCGGCGGCGGCGGCGGCGGCGCCCGAAACGTTCGTCGCGGCGGCGGCGCGCGCGCGCTACACACACACACACACACACACACACACACACACACACACACACACAACCGTCAACGTCGGCGGCGGCAACGGCAGCAGCACCCGCGGCCGCCCGAACCGTCCACCCGCCGCCCACAGGACGGACGACGCCGCCGCCGCCGCCGCCGCCGCGGGCAGCAGCCGAGAACCGTAAACCGTACCACAATCACCCGCTCAGTCAGTCGGTGTACGTCGCGCGTTTACGGTGTGCAAAGTACGCGCGTAGTCCGTGTCCGCGCGCTCACTCACTCGGCTCGCCACGAAACTCGCGCGCACGCTTCTCGCTCGTGCCGTTTACCGTCTCGCTCGCATCCACCGCGGATAATATTTTACTCGTGAAAAATACACGCGAATTTTTCACCGGGCGAACAATTTTCTTTTTTTTTTTTTCTTGCTTTCATTCTATTCTCCGCGTTCCACTTTTTCCAGTCCAAATGGCATTGCCGGCCGGTGTCGTCTGTTTCGCACACAACAACTCCGGTAAGTCGTTGCCACGTTTTTTTTTTAACGTTTGTAAAAGGGCGACCAAAAAAAAATCCCCCGCGAAATCAGTACACGCGATTCGTTGCGCGGGTTAAAATATTTTATATGCGATAGTAAATCGTGTCGGCGGCGACGTGAAATTCAATTTTTGTATTTTTCACTTCGTCTCGGGGTAGTTTGTGTGGCGGTTTCAATAATAGTACACAGTATATCAGTGGCGTAGCCGGAGGTGGGGAATGGGTATTTCCCCCTACTTTTTTCTATACGTTTTCATTAAGTTAATAATTCTATTTGGTTCAAATAATTTTATATAAAACCTAAATGTAATAACTATAACAAATACAAAAAATATAAGATTTTCATCATACAGTGTTTATATATTTATTTAATTTTATTGATTTTTTTTTGTTTTTCGGTATATATACCACTGAATGTGGTCATTGTGTGATTCAATAAGAATATGAGCATTAAACAACAAACCTGACGAAAAATGTAAAAATCTATAGTTCCATTCATACTTAAACCCCTCCATTGCATAATTCTGGCTACGCCACTGACAATAATATTATATATATATATAGGTAAATATAAGAAGTAAAAACACGCAAAAAAGTGTTGAAAACCCGTTTGCAGTAGTGTTCTCGAACCGTATCTGATATAATATTATAGAATGTATACATTATCGAATTTGTGTATTAAAATTATATACTCGTATAATATATATATATGTATGCGCACGAACAATAATAATTATGAAAATTTCAATCGGCAAATCAATTATATTGTATGTGTGTGTGTGTGTGTGTGTGTATACGCTCGTTTAATTAAATACCCGCGAAAAAAATTGGATAAAAAAAAATATTTTATTTTTTAACGTACCACGCGATGTACCACCGCGGTACGATTCTGCAATAATATTATTGTGACCATCGCGGTTGCAGGTTATATTATTATATCGTCTCGGTTGTCGGTATTTCGTATAAGCGCATATGGTAAAAAAAAAAAATTACGAATACATATACGCGTAACAATATTGGTTTTTTTGTTATATATTATAACCCGTTATCGGTTTTCCGCGTTTTCATTCCCTGCACATACACGCGCGCATTTCGGTAGTTCAATTATATTTATAATTATTTGTCAACTAATTAACTAGAGGCCGTGTGCGAGAAATTATTTTGAGACACTTTAATTTTTTTTTTTTCGAGTTTAGTATTAACGCGTATGTATATAACAACAGTTTTTATGGACTTGTTCACATTTTATTCGACTGATATACTTTTTTTTTTTTACTATACTTATATAGGTACCTATTTATAAAATCGTACAACAATTTTTTTAATAAATAATTTAATCGAACGGAATATAGAATTTTGCGACCTATATATTTTATTTTGTACGGAAAAATAAATACAAATCGAAAGTAATTTTGAAAACATTTTTTTTTTTTTTTTGTTGTTGTTGTTAACTCGTCTTTTATAATATAGTCCTGAAATGTATAAGAAGTTCCGCGTGACATTCATTTCATTCTGTATAAATTTTACACGAAAGTATTAGGACTACTTAAAAGTTTAATATATATATATATTGATAATATACGCCACTAATGCACACCTCGCACACCCAATATTTTTATTACGCGTATGTACCTATATAAAAAGTATTACAATAAAATAATATAATAAATCCGTTATGTGCGTGTATTTTATAAAAAAAAATATATATATATATATATATGCGGTAGACATTATATTATAGTGTTTATTGTCGTCGTTGTTGCAATGTATCCGTTTTCCGTCCATTCATTAACAACTCCGTTCGCTTTGATGTGTCGCGCGTAAAAAAAAAAAAAAAATTTACTTGCAATTTTATATAAATAAAAGATTTTTTTTTTTTTATTAGAAATATTAATATAATTAACAATATCGCGGTCGTGTACGTATTCTCCGCCGTTCATTGCACATCGCAATGGACCCTGTTACGACGGATGATGTCCGCGCGCGGTTTATAAAGGTGGTTTTGCGATTCTCAACACTTTCATTTATATATATATATATATATATATATAATATATACGCTTCGGGTCTTTGATGTGCCTCGTCATATTATGCGTCCGACCGCCGCGCGTCATCGCCAGACGAGAAATTTCGAAAGAAAACAAAAACGAAATAAAATTTCGCGCACACGTAGAGCTTATTATAATCGCGCGTATACTTGCTACGTATATATACGCCTACTGTACCTCTATTCTGTAACTCGATAAGACCTGTTAACGACAACTTTCGGTTCGTTAAGCTATCGAAACGATTTATAAATTCCCAGAAAATTGTCGTTAGCTATCGATTTCTTATCATTTTGGTGGACATACACTTTGTAAGCGCAAGGTATCGATAGAGTCATTTACAGATCACGATGTCAACAACAAAATTCGATACACTTTTAAAATTTCTATAAGAAGCTCTTATCGAATTAATTCGTTAACACGTTATCGAATTACAGAATAGCCCCACTGCCGCCGGCAGGGGCGGAGTAGTGGACGGTCTGGAAAACCGTGGAGTTTTCCTCGATGGTCTGGTGTTAAACACTTTTTTTTTTTTTCACAACCAGCTCGTTTTGTTTTTTCGTAATTTATAGTTTATACTTAAAGCATTTAACAAATTATTTCGTTTTTAAAAACTAATGAGAAAAAAAAATGTCTCTGAAATGAAACGCCTGTTAAAAAAGAAAAAGAAATTTTTTTTTTGTAAATGTGTGGTGAGTGTAACACAACAGTGTCCCGGCCTGGATTTAGTTCCCATTCCGCCGTCCCCCTGCAGTGTCTGCGCGCGTATAATGATAGCGGGAAAACGTTGTCCGAAAAATAACGAACGAATCCCCCGGCCCCGTACAAGGGATTCGCTCCGCGGTCGTGGACTTACATTTTTTCCATACATTTTCCATTCGTTGGACGAGTCTGCAGTTATAATTTGAAACCGACCGAAACCGTTTAGCGCGTATTGACCGCGTTAACGAATTTCCGGTACGTTCTCTCGCTTCTTTCTGGTAAATGTGTGCCGACGACAAGCGACGCACATATAATATAATAAATATATATAAAAAATATATATATATATAAATTCGCGTGCCCAGTTTCAAACGATTTTCTCGACGCGTCGTTTAATCTCATTAAAACGCGTGTGTATCGGGAGTAAAAAAAAATAAAAAAATTTATACACGCAGCGTATATTATATTAAATAAAACTTCCAGTTCCGTTTATTATACATATAATAATGTCGCAAACGTAATATAAGATTTCAAAAAAAAAAGTTTATATCACAATATATTCTATAACAGAGGTATTCAAACTGTGCGTCGCGGCTCCTATAGGGGCGTCGCGTGAGTTGATGAAGGGAGGAGCCGTGGCAGCAAAAAACCGAAAAATACAATTAATGTAATAATAATGCAGCGATTATGGAAACGATAATGAAACACACACACACGCGGACAATCATTTGAGCGATTATCGAACCGATAACGAAACACGCGCTGTTATTTAAAACTGTAATTAAAAGAAAATATCGGTCAAAATTGAACGTTGAGAAGGAGATGAGAATAGCTGTTACTAAACCAGAACCAAGATTCGAACATATTATGAAACATAAACAAGCTCATCCACCGCACTAAATATTAATTAATTTTTTTATTAATTTGTATTTATTAAGCGTAAAATATTTAATTTCGTTTGTTCTATATTACCTATTTATTTGAAAAATTGATTTATACGGTCGTACGATAAATAAATTAAAATATTAATACATAATAATAATTTACATACGTAATATAACCATTGTTTTTTTTTTTTTTTTGTCATTACTAATTATTTGGGAGTCGTCAAAATATTGTGAAGACAAAAAGGCGCCGTGGGATGAAAAAGTTTGAATAACTCTGTTCTATAAGATTAATACGCGAGAGATATTTTATTCGCGAACGGTTATTTTTTTATTTTTTCACGAAAAACGCGTATGTCGCTCGTATACGTGTTTTCTGTAACTAATAAAAACCGTTTTTTAGCGTATGGAGTTTTTTTTCAACTCCACTAATCAACGCCTCCGGCTCGCGATTCGCTGTCGTTACCTATACTATAGTCATTTATATGAATAATACGCGCGATTTTCAACATTATTGGACAATATTGTTCTGTTTTTTTTTTTCGTATATACAGAAAAAAAGTGTTCCTCGATATCATTATATAAATTATATTTATATTATATTATTATTCGTATTTTAAACGAATTCTAACAGCGTATTTCGCGTCGATCTACACGACTATTGCCGAGGTGTGCCACGGGCGTCCTGCAAATATCGAACTTCACGTTATTATACGAATAGATAAATGCGCCGTATTAGCACTTTTTAGTCGTAATACAATACAATATAATATTTCCGTAGAAATAGCCAATAACTATACGTTTAAATAAATACTAAGAAAAAAAAATATATATATACGTATGAATTTACGAGAAAAACAAATCGGTTTTCAAAATTATTCCCAAAAATCAAGCGAATTTTTAATTTGTATTTATTTTAATGCCACAAATGTACAAAATCAAATTAAATTTCACATTCAGTTCGAACACAAATATTGTTTTGTTGCGCAATTCATTTCAATACCGCCTCGAAATTGATTTCTATAGCGCACTGCGGGCTTCTGCAGCCATCTCATAGATCAGCGGCGGCGTATTGTACACAATACGAATGCAGGAATTTAGATCCGATCGACCCGTAGCGACGGAATTGTATAGAGAGGAAAAGGCGCCAAAGCCGGAATAGAAAAATGTTTTCCATTTGATCGCGTAAGGAAATTATATGTTATTCGTCGCGTAATATCAGCGCTAATTATTATAATAATAATTTATAGTATAATATACGAGTCTTCAATATTATTGTTGATCCGAGAAAACAGTGTGAGACTAAATTTTTCACCGATTCGCTCGCTCGGTTGACATCGCTTTAGAATACAATATTTTAAATGCCGTCAGAACGTACGTATATGTATAAATGAATCGAGAGAATTCTTTGTAATTTCAAAACAAATTACTTGTGCGGATCTTCAACTATATGTTACGGTTTTATAACCGCGTGTAACTGCACTGCAGTAAACTTCGAAGCTGAAACAGTTTTTCGTTGCTACTTGCGATTGACTAATTATTGACCACGACACTTGACCAAAACAAGTAAACGCGCGGTGACATGACGCCTCTTTACATAATAATTAAATAAAAAAAAAAACGAAAGATTTTTATCGTTATATAAGTACTATGGATTTTATTAGGTGTTTTGTTAAGCATAGTTACTTGTCAATATCTATATAGTATTCGAACAATTTCCAAAATTAATATAAAAACGATACTTAAAATCAATCACATTGCAGAGACTGCACTTTAACGGTTTTTATCATCATTAATAATATGGCTACTCTAAACAAAAAAAAAAACTCAATCGCTCGAAATTTAGAATTTTCAGAATTTTCGCAGATTTTCAAGTGTTTCGAAATTAAAACCTGCAGTGTATAACGCTTAAATAATAATTTTTACACTAATGGAGGGGGCGCTGAAACGTCTTGCGAAAATTCGTCCGGAATGGCACTATTATCATACGCTTTTTTTCTTTGAAAATATATCTATATTATTGTTTTTGGTCTTTTGTGCTTTGTCTGAACTTTTTATATTTTTTTTTAAAAATAAGAACAAGAAACGTTCTTAATTTTCGAAGATGTATACGTCATAAAAAAAATGTAATATTATTGCCTTTTGACCTCTTTAATTTAATGAAATATATTGTCTACGGACGTTTTAAACATCTTTTCTACATAATAAACGACGGGAATAATTGAATAAATTGTTCGAATAATACTAATTACGCGCACGCCGTTATCAATTAATATTCGTGTAACGATGACTTTTGGTTTCGCGATTTAATAATTTTTTTTTTATTATTATTATTATTATTCTGCAAAGGTATTTCGTATATAAATAATAATAATTGTTAATCATCAGCGCAGTTATAAAAGAAAGTAAATATGTGTGTTGTTAAAACTCAGTGTTATTTTTCGCAACAAATTAACATATTTTTATACAATATTCTTATTATATACGTTTTCTTATCTATTTATTATGTTAAGTGTAATGTACATTCGAACACGCGATGAATTAATAAAACTATACACGTATAAATATAATATTTAAATGAATATCAATGTTTTTAATTGTCTCTCGTGTATAATATACACGTTTGTTTTTTTGGATGCGTTGTTGGCTGTTGTTATTTTGATTTATACTGAATGGTTCCTATTTAGTTAAGTACAAAAAAAAAAATAAATAAATAAAAAATGAAATCCGTATTTTTAGCGAATAAATCCACGCTCGTTTTTCTTCTCACACAAACACGCGTAGTTAACAGCAGCGCCTTGAAAATATCATCGTATTATTGTTATTTTAATTTTTTATTATTATTATACCGGCGAATAATATGTGGCAAAGTCGCAGAATTTGTTCCCGACTAATAATCAAAATAATAAATAAATTAATAAAAAATATGTGTGTGTACGAAATATTTTTCAAACATATGGCGGGGAGACGGACGGCCATATAGATTGTGCAATCCTTTTAATTTATACATATACGTATATATATATTAAAAAAACAAAAAATGTACTTTTTCGCGTTAACCAATGGCAAACATTCGTTTATACATTATTATATTTTATATCTACCGCGCATGCGTGCAGCAATATAGTACAATGATATGTTAGTTTTGTGTCTGAAATAAATAAATAAAACAATATTGGCCGACCGATATTATATACGTACTATATATACATAATGTGTAATAAATATATTATTTATTATGTAAATATACTGCAGTCGGATGCAAGTATAACACGAAACCGGGCGAATGCGATTAAAATATCGACAGAATACTGTTTAAAAAAAAGAAAAAAAACTACTTTTTTCGCTGCAAATATCGTCTTTTTACTTTTATTTGAAAAAAATAATAATGCGTGTCGTGTGGTGTTATAGTGTGGACGGCGGAGAATATATATAAAGACGATTATATTGTTATGTTTATATGTATATATATATATTTTTTTTATTTTATTGGAGACGACCGGTGGCAAAACTTTTTTTTTTTTAACGCTCGGCGGAAGTTGTATGTTATATTGTGATATAATTATAGTGCGGTGCGTAGTGTTAAAAATAACTGAAAATCGCGGTATGGAAATATTTTAATGAAGATCTTTTTCGCAATATTAAAAATAAAATTTAAAAAATCTGGTATCATTTAGAGATATCCTATAGCGAAACAACATTATTAATTATAACAATTATTATTGTATCGGTGTATTTTTTTGGGCGTAAATATGTGTGTATGTGTTTATACGATTTTTGTGCACACATTCGTTTCGAAAAATAAGCATAAAAAAAAATTTGTACATTTTTTTCGGAAAATTCGGACTTTTATTTCTGGTTCTGTTTCATCATAATTAATACTGAATCGTGAAATTTCAGATTTGGATAACTTTTTTTTTTAATTTTTAACTGAAAACCACTAAATAGTGTACGCGTATTATTTTCAGACTTCTCTTTTTTCCGTTTTGAATATTCAAAAATGTCGATAATTTTATACACAAATTACACGTAAATAAATTCATTAAGACGTTCGATAAATTATACGAATTCGGTATGAGAATATTTAAAATTTCACTGGACATTTAATAGCTATAATATTATACAATCGCGCGTATATTATTTTCACGGTGCTCGATGCGAGAAATGAATTTCAAGGGTGCATTTCTGAACATTATGTCACCAGAAAAAAGAAGAAAAAATTGTATTTTTAATATTCCCAATGTACTGCAGAGAATTTGCCGAGTGCGCTCGTTCAATATTTTTAATTTGTCGCGATCATTGACGGAAAATCAGTTTTACATATGAAACTATTATTTCTCAAATACATTTTTTCTTTTTATTATAACGTATGTTTTAACGGTTGAATCGATTTTCCGCGTTAAAAAATTCCTTTATTTATATAGGTAGGTAGTAAAAATAACAGTTTGAATTTTATTCTAAATTCTATTTAATTTATTTGATATAAAAATTTTTCAACTCCCACAATTAATTTTACCAATAAAATATGTAATCAATTTTATGATAAATAATATTATTATTATTATTATTATTATTATTATTATTATTATTATTATTATTATTATTATTATTATTATTATTATTATTATTATTATTATTATTATTATTATTATTATTATTATTATTTAAATACCTGCACAGTTGATGAACGACAATAATATATTGTCATTTGAAGAATATTCAGTGTATAACACGATGAATAAACAGTTTATTAAATATACCTATCACGTTTTTAATAAACATTTACAGGATATTATAATTAGGTGTAAATTAAAAGAATAATTTAATCGCGTTTCGTATAAAAACCACCGGGAAATTAATAATATGTTTGTCACACACTCGTGATAAAATAATAATAATTGTTCGTGACGAGACGAAATAATCGTTAAAACAGCAAACAGCTGCTGCTAATCGATGATTATTATCGATTATCACCAGAATCATCCAGAACCATCGTTCGGAGAATACACGATGCCAGTGAAAACAAAAAAATAGCCGTTTATTTTTAACCGTATATACTCGTATTATCGTAATACAAGTTATCTGTAATGTGTTATACAGGTGGGGCGCGTGGAATTAAAAAAATTGATTTAATCTCGCGTTGAATGAGAAAACAGTCGGCCAGCCACATGACCGGTGACGGGAACAGCTGGTTTTGTGGGGAAAAATCTACGAATTTAATAATCTCGAGACGTTTTGTGGTGACGATAAATTAACAACTGCTGGATATAGTTTTTGTATCTGCAGAGTGCTGCCTTTTTGCCAGTACTTAATTAAAACATCGAATATTTATAAATTCCAACGTGGATGAAACTTACGCTATATATGACACACAAAAGTATAATTTTTGAAGATTAATAACATTGTGGTTACGATACAAAAAACACGTTCCGCTATTTCGGGGTGAAAAAAAATTTTTTTTTCGATCATTGTGTACAACGCGAAATGTAATACTTACCTGCTTAAAAAATAAACTACAGTGATATTGTATGTATTGGTAAAACGCGGTGACTTTATACCACACAACAATGCATACGACTATTATATAGATGCTTATTATTTTGTAATCGTATACTTACTCTGTTTCATCTTCTTCCAGAGAGATGGAGTTCTTGATTTTTTAATTTCCCCGCCCTCTTCTCTTTAGTTTACGCTTAATAGTCTATTTTTGAATTCGTTCTTTTCGATGTGGTCTGTTTGCTACGTCTGCGATGTGGCTGAAGTTTGAATGCTTGAATTTCACTGCTAAGTCGAGAGAGTTTTTCCGGATTTCTTCATTTATTGGCGTATATATAAATGCGCGTTTTATTTCTTATATGGTTTCATTTGAAACATACCGCGCTGAGTGCCCGTTGTCGATCTAAGGGTAGTAGATTGAGTTCTTTCAAGTACATTCCAACAGTTTCTTTGAAATATTCGGTACCCAGGAAGGGGACCCGAGTAAGCGAGAATTCCGTATGTCTTGTATGTAATTTTGTTTTGAGTGAAAATGGGCTCTCAGTTGGATTATTAGAGGATAAAGTGAATATTACGGCCTTCCTCGCAACTTCTCTGACATATGTTCGGTAAATTTAAGTTTATTGTCAATTTTGGCTCCCTCAGATATTCGTTGGTGTTGGATCAGTCGACAGAAGTGTTACTGTATTTTATTCGCTTTGTATGCGTCGCAGATTTTGATTTGTTAGAAAACATAATGGTTTTAGTTTTTTCCGAATTCATTGGTATTTTCGATCTACATTTGGTACTGGAGCTTTATGATTGCCGGAGGACTAACTTTGAACTGGATCCATAGAATATTGTAGTGCCAATGTACCATTCGCGAAAAGTGATACTTCTGCGTTTAGAGATACAGGCATGTCGTTGATGAATACTGAAAATAGATGGGGGAGAAAGACATGAACCCTGAGAAACTCGTGCTTCGATTTTTCTGCATGTTGATGTTTTATCTGGCATTTTTATATGAAGAACGAGTTCTATTACTCAGGAATTATCTTACGTAGGTATAGACTAATTGATACGTGATTTGGTCCATGGTTAGTTTTTCGAAAATCAGTCCATTGTGCCATATATAATTTATCAAAGGCTTTTTCTATAGTAAAGTTTTCCAGCTGTTTTACGTCTCAATAGTTGATTTTATCGACTATTTAGATGGTCCATTGAGTGTATTATACGTATTTCACAGTATAGTGCGACTTACCTATACCGGACATTCTGTATTACGGTTATGAATTCTTATAAATGGGCCGACCTAAAAATATCATTATAATAATAATATAAATTATTATTATTATTATTATTTTTTTTTTTATTATTATTATTATCCGATCGCGGGTGCGTCGTCGAAAGACAAACAAACCGTATTCTTTGATCGCGTACACACGAAATATCTCTCAACCGGCCGCGCGCAATATTTTCATAATAATACAACGCTATCCCGTGATGGTTTCCGTTTCTGACTTGACATACGTCATTAATATATATGTATATATTTTAAACACGCTCTTATTCGGGGGCGCGTTTTTTATTCATTTTCTAATAAATGGTGTGCATTGTAAGTAAAAATAAGGACTGGCCGTATACTAAAGCGACCGTTGTTCGACGACGATGATGGTGGGTGGGGAAATCACGTACATTCCGTGTACACAAGAAGAGCTCGCCACACCGGAAAAAAAAAACGCGCACGCACGCAAAGAATCGCGTAATGATATAATGACTATACGACGATAATATAATATTTATAAAGAATCCTTGATGCTGGAAAGACAGCCGATATTGTACTGATGATTTTCGGACCAATAAAATATAACGGGAAAGTACGAAAACCCCGGAAAGAGATAGAAACAATATAAAAGGATATTTTAGAGACTACATAAAAAAAAGGTAGCGAGCCGCGGGGCTTTGAAGTGAATGTCGCTTAAGTGAATTGTACTGGGGTAATGATTTTAGAGTTTTGTTATTAATATATCAATTTTAAAGCAATGCGATAAATCATTGCGCATTCGATAAAACGATTTTAAACGGAGCAACAAAACTGTAGTACATCATTATAATTCCTTACAATGAACCTAGGTAGGTGAAAATATTTAATTTCAATTGTCATTTTCCATCAAAATAATAATACTACGCTTTGTCGACGAACTTTTTGTCGAAAAAGAAAATTGTGACTAACGATTTTCATGATTTTTTTTTTTAATATATAGTTGAAGTAACGCGTACGTCTGATTTTTTATTAAATTTTTAAGCATTTAAAACATAAAATTACCTCTTTTATGAATTAAATATACCTCGAAATCAATAATTGTTATAGACAGCGCAAAATTAAAAAGGAAATTTTTGAAAATTTTTTTTCTCTCTTGTACAATACAAAATTACATATTTGATGAATATGTATCGAGTTCCTATAACCATTAGTTTACGAAGAGATAACAATAATCGCGTTTTTATATGTAGTTTTTTGAATTTTTTTTTTTTTATGCATTTTTGAATGAATTAAAAATGACCTCTGTCTAAGGTATGCAATTCGCTACCTACCGGAAATCGGGTATGACTGCAAAGATCGCGGAGCACCCCTTTTGGTAAAATTCTTGGGTATCATTTTAAAGACCAATACGTTCCTCGTTCCGCTCATAATCTAAAAGACGGGGGAGGGGGAGGGTGACTGCGAAGGGCAGGACACTGGCAGTCGTAAATGTACAACGTCGATTGTTGAGAACTGCACGGGGTGTGCGCGTTATATATATATATATATAAAATCTCCTGGTTATTCTCTTGTCTGCAATCTGCTGCAGTGACTCGCTAGAGGACACCCGTGCCGGGCCGTAACGCTAATCTCGAAATCGTGTTAACAATAAAATCAACGACGGCTACACAGGATTTGTCTTGCGCGCGTTTCCGGGTCCTCCGCCAGACTGCCGCCTATATACATACTCTCATTAAAATGAACTCCGCGGCCGAGGGCTGGGTTAGGGATTTTTTTTATGCTTTCCCTAACGACGACGACGGTGTATAATTACCTATATATCGTGTGTGTGTGTGTGTGTGTGTGTGTCTGTGACGAAGACGAAAAATATCGCGCGAGACATTTATTTTGTTTTTTTTTTTCCGTTTCGACCGAAATACATATACACGTATAGGAAGCGCGTGTAATTCGTCCGCGTGTTTGTTGTTCGCGTCACACACACACACACACACATGTTGAAGATATTAAACCTCTGGAATTATTTCACGTTTTTACGACACTGTGCTCTCGTGTGTCTGGTAGTATTTTTGTATACGCGTATAGATAATAAGCTGAACGTTTCAGACGGCTGCCGGGGGGGATACTTAAATTTCGATAATCCCGCGAGACTCGTTTCCAAATGAAAAATTCCGTAGGTAACAACAATAAAAGCGCTGCGGGTCTTTTGAAATTACAGTAGGACTTACGCGACATCCACACTGCAACACCTCGCGGTTCGATACATTTTTTTCTTTTAGATTCTGAGAGAAACGAGAAGTTTTTTTTTTTTTTGTTATGTCTGTACGCGAAAATTCTACCAGAAGGAGTGCTCCGACCGATCTTTACGGTCACAGTTTGTTTCCGGTAACAACGAATTGCATCTATAGACGGTACTTTAGAGAGGTCATTTTTCGATTTTCTCAAACGCGCCTAAAAATATAACTCAGAAACTACCGAAAAATTATGTAAAAACCGTCGAAATCGATTATCGTAATTTCAAAACTATACTGGGTACAGGAACTTGAAATACTCATCAAATGTGTGTATAACTTTATAATATATTAAGGAAAAAAAAATGTTCAAAAATTTACTTTTAATTTTTGGAATATTAAGCAATTATAGGATTTGAGGTATTTAATTCATAAAAATAATAGCGATAACAATACACACTAAAATGTTAATTCGAGTAATTCACTACATATTCACAACACGCCGCGGCTCGACACGTTTTTAAAAAAAATGTATTATTATAGGTACATATATTTACTAAATACATACATTTTTTTAATACGCGTGACAGTACGTGTGTATAATATTATTGTTGTTGGAAAAAAATCGGTTAATTTTTTTTTTTTTATTTGCTTGACCGTACCGCGCTCTTTTTTCCCGCTTATAGTCTTCGAAGCAATATCGGCCTCGGTCTGCTGTTTAAACCACTCGACGAGGCACATATGGAATGCATATGGTGGATTCGGCTTTATACCGTAGTTTTTGTACGTTCTTCGCGACTTCCTGTCCGCTTTCGTAATTTTCTTCGGGATCACTTTTGTCGAACACTTGTTGAATCCGTAACGCGCAAATGTGGCCCACTGACCGAAAAAAAAGATGTTTGTTAATCGCGAGAGACGTGTAATCGAGTTTCTATATTATGGTATTGTTCTGTACAATATGTTTCATAACGTAGCGTATGTGTGTGAATTTACGTATATATATATATATATGCATACACATATATAGCGCACGATAATATAAATGCGCGAGAAAAGCGAATACCATTAAAAAAAAAAAAAAAATTATTTTTTTTTTTTTTTTGTCTTTTGCATATCTATACACGTATTATTCCTAAAAATATAATTAAATGATTAAGTCGGCCGCCGATAACGCGGTCGTCGAATGCACTTATCAATATATATATAACGAGTATTACAAAAACCGTATATAATACGCGCGCGCCACGTATATTATATTATTATTTATAATATTGTAGAAAAGTTATTCCGAAATAATTTAATTAGCGAACGCTGCTGCTACACTGTCGGGTTGCCAGAAACCGGCGGCGGCGGCGGCGGCGGCGGCGGCGCAAGCTCACAACATGATAATACGTAATATAATCTTATCGGTTTTTCGCTATAACGTGTACAATACACGTAGCTATATACGTGAGAAAAAATACGTACACCGGTGTGTGGTGTTACGGATTTTATTAGGTATTAAAAAACGGTTTTGCTAAATGCGGCGAAAAATTTTGGGGCGAATGCAAATCTTTGTTTTCGTTACTTACTGTATTACATTTATTGTTTGCTACGCGTCGTTTTGCTTCGTATTACGCGCCGTCTCGTTCGTTCTACTGTGTGTATGGCCCCCGCGTAAACCGACCAACCCCTCGATAACCGCGGGTCGTCGTGTCGGGTGAAACGTGCAACACGTGTTCGTGAGAAACAAAAAAAAAAATACACAAAAATTCCACCACCGCCGAACGGCCAACAACAGATTCGGCCCTAATTCCGTGTCGGCGGCAGTCCGCGTACATTATACCCATTCTCCTATGTGCGTATTATAGTAGTTTGTTCCCGCAGTAATAATTTGTATAAATCAACCGAATGCACAATCACCACCACCACCACCACCACGTGTGGCACGCATACAATCCGTAGAAATATTCGTTTTTCCACCCACTTGTGTACACGGATATAATAATATCCATAATAATACGGACCATTTTTTCCCCATCAGTTTCTATACAATTTTTTTTTTTTCTAGAAAAAGATTCAAAACCGTACACGTAGGTAGTCGTAACGCGTTATAATATGTTTTAACACAGCGCTGTAAACGATTTCAAATATTTCGATAACCGTTACCTAATACATTTATGCGTGTGTGTGTGTGTGTGTGTGTGTGTATAAAAAGAGAGATTATTAATGTACGTTGAAAATAATCGTTTTGTTTTCGAGTTAATTGTCGTAAAGAAATAAAATAATATAATTTTTTTTCCTAATCAATTTGAATAATAATAATAATAATAATAATGGTACATTATTGTAGCGCGCTGCGGCGTCTAGCGCTCGCGTTATTGCATCGTGTAAAGCGTGAAGTATTGAAATTGCCTATATAGTCCGCCGGACTTTGGTGTACGTTTTACACGCGTCGTCGGCGGTGATCGTCGATTGCACTGCACCCGCTTATCTCGGCCGCGTGACGTGGACGATTTCACAAGGGTGTTTAAAAAGGTATCTATTTTCGTAAACGATCCGACAGCGTAGGCTAAGAGGTTTTTGTATTTTCTTTGGATCGCGTTCAACGTACGCGACGACCAGGATGCCGCGCGTATATATAAAAGCCTTCGTATCAATCCGACGCGTGCGCGTTAAAAGGATTAAAATAGAGTATAATATCGTTTCACAGTGTATAAAACGCGCTAAAACAAACATCGGTAAAAATATAATCCGTCTTATTATCGTTCGTTTTATTGGTCGTAAATGCCTCTCCCCCGCCCCACCACCACGAGACATTGGCCCGACGCGTAATAATAATCATTGCTTCCACGTTTCGCCGCGCGTATTATATTAAATTTACGTTATTATCAGCTCTCTCCGCGGCGGCGGCGGCTGCAGTAAACGAAGACGACAGGAGATTCGGTCAATTAAAAATTTTTACAGTATTTGTCTTTTATATATTATATATAATAAATACGTGGTGGTGGTGAAGGTCCGTACGCAACCACCGCGTTTCGTATAGCGCAGTGGTTCTCAACCTTTTAAAAACAGCCGCCCCACCCCCTTGCAAACGACTTTTCAACGCTCCCCCAAATGAAAAATCAATAATTATGGTTATGGGGAAAGAGGACAGAGTTAATTGTTGTGAATCTAAAACAAAATGATGTGACCAATAAAAAAAAATAAAAACAGCGTGCTAGAAAAACGTTATGTGTTAAAAAATTATAAATTTTAAGATCAAAAACAATTTAATATTAAAAACGAAAAAGTAGTAAAAAGTAAAAGAGCGGACACTGGTCAGTGAGATAGTTGTGCTTGGTGTTGCAAAGCCAGTTTTTTTTTTATATCGGGTTCGATATTTGTAAGATGAAAGCGCAAGTATTTATATCGAGTCGATTTCTTTTTTTTTTGTTGTGATGAGATCAGTGACAGCCTTACGCTATAATAATTATAGTTTACGTCCAAAATATACTTGCTGCCCCTCTATTGGCCAAAATATACTTACCGCCGCCCTACTGCCCAAAAAAAAGTTCATCGCCTCTCAGCACCACTCCACCGCCCACAGGGGGGCATTATCGCCCCCGTTGAAAACCACTGGTATAGCGTGTATATCGATCGCGTGTAAATAATATTTTATAAATTCGTTTAATACGGCGCACGCAGGGCCGGCCTTAGATGTTTCGCCGCCCTAGGCGAATCTATTTCACGTTGCCCCTCGAGGGCTTATTTTAGGCGGGTGATAGTAGGGGCGTTCGCCTCCCCTTCATAACCATAAAATCTGCATTAAAAATACATAAATCGTATACGGTGTATGATAATTTTATTACTTCAGATTTCGGCTCATTATAAAATTGCCGCCCCTAAACCGGTGCCGCCCTAGGCGGCTGTCTACTTTGCTATGGCGTTGGACCGGCCCTGGGCGCGCGTGTGTATCGTTTTGAACTGTAATATAACGTTGTTGTATGGCGCGCAGCATTATACACACACACACACACACACACACAACCGGACTAGAAGAAATTCAATAATAATAATAATAAGACGACGACGAGAGTCTGGTATGTACGGCCGTATATAGAAAAAAAAAAAAAAATGTGTGTACATTTTACACAATAAAAACGATATTAATACTACTACACTACTAACAATATTGTGTATAGACCGTGGCGGTGTATACGAGAGGTAGGTATCGCGGGCGCGTTTCTCGAAACGTTCGCCAGATGTGTCATCCGCGTCTCCTCGGCCATGTTGCAGTTTCTTCGAAACAAAAAAGCCTTTGTTCTATATAAAGTTTGTGTGTGTGTGTGTGTGTGTGTGTGTGAGCGCGCAAATGCACATTAGCAGTAAAAATTGTGTTCGTATGCGTTGTTGAAACCATACAAAAACGTATACGATATACACAGTGTGCGTGGGAGGCTTCGGACGGGAAGAACGCGCGCATATAAACCGTGACTAAACCGCTTTTTTTTTTCCCAAACACACACACACACACATTTTTTTCGTCCCTCTCCCCACCATCCCCCCTCCGGTCTCCTTTCAAACACTATTTTTATCCAAACGCGCGCCGGCCGCCGTCGTCGAGCCGTGTCCGCGGTATAGAATTGTTTCTCTGAAGTCCGTGTATATACATACGCGCTGTATACGCGATAGTATTTATGACAAATTCGTTTTAAATCCGCTTCCGGTCTGCTATTGCTACTGTTACTGCGTTCTGTTGCAGCCTCCTTTTCACTGTCGGATGACCAGAGAGAGAGAGAGAGAGAGAATAGTATAGGGGGAAAAAAAACGATACCAATAATAAAAATAATAATCCGTGCACAAACGAACAATATTCGCGTTTAAACACTAAACTATACACACATAATATTATTTGTACTGCGAGAGACATTTCGGTGTGTCTGTCTGAGTCGGTTTTTTTTTTCTTAACGCGTCAGAAAATTAATCGTTTTTTATGACAATACGCCCGGCGTCGTCGTATCGTATAATATTTTATAACGTCGTCGTACGTATATGTATACATATACACACTGCAGTAGTCACACGTTCGAGTGTCGTAACACCACTCGATCGGCGCGACGGTGTAATAATTACAACCGAATTAAAAATATTATATAGGTACTACTACGGGTGTGCAGTACTTGTGCGGTGCAGTAAATTTTTTTTAATATAATTATTACGTTGAATAAAGAAAAATAAAGGGGGAGAGGAAACGGGTTAACCGATACGACGATGAGAATAAGCGCGCGATACTCGTTTATTTTTTGGGCGTCGGTTTTTTTATTTTAGGAATTCAAATTTTTTCCCGGACTAGATACAGATAGTTTCTATGACAAAAATATAATATTATCTAAGAACTCGCCGGTTTTTTCAAATGCAACAACAACGTATAGGTCGTGTTAATTTAACACGCACGAATTCATAAATATATTCGTATTGAATTGTATATTATTACTATTATTATTATTATTTAACCCTTAACTGGTGATTTGAGAGGAGGAGGAGGAGAAGGTCTTACGGATCCATTCACGTTTTATTTTCCGACGGAATTTTCCGTTTAACTGATTTTTCATCGTACTTTTTGTCCGGTAATTTTAGATGAGATATCGAACATCGCAATAACGACGAATTATTTCGCTTTCGCTTAATTGAAAATCTCATAAGAAAATTTAAACGCACACGAAGTTTATTTGAAAACGTATTGCTTATTTGGTGAAATTTGAAAATATAAATTTTTAATTACACTTTTTAGAATATTAATTTCACCGAATTAAAATGTTTTGATGTGCAAATTTAACATTTAATGATTTTTTTTTTACGTCATTGCGAACAAAAATCAATATAACAGACATATAAAAATTGGTTCCGTTAGACCCTCCCCGTCCGTCCGTATCAGTCATTGGAAAATTTTCTTACCTCACCAGTTAAGCGTTAACAATAATTTATTGAAATATCCGACGAGTATACACAGTGTAAATAATGTGAAACGATTAAATTTATTACTTTTACGTGTTTGTACGCATAATATACGAATCATATTTTTTTTTTTTTTGCTTAAAACGTTTAAATTTTTGAATATATATATATAATTGACTTTAAGAATTTGTAAATAATTTGTTGGCACTTGTTACTAGAAAAGTGGAAAAACAAAATAATTTTTATTTAAAGTTTAAAACGTCTCGTATTACAATAAAATTCATTACGATCCTATAAATACATAAACTTGTATACCCCCCCCCCACACACACACACAAATAAACTCAATATTTTATTTGTTATCGCCTATAGAATACAATAATAATAATAATAATATCGTCGTAAATATACGTGCTCGTTCGAGTCGACTGTACAGATCAAACCAATTAGGTGGTTATCACAACCGCCGCCGGTTTTTTTTAACTCGACTCCGCGCGGTATAATACCCGCGTACAACGTTTTAATACGCGTGTTTTGAATATTTAATTAGTGTTTGTTGCCCCCGCCGTTCTGTAACGACTCTGTATAATTCTTATAGTGCGCTCGTTATGAATTATTATTGTGTTGCTTGCGGGTACTTGCAGTAAGAGAGGGTGAAAACGTCGTTTGTTTTCAAATCGATTTGTGTGTTACGCGCGTAATAACTCGTTTCTCAGTCACGTCGCGTATCCGATCGGATTGCAATATTATCAATGTACGAATATTATGTTCGTATATAGCTGAAATATTATGGGATGTGCGGTAAAAACGGGGTGCCGAACCGGTGCGCTGTGTGTTATTGATTTTATCGCGTTAATTATTTGGTAAAACGCGACAAATAAAACGGCGTTTAAATAGATACGTACGTGTACGGGTGCCGGTGTTCGAGATGATAGTGTACGCGTTTAGTTTTTTAGTTTCTCTGTTGTTAAGCGAGGAAAAAATTAAAACAATAAAAAAAAAACCATAAAACGCGCCAAGACCATTGTTTTTTTTTCTCTCTAAGCTACTGTCGAACGCGCGTGCTGCTGTATTGTCTCCTCGAACTAATCGTTTCGCTCGTTATTCGTTTGTGCGTGACCCTCTCGAAGAACGGGTTTGTTCTCTTGAAAAAAAAAAAAGACACACACCGCATCTCATAATTACACCTATTTACTCGTATACATATACCGCACGCGCGTGCGTACCGTAATACGTGTAAAAGTATTGTCGCCGTTCGCAAGTCGTCGCCGGGTAAAATATACTTTTCGTGTTTTATTTTCTCGTTGTTAATTTTTTTTTTTTTTTCCTCCCCCGACTTGAATCCTTTTTATCCACGTTAAAAATAACTCTCCTGTTCGAGAACTATACACACACACACACACACACACACGTCTCGTGTTACGCGTATAGGCTGAGTCTCGACGGACAATTAACTCGAGACTGACGAAAAGGTTAAGTCGTCGTCATGCGGTCGGTACGGATCATTTGATATACAGTCGTCTCATCCGTTTGCAACACGGGGTGGGTATAATATACGCGAGTTCTTCCTATCTTTTTATCTCGCATCGAACGACGACGGGTTATCTGCTCCGTATCATCTACAAACGATTTTTCTCTTTATATATATTTATATATTTATATACTCCTTGACAATTTTGTGTCACCCGCATTTTTATTTTATTTTTTTTAATCAGTATTTTTCATCGTATAATATATTCTTCTTCTTCTTCTTCTTCTATTAATCCCTTTCGTTTTACTGAGGACTTTTTTTTTATATATACTCCTATATATATAATTGGTGCTCTTCATATTTGATTTTTTTTTTCTTCTTACAATCGATACAATATATAATATAGAGACGGAATAGCGCACACATTTATACGTGTATTAATAATTCCCCCCCCCCCCAGAAAAAAAACACAAGGAAAACGGCGCGGTGTTGTTCAAACGGCGTAATGTTTGCGGACCATTTACAATAATAATAATAATAATAATAACAATAGACATCAAAGCGTGTGTGTGTGTGTGTGTGTGTGTGTTCATTGTCATCACCGGGACAATACGCGGTAATCAGCTGAGAGTGCACTCATAAATAGTCGACGACCAATTGCTCTGATTTTATACACACACACACACACATATTATGTATCTCGATTATTTCCGGTGACGAGAGTACTGTATACCAAACGATTCCCATTTCGCAGTGTTTCGCCTTTCGATAATATTATCGCATCCATACACGCCGAGGACCAAAAACATCGTTTTTAAGGTCGATTCACACATATCGGTCACGAGACAGTGACGTCCCCGAGTCGGCGGGTCACAGCCGATTCAAAAGATTTTAGAATTTAGTAAGGAATTTAGCGTTTTAAAAGAAAAAAGTCCTGAACTCGTCGTACTTTTTAGAGTTACACAATATATTATGTACACGCGTTTTTCAGGACGAATTTCGCGCTGAAAACAGAGCTTATTCGCACGTCGTTGAAATCGAATCGTTTCGTGGTTTTATTTTCACTTTTCGAAACACGATCGTCGATATGCGAATATATTCGTTTAATAACGTCGGCCGTTCGAGTGTGTAACGCAACGAAATATAATATAACGCCGTGCTGCGAACGATAACTACTCTTAAAACGTATTATGTTTTGTAATGGGTGCAGCAGTGGTTACAATAGGATTTAGCTCTCGGAGTGTTTGCATATAATAATTATAATACTGATCGACTCCGGTGTATATGTGTGTGATAGCAGATAACGAGTGTAATAATCGCGATTTATTTTATTTTATTTTTTTGTTTTAATTCACGAACAAATATATTTTTATATTGTGCGCCGCTGCACGGTTTTTGATATACCCCTTGTCCGTGACTCGAGACCATACGTGAAATGTATGAACATTTCGCGACTTGTCGAGTGTCAATATTTCGAATGCCGTATAAAAATACATTCTCGGGAACATGACAACACCGATCGTCTCGTGGTCGTATAAAAAAGTATTGCAGTAAAAACTAAAGAAATCTATTATTTTTTTTTTCGATTTATATATACTTTTTGCCGGTTTTTTTTTTCTTTTTTGTCGAAATGTTTGACAATTTATATGACGTCCGTTCGTTAATTCTTTCTGTATATTACACACACACGCACATGTATCCGTTTCCTCGCTGGCGGTTAAATCGATCGTATATATTATATTTCACGTATACGCGCTATTATGATGTGTGTGTTCTCAAACAGCGATTATAGCACATAAATATATAGTCGGTTTATCATTCAGCAGACGGTTCGCATTTGCTTTTTGATGGAAACAAAACACACGCACAATAATACGTATGTGTGTATAAAAAGAGTTTTTCGCGTTACACTTTGAGAAAGAAATGTCGCCCCAATGCCATTACGTACGTACGGGCTTTACCAGTACAGAATCCGACAATGAATAATGGATGATAACACTATAGGTATATGTATACGCGCTATATCGCGAGCGTTTTTGTTTCCTTTGCAAAGAAAAATAAAATAACTTTTTCCACGTTCCCGGACCATCGCGACTCCTGTACACTATATATATATATATATATATATATATATATATATATATATATAATACAAATCGTGCTATACGTAATACTTACATATATATAAGAAAGAAAGAAAAAAAGCAAAAAAATCGGTTCCTGTTAGTGTTTTTCAATATTGGCGGAGCGTCGTGTGTGTGTGTGTGTGTGTGTACACAAGAGTCGGATACTTTCGGATGATTTGTTGTGTGGGGCGAGATATATAAACACTCGACCGTTTACCGGATCATTTGTCATCGACAAAAAGCGAGAGAGGAAAAAATACGGCGGCTCTTGTAAAAAGCTTCGCGGACGTGTAAAAAGAATAATAATAACGAGAATATGGCTCGGAAAAAGAAAAGAGGGCAATCGACAAATATATATATATATATATATACATATAGTGTCGGTGCGGTTTATTTATTATATACGTTTTTTTTTTTCCGCGCCACTGTATTTATATTGTCTCGACGCCTTTAGATATTGTACACGGTGTGTTCAAGTGAATGCTCCTTATAAAAAAAAAAAAAAAATTTATAAAAACCCCTTCGTTTTACACTATATATATATAATACTTGCTGTTGTATTTTTCGACTTCCGCACACTGTTATAATATAATAATATATTAATTCTCGCGACGACCCGAACGCGACCTGCACGTTGACATTATAATTTATTGTTACACGCGTAATCATATTATAAAATTCCATTCCCCGGTCCTGTGTTATTTGGCAAAAAGTATTGACAACAAAACGTTGTTGTGAATTTTTAACAGCGATTATTCGCTCCAACTGTACCGTTTTCATTACTGCGGTATGTTTTTAAAAAAAAATTTTTTTTATTAATTTATCCGTTTTTTCCTTTTTAAAACTTTCGTCGAATTTTCATCGGACTTGTGGGCAAAACGCTCGGGCGCGCTCTGCCTGTGTTTATTACAATATAACTGTTCTTCTAACATTATATACGTATCGATAGTGTATTTTTTTTTTCTTTTCGCGCGTCATATACAAAAAAAAAAAATAATAATAATAATAATCCGTACATATTATATTATTATAAATATTATTTGCGCTTTGTTTGTCCGGCGTGATGGAAATTCACGATATAGAGCCTATAAAATCGTATAAAACGCTTTGCAACGTTTATTTACAAGTAATATTACCTATTTTATATATATATTATACACGCAGTGTGTTTGCGTATACGCGATGGAAAAAGAATAAATACTTTTTACGCGTATAGGTGAATAATAACGTTTGTCGAAAAGAAGAAATCGCTTGCATTGAAATTCGCACACGGCAGAGCCGTAACACGTCGAAAAACACGGACGTCCGTAACATATTTCGTTATTTTTTCCCCACAGCCACCGCCGCCGCCGCCGCCGTTTCTTAATAACTACTTTGACGCCTCATTGTGTATGTAAAATATATATAATGGACGACGAATTTCCGTTGTTTCTGTGTCACCTTATTTTCTGGCCACATATAGTCGTTTTCCACAGCTCATTTCGGTATTATTCGATGTATTATTATTATTATTATTATTATTATTATTATTATTATTATTATTATTATTATTATTATTATTATTATTATTATTATTATTATTATTATTATTATTATTATTATTATTATTATTATTATTATTATTATTATAAATGCGTATATAGTTTCTAATAATTTGTTGAAACGATATTATATAAACTGTATTATACGAAATAACTATGAAATATATACACTCGTATTATCATCATATACGTTCTGCGTGTTCTGTTTTTCTCGTTTTTCTTACGTAACAAAAATGATGGGTATAAAAAATAATTGTTGTTAAAAGTGTTGAGAAATGCTGCAGTTGATAGAGAATTTCGAAAAAAAAAGATAACTCGATATAAAAAAAAAAAAATCATACGTTTTTGTTTCGGAAAAAACGTCAAAAATGTTTTATATATTTTATAATACTGCAGCACATAATAATATCATCTACGACACACGGCCGTTTAATACGCTATTTTAATCGAAATTTTTTTATTATTATTATTTATTTATTCTACACTCGTATTTATTGCACTGTTTTTTAAGCACTCGCCGCGGCGGCGAGAGTAAGTGTATTGCTGTAATACGTATGTGTATTATTAAATTACCCGTCGTGTGTATATCTAATTCTTTTCGCCGTTCGATAACATACACGTAGAAAACGTATTAAATATTTTATTTGAATTTATTCGATAATTTGGCTTAGTATATCTTGTACACGCACGCACCTACACCGAAGACTACGGCCGAGTGATGAGTATAATATATGTGTTTAAAAAGAAAACGAAAAAAAAATTATATATTTATATAGGTATTTTGATGAAATAATATTATAATAACGCGCGCGCGCGCGCGCGGTATGCGAATATATAATAATAATATGTGCAATTGGTCTGTTCGAAATATTTATTTGTTTTGTCCGTTTACTGCGGCACGGGGAGTAACGACGCTTTGAGCTTCTTCTTATTTTATTAACGACGACGCAGTTGTTGTTTCAATATTTCTTTACGCAAAACGCGAATATTTATTAATATAATATATAGACAAATACAAAACACGAATAATACGTATAATATTATATTACAGAAGGGGTGGGGGAGTTGGAAAATAATCGACTATATAGAGACGACAAGCTTTCAAAATGATTAGAAAAGCGTATAAAAAAAAAAAATTATTATTATTATAAAGAGCGAAACCCGTTTGAACTATTTTTTTTTTTTTACAATATTATGGGCGTTCTTTCAATCGGTAGATTATATACTCTCGCATTTCCTTCTGTCAACGACTGCGCATTTTTGTTGACCCCCCGACATGATGTGCGGTGACGTTATACACAAAACAGTCTCTCTCTCTCTCTCTCTTTTTCTGTCTATGTTCGTTAAACGTAATGTGAAAAAAAACAGTGGCTTCATTCAACGGGGGAACCTGGTCCGTTTTTTTCTTCTTTTACGTAACTATAAGTATATATATATACATATATTTTTTTTTTTTTTTAATCTTCATACGTAATAATATAATAATGTTGTTATCGCAGTTCGTTACCGCTGAGCCAAAGAATCACCCCGACTTATGTATAAACGTGTATACGGTGCGCGCATATTGTTTTGCGGGTTAACACACACACGGGAGAACGTTTCGCAAAAGTCTTCAAAAGAATACAGTGCACCGCGTATGTAATATATTCTGTGTGTGTGTGTGTATAGGTGTACCTGTATACGAATTAAACGAGCGCGCGAGTTTTTTTTTTTTTTTTGTACCGAATTTAAACAATAAACAAACAAACGTCATCAAAGGGACGGAATTATAGGAGGGGGAGGATTTTTGTTGTTTTTATCCCGTCGTTCTCTGTGTGTGCTTTTTTTTTTTTTTGGTTTTAAAATTCATTCGGTAAACGGTTCGTTGAACCGCACGTGGACGACGACACACGCCAGTGGTACAGAGAGAGAGAGAGAGAGAGAGAATATATTGTTTACGCGTAGTGGTTTTTTTTTTTTTATAATATACACACGGCGCGCGCGCGCCCGCGAGTAGTTTAAATAACTCGGAGAAATTTTTAATGGAACGACCGCGGTTGTTTTATGTATAATACGTACGAGCGCGTATAAACATTTCCGTGTTTGGGTTTGTTGTTGTGCGCGTGTATTATTAGTTATTAGAACAGAACAATGGCGACGAACGATTTGTACCAGCGGCGGCGTTATTGGAAAACCGTAAAAAAAAAAAATCATCAGAAAAACGCCGCGTGTATTAAAAAAAAAATTTTATTCAACCGTTTCCACTTGCGCGGTAGGTACCGTCGCATCCCTAACGAAACTGGATTAGCGAAATTTCGATTTGCCATCGATACAATATTATAATCCATTATTTTACACACATTTTTTATAGTACAAGATTGTTTAAAGTCACATGCGGGGAAAAAAAATGTAAGATTTTTATAATTTTTCCGACCGTCTCGGATGTGCGTGTTCTCGTGAATTCGTTTTCCTTTTCTTAGACGTCCCATAGTCGTCGATCGGCCGTCGCGCATATCGTAAGTTTTATTCGTTTTTCAAACGAAATTCGACGACAAAATTATTCGTCTGAATATTTCAAGTGTTTCGTAATCACGAGACTTTTTTTTTTCGTCAAACACATTATATTTGACTTTTTTTTTGTAAAATTCATTTCAAGATTTTCCCGGCGGATCCGGACTGATTTTACACTCGTATATATTTGGATACAATTTAATATATTTTCTAAATTCTAAATCATCGATGTTTTTGATGCCGTTGTTTTTTTTTTCTACTTTAATTATTATACTTTCCGCGTTTCACTAATGAGATTACGTTTTTTCTTATAAATTTTATTTTGTAGACGCGTCTACGACGACGACGACGACGACGATTATCGCTGTGTGTTATGCAAAATACGGCTTTCGCGTACTTACTATATTTTACAATAATATATACTCGGTCGCGGTACATTCTGTCGATAAGTAAATAAAAGCTGCCGACAATTTTATAGCACGTAATATACATTTTAATATTTTTTTTTTAGGCGTTCCGCTTCGGTATATACTCATTCACCTGCAATCATCCAGTAAATTTGCCGACGATAATTTCTCAGTATTTTATTTACGGTCCCGCTTTTTTATATACGCGCGCATAATTTATATCGGAGTTTAAAAAAAAAAAAAATTTCAATATACGCAAAATCAATCCAAACGACGACATTAGCGTATTTTCGTTATTTTTTTATTACAATAAAATCCGTTGCCTGCATACGTATAACTGTGTGTACTACGCGGAGAGCGGTCTTACGCGATGAGCTTTTCAACCCTCGGCGCAGAAGAAATACCAATATATAAGAGTTACGGTACTACTATATAGAGGTACTGTTTATATATTATGTAGGTACCTTGTGAAATCACGTCGCACCGCGCCTTAAACGGATCGTATGTGTGAGAATCGGTGTAATTATGTTATTACATATTGCTCGAACGTAGCGACTTATTACACGTCTCTTACGTACTTGTATTCAATAAATATTAATAGGTTATATAGCAGCTTATTATAGGAGGTTCCTAAATGTACGACGACGACGAACAGCACCCGCGTCGACCAGTAAGACGTACGTACAATTATTGTACATATGTGCGTCGTCGTATATTCAGGAAATAAAGTCTATTTCCTGCGCGCCATATCTTATATAATATCATTATGAAATGCGCGAGAACGTCGCGAAAAACCGTCCTGCAATGCCTCTTTCGATCGTCCTCCGTCTGCTGCGTTTATATGTGCGCGCGTGTGCGCAAGGAACAGGCGAGTTGTTGTTGTAAACTGTAGTTCGAATTAAATTAATTCTAAAAAAAAAAAATAATAATAATAATTAACTTGTAGTCAAAAGTTCATTTTGAAAATTGAGGGTGAAAAAACGTAACAATCGCGTTACGAGTTGTATTTATTATTATTATTATTATTATTTAAAAAAGAAAGTAATAATAACTATAGAAATAGTTTAAAAAAAATGGCATCACGAAAATGCGCTAGTATTTGGTTGTATAGAACGACATTTTACTTTCCCGAAATAATTAACCGTAATTTTAATCCGTCGTGTTAATTGATATGAAAAATAATTACTTCACACTTAACTTTTCAATACTTATATACTTGGTGTGAAATCTTTGTGGTTTTTTTTCCATATAATATACGGAAATCGGACCGACGATGATGGATTATACGAATTTTCCTATTATTTATCGCGTAAATTACGAGTATTTGGCGGAACGCAATTGAGAAATATTTTTACCGGAGCTGGTTGTATTTATAATCTCTTATAATATAATTTGATTTCTCTGATATTATTATTTTTTTTTAAATAATAACTTTATTTAAATATTGACTTTATGAACAAATTGCGTGTGAACCGTTTTCCTTTTGCCCATAAAAAAACATATTCACAAAAATGTAGTCATATATTCTCAAACGCCTATAATCTTTAACGTAATATAATATAATATTCTTTTAATCATAAAATACGTTTTTTTTTCTCCCCCGTCAAATTCTTGTATGGTTCGTGTGCCGTATAAAGACGTGTTATCCCTATTGAAAACCGCTTAGACGAATACGTAAATTATTGGTAAAAATCCGACATCTAATCATTATCACGCGTTCGATACACAATAATGTAATACGCATATATAATAATAATAATAATAATAGAAATAAATCCGGCAAACGCGCTGATAAAATACTAATACTACGGCAGAGGAGGAGGAATATTGTAAGCGCGCGTCTAACGTGGTTTGCTGATTTCGTTAACCTGGCATATTAATGGTTATGTTTATCGTTCCTATATAGAGACGCCGCGAAATGTTCAAACGATATTCACTCTACTTATAAAAAAATCGTAACTTTTTTTTTTGTCCGTCAAAATTAGTACAACATATTGTCAACGTCAATTTAAAACCCCTAACGAGTATTACAATAAGATAAAACGGAATTTCGTAATAAAAAGCATACAAATAACGGGTGCAATATATCGTTTTCAAGATATATTATGTAATCGAGTGTGTGTGACGGTGAAAATATTAAGAAGAGGGTAAAAAAAACCAACGTTTGTCGTCTGAATCGCAATACATTCACCAGAGTGTGCCTGTGTTTATATATAAAGTTATACGAGTTATGTGTGTGTGTGTGTGTGTGTGTGCTACAAATAATAATATTAATACAATATCGCTATGTATTGAAACGATTAAAAAAAAAAAGAGAGACGGTGTACGCGCGCGGTGACGAAAGAATACTGCGGTGCGTGTGCGCGACTGCGATAGCGGCTGAAAAGGCGGTGTGTGCGTAGTGGACGAGAGCAAAAAATGTGTGTCTTGTTGTCAAAAAAAAAAAATTATATATATACGAAAATATAAAAAAAAAAATGTTTTTCGAAAAACTTTGCGTTATGTGTGTGTGTGTGTATTTATTTATTATCTTAATCGTATAAATATATTTAATTATTAAGGGCAATAAGAGGTCTCGTTAAAACTCAAATTATGTACTTGCACCTATACGTCGTGTGTGCAGTGCGCGCGCGCGCGAAAGACAAGAGAATATTGACAAAAAAAATTTCCGAATTATATTTACGAAGTGTGTGAGAGAATCATTGCGGCGCGTAGTCGTCATTTATTATTATAATTTTTTTCTTTTATATACGTACTAAAATAATCGTCAATAAATTCAATAAAAATAATAATAATAATAAAAAAATAACAATGATTTTGATACTCTCGTTTATGTATACATATAAGCGTTGTAATCTATTCCAATTGGTGTTTTGTTAGATTCGAGTCTGCCGTATAGTGTTATCGGACCACGTTGGCTCGAACCGATAACCTCGCGCGCGCTGTTAAAAAAATGTTCAGTATTTGTAAGCACACACACACACACACACACACACACGTGTATGTGTATGTGTGTGTGTATATATAAGTTTTTATTATTATTATTATTATTATTATTATTATTATTATTATTATTATTATTATTATTATTATTATTATTATTATTATTATTATTATTGTTTTATCATTCCCGCTCGTATAACTTAAGTACGAGGAGAAAAAACAAATTTTTTTTTTACCATTTTCCCCTTGTCCTTCCCCCGTCGATAACGCTTAGTAGTAGTAGTAGTAGTAGTAGTTGTAGTAACAGTAGTAATAGTAGTACCTAGTCATTCGTTGTGTCGTATACGCATCTATTTTAATAATTCAAATTCGCCGCCGTCGCGTCGATGTTCGTATATAATATATGTATTATTACGACGTGTGCGGTGTATATCGGGAAACAATTATATAAAAAAATATACATATGTACTTGACGAATATAGATTTTCATTTTTTTTAATTTTTGTGCCAGATTAGTCGGTTAAGATTTCGCGGATTTCGCGAACGATGTACTTAAACGCGTAGATATAATATATGCGGCGGAATCGTTGCTGTGTATTTTCTTCGCGTTTTTTTTTTAACTTTCTTTTTATCTCGTCATTCACATTAATTTGTATTATTATATAAAAAATGTATATTTAACCCCTCACCCTGTCGAATTTTCTTTGCACAAATATGGTGTTATACTCGTCGTCGGTAGTATTTTTTTCTTTTTGTAGTGTTAAGTGAAAACGCGTATTTACATATACGTTAGGACATTTTGACCTCTAACGCGATCGTTACGCAAACCGCGCGGGTATTGTTTGTAACCTTCTTCGCTCCGTCGAGTCGGGAAAAAGTAAAAAAAAAATACACTCACACGTCGTATATAACGCCGTAATTATCGCGAGAATCGAAAACAATGTCGTCGGGAGGGAAAAAAACGAAGAAATCAATAATAATAATAATAATAATAAAATAAAAAAAGGTATATAAAGATTAAAAAAAAAAAAAAACGCGTGCCTATTATAATATACATAGGTACGTCTCGTCGTGTATACGCAATAGGCGTGCAGTAGTTATTGTGCGCGTATTTGCCGGGCGAGTGCGAGTGATCGCAGCCGCGGTCGGTGCGACTGGGTCGTGGAGGGAGGGAGGGGGGAGAAGACCGATGAG
This sequence comes from Slavum lentiscoides, assembly GCA_032441835.1. Classification (NCBI taxonomy): domain Eukaryota; kingdom Metazoa; phylum Arthropoda; class Insecta; order Hemiptera; family Aphididae; genus Slavum; species Slavum lentiscoides. Next base: position 9,440,502 of record CM063722.1, read on the forward strand.
TGAGTGAGCGAGCGAGTGAGAACGAATACCATTCCGTACGGAACGTTTCGAGAGCGACACGTGAAAATTCAATAATGGCGCGCTATTGCCCTGCGCCCCGACATAAACGAATGTGCGTGTTATAATGTATTTGTTCGGAACGGAATGAGCGACGGAGAAGGAGGAGAAGCGCGCAAAAGTCTTACGTATATATATTATATTATATATAATAATAATAATAATTTTTGTCGCGTTCAGCCATATTTTCTTCTTCATTTTATCAAAAAAAAATTCATCGGGAAAAAAAAAATCGTTTATTGATTATATTATAAATAAATATGCGCGTGCGTAATTTTTTTTTTTTTCTTGCATTTTTTTTTTTTCGTACGATTTCCGCGTGCGCACGACAAAATATTCAGATATTGCGCGCGTCGCACACGCAGAGTGATGGCCGCGAGGCGCACACCACCTCCCACGAATTTTTATTTCGTTTCGTCTCCGTCCCCCCCTGCCCCCTGTCCCCTCCTTCCAACGTTTACTCGGAACGCGGAGCACCATCGCCACGCGCCGTCTCCGGTTAAAATGATAATATTATATGAAATACAACCATGAAAAAAATAAAAAATAAAAAATTAGAATATCACACACACACACACAATAAATATTTAATGACACAACGTATACGCGCGCGCAATGCAGCAATAACGTGAACAATATTGTTATTATTAGAGATTTTTATGTTTTTACATAATGTTTACTTAAGAGTATTTCACCGCTCCCAATAGACGAGCTTTATCGACGATTCTTTTTTCCTGTGAACCGATATAAAAATCGGTTTTAGCGCGTAAAAAAAAGCATATTTCAAGGTTACGGAGAATATATTTTGTGCAAAACGTGATACGTTTTATATTGAGGTTTAATTCGAACATTTTACAACCCCCCCGCCATAATGATTTATAAGAAGAATAAAAAATGCAAAAATAATTGTGACTTCCGTCAGTTTCTAATCTATGGACACTACGATTAGACGCGGTTTAATCCGTTCGACTCGAAGGCGCTATATCGATATTATTTAGTAAATTAATTTTTTTTTTTTTTAGATTCTGAGCGGAGCGATGAATCTATTGTTTTTACAATGATGTTTATTTTTTTTTTTTTTTCTATCCTGTGTACAGATTTTCGACCAGAAGGAGTGCTCCGATCTCTTCGGTCACTGCCCGTTTCCGGCATCTAGTTAGTATTTTAGAGAGATCATTTTTCGATTTTCTCAAAAGCGCCTAAAAATGTAACTGAAAAACGCTAAAAATGCAATTTCGTCTTAATCGATTGTTGTTTATTTTTTCGTAATTTTGAAACTAATAGTCGTAGAAACGTGAAATTTTCACCAAATATTTAACTTTAGACTGTATTTACGAGAAAAGTAAGCTCCGCTCAGAATCGTTTTATCGAATGCAGTGACTATTATCATTGCTTTCAAATTTAAAACAAAAACAAAACTCTAAAATCTTTATCCGAGTAAATTTACTCAAGCGATATCCACAACACCTCGGGGCTCGTTATCTTTTCTTTTTTTTGAAAGTAAAATATACAATATACGCATCACCGAGTTTAGATTGAATACGGCTGTTTAAGTAATATTTTTGTAGATTAGGATTTATTTAACTGTCCTATAATTCATATATTAATAATTCATAAATTGTTACTTTTATTTGGTTTTTTTTTTTTCTCAGTATTTAATATACATTTTTATGAATCTTCATATATTTACCCAAAAAAAGAATATTTATGCGTGTAAAAGATAATAAATACCGACTATTGTTAAATACACTCCTCCAACACCGTGTTAGTTAACAATTTGTTTACATTTAACATCTGGTCAAATCATTTAAGTTTCACCATTATATTATTATTATTGTTAAATTCTATTTGTTAAGTAACAAAATTTTAGTTGGATTACCAAAACGGTTACCTTGATTCTAACGTTCTCATTGGTTATCACGAAATGTGATAACTGATAAGTGATAATATAATATTAAAAATAGGCGATTATAACCTTATGTACTGCCGATTAAATTTTAACAAGCCGATTTCCGGCGGTTAACTTAACAACGTGTTAAGGTTAACAAATCTCGGTGAAACCTAATTTTCACTAACTATAATTATTGTTAAATACAATTATTAAAAAAAAAAAAACGTTAAATCTTTAACAAATGTTGGTGAAACCGGCCTTATAGATTATAGAGCATAAAAAACGTCTTATTTTTAGGATTTTTATCGCGTAATATAATATAACTCCCGGTGTTTATAATTATTATTAAATATTTTTTGGACGCGAGTCGCGCGTGTATATTTTCGCCGAAGCCGGCAAATTTCTGACAAAACAGAACTTATTTTATTATATTATGTGTTCAATAATAGTATGTCGACTCGCGCGCGTGTGGGAAGATGAGCAAACACGTGTATGCGTATGTGTGTGTGGCGGATAATTTCAAGTATTTTTTTAAATCTTTCCGGTTAGAAAAAAAAAAAAATCATATTTACGATTTCTGTCACCTTTGCGCGTCGTATACTCCTAATCATTTTTTTTTTGTTCTTCGTCTATAGTTTATTCGTTTTAAGTGTTTTTTTTTTTTAACTTAAATTTTTTTTTTTACTTCTTTTTTTTATCGCGTTTTTAAATACGATTCTATATAGGATGTACGCGAAAAATTAATTATTTTAATGTACGGACGTACCGCTGGAATAAAACATAATTTTTGGCTAAAACCCGACCGTCGAAGCATTGGTAAAATGACATTATGGCTTGCAGTTAGGTATACGGTCGACAAAGAAAAGGCGTAAAATATTCTGAATTTAATTCGAACGTTACACGCGCGTTAAAAACTGCGTTCTGTGTCCGCGTTAAATACACACACACACACACAGACATTTATTTTCCAAAATGAATTTCAAATCCGGGCATTTGTTAAATAAAAACATTTTATTTCCGTCGTTTCCACACCAACGACGAGAGAAGTGTACATCGAGCCGCTCGACGGCCTAATATAATAATAAATAACGAGCGTTATAACTTATATGTCATTTGTTCGACAACATGCATAATATGTATTATTATTATTATTATTATTATTATTATTATTATTATTATTATTATTATTATTATTATTATTATTATTATTATTATTATTATTATTATTATTATTATTATTATTATTATTATTTAAATGTGAATCGGGTTTGACCCGGTTTTCACACCCTGCATCGGGCCTAGGCCAAGACACAGGGGCTTCGACGTTTATGTCCATTTGGCATTCGTTCACGTTGTCTCTCTCTATATTACATCAATGTTTAGGAACTTCCTAACTGTATGTACTGTGTTTATAATTGTCGCTTTTTGCAGTGTAACATATGTATTTTGATGCATTGCCTAATTATTATTTCTATTATTTATATTGATAACAGGAACGATTTGGTTGAATGAACAGAACGAAATAATATTCTTATCTACAAACCGCTATATAATAACGTGTTCTCGATACTTATGAATGAGCCTCCGCGTTGTCGCGTTATAAAAAAAAATGCAGCTGTTACGTTCGAAAAAGTATAATACGGTTTCGCTAGCCCCCCTTAAGTACGATATATATTTTTTTTTTTGTCGCCATAGACTTGAGAAATTAATATGAATTTGTACGAATTTAGTTTTGAAGGAATACGCTGTTATTGTATTCTATATACATAATGTAAAACCGGATTTTATTTTATTATTTATAAACCCACCTATAGTTGTTCGGAACTATTACCGAATATTTTCAAATAGCCGTTATTCTTTTCGCGAATTTAACAATATTAACGACGCGATTTGTTAAAAAATATTTTTGTTCTTTTTTTTTTATTTAATAACATTACACGGATGATTTAAACTCTAAAATATAATGTCTTACGTTTACCCCGTTGTGCGATATAAATTATATAATACGCATAACAGTGGAAACGATTTCGACTATATACGAATTATAATACAATTATTCGAACAAAAATGTTATTTCCTTATCGGTCCACGATTCACGGGGTGTTTATTTTTTTAATTTGTTTGTTTTTTATTAATAACGTACGCGTGTCTAACGCATCAAAGAATTCGATAATAATAATAATAATATATTAAAATAATGTCGATTTTGTTGCGCAGTGTAATGTCATCGAAACGTAAATCGCCGCCGTCCAAATTGCTGGAAAACGCTACGATAGTGCCGGACGCGACAACGACGACGACGACGACGACGACGACGACAACCGTAGCGACGACTGTGATCGAAGAGAACGGCGGCGGTGGCGGCATCAGCAGCGGCGGCAGTAACAGCGGCGGCACCAACAACAGTATCAGCAACAGCAACAGCAGCAGCACCAGCACCAGCAGCAGCAGCAGCAGCAGCAGCAGTAGCAGTAGCAGCGGCGGCGGCGGAGGTGGCGGCAGCCATCGGTCGGACGACGGTAACATGGAAACGGCGTGCACGGCCACGGCGTCGTCAGCGAACGTGACGGACAGGAGTTGCGGTAGCCCGGCGGTGGCGAACAGTCCGCCACCGTCGTCGGCCGCCGCCCGGCCGGCCAGCAGTAGCGGCGGCACGTCGCCTTCACCGTCTTCGGACAGCGAGAACAGTAGCAGCGGCGGCGGCGTCGGCGGTCGCCGACAATCGTCCTGCAACAACAGCAACAAACGTCAGCGCACCGAAAGCCCGTCGGCGTCGGCGGCCACGGGATCGGCAGCGGCCGCTCTCAGGGCGTCGCCGTTCGCCGCGTACGTCCGACAACAGCACGTGACCGGGTCGCCGCCGCCCCAACAGCAACCCCATCAGCCGCCGCCACCGCACATCGCGTCGTTCCTGTCACTCAACCACAGCGCCGCTTTCTACGAGACGGCCGTGGCCGCGGCCGCGTACGAACGCGCTTTTCTGAACGTGGGCGGCCACCACGCGCAACAGCAACAGCTGTCCGCCTCGTATCATCATCACATGATGGACGGCGTGCAGCAGGCGGCCGCGGTGGCCGCGGGTTCGCCGTATTTCGACATCGAACAACGGCTACTGCGCAAAAGCGGTGACGAAGCCGACAAACTAGCTCACCTCATGCACCTGAATAATAACACTTTTATGCACAACCATAACAACAACAACAACAACAACAATAACAACAACGTGGTGGTGTCTCCGCTCGGCGGACCCGCGGCCAAGCGGACCATGGACGACGTGCTCAAGAAACTCTCGTCGAAAATGCACATCAGAGACGAACACGGGCACACCGCCGCGGCAACCACCGTTCGCACCACCAACTCGCCTTCTCCGAAAACCAGGTCAGTCACTATATTTTATTTATAAATGAATAATTTTCCATCATATTTCCACTCGTAATAATCGTATACGTGTACATATATTGTGTGTGTGTGTGTGTGTGTGTGTGTGTGTGTGTGTGTCGTCTCTTGTCGTTTTTCAATCCAATTCACTACAATAGATATACACTCTGTAATAATAATAATAATAATAATACACAAATTAAGCTTCGTCTACTCGAGTTTTCGATGACAATCGAAAATTTTTATAGTCTTATTTTTAGAATTATTAATATATACTTCAAAGATTATGTTGATAAAAAAAAAAAAAAAAAAAAAATTCGTAATAAATAACAATAATATATTTATAAAAATACTTAATCTTCGCACTCGAAAGTGTGTATATATATATATATAATGTATATTACCTATATAATTACACACGGCCTAGCTCCGTCGTGTACCACCGCTCTTACAGCCTTCGTGTATTCTTAAATATTCCGCCGTATACATATATTGCGGCGCTCTAATCAGTGGCGTAATTACGCGGTGGCAAGGCGGGACAACACCCCGAGGCCCTGGCCTTGTAGGGCCCCAAAGGAGCCCTCGTAAATATTATTCGTGTATATACGAAAATGTTGAATTTTGTTTTAAAATTCACGTCATACCGTTATAGAGACTAATATATATATATATAAATATTAAAATATTACTTATTTATTAATGTGATATGTGAGGCTTTTTGGTAGCGTAAGTGGATGAGACGCCAAAACTTATATACTGCGTCCCGGGGCCCCGAATTCGTAGTTACGACGCCACTAGCCCTAATCGTCATCTTCGTACAACTATTATTATTATTATTATATTGTCCGTCGATTATTGTTAATTAATATTTTTTCGTGATAAAGTGATTGAGTGACAATACGATTTGTCCAAAAACATAATAAAATATTCCGTATTGTTAATATTATTTTAAAATTCAATCGAATGAATCATCGGTTCTTAGGTGTACTTTGTAATACGCGGACACCCAGCTGACGAAGAACTTTTTCAAACCACGCAGAGACCCTTTTTTACCAGTTCTCTTCGGAATAGCTTTTTTCCCCTACAATATATCTCGTATTATTTTAACCAATATTTTAATTTTATTATTATTATTATTATAAATCACATAAGTAGGTGCATAGAAACGTACACATTTAATAATTATTTTTATTGTACACGATTTTACGCGAGAACTTTAATATTTTATTTTGATTATAAGTACTATTTTACAAATTTAACATTTATTTATTTAATGCGAAAAATGGTGTCGCATTTTAGACATTCGTTTTTGAACACCGAGCTCAATACTCGAATTGTATTAATCGCAGTCAATGTTTTCCATATTCAAAGCTTCACACGATATTTTTCTGGATAATCTTTTCGTATACGCGTGCGCGTGCGTAGATATTTTCTAACCATTTCCGAATAAATTGTGTTTTTAAACTACTGTTTGTAGAAGTTTCTATACAGGTAATACCTCAGTCTTCTTCCGACGCTAGGTCAGTCCGCCGTTTATTCGATGAATATCACAATGTGGCAAAATATTGATATAAATTCTGTTCTAAATACTCGTATCTAGAACAGAATAGTACAGTAAGTTAGGGTTCTGTCGCTATTACTGCACATTGGAATTTCGTAACACACACCGCGTGTCAATATTGGCGTTGGCCCGGTTCCGGGCCTGGGTCTTATAGGTATACTGCCGCGGCACGCATTGCTGCACACGGGGCCATCACGAACGACAACTATAGTGTTTTCTCAATTATTATTATTATTATTATTATTATTATTATTATTATTGTTTAATCCTCGCGCTCTCCCGCGGTGACGTCGTCTCTCGAACGCAATGTAATTATCATTATCTGTAAACGCGATTATATTATTTTCGCGTGTAACAATAGTAGCGTAATGTGTATAAAGTATATTATATTATTATAGTAATCGGCATGTGTGGTTCGGATTTGTCGGCGGCGGCACTTGTTCTCTCTCTCTCTCTCTCTCTCTCTCTCTCTCTCTTTGTCTCTCCGCGCACTCAAAAACGTCGTCGTCGTCGTCGTCATTGTCATCGTCGTCCCGCGCGTAGCAGTCATACAGTAGTGTAGTGCGTTTTTTGTTTACACCCAGTGGCGTATTTAGGGGGGGGGGCGGGGGCAATTGTCCCGGGGTGCCAAAAGTTGAGTCCCGTTAAGGAGCGCCCGCGGTGTTAGATGTAAACATTTTGAAATCGCAAAATTATTTATTAATTTATCGCAAAATTCAAGAAAATAAATTACGTAAATATTTTAATCTCGTACACACACACACACACATATTTGTTTAAATTAATGTTAACGTCAAGTTATTAGTACTGAAAATCAAAATTAAGGCTAAATTTTATAATATGCCATTTATTTTTTGTCCATTAGTAAAACGTAATTTAAACCTATTATATTATTTTTGCAATATCATTAATTATATTTATGTAATATGCAAAGGCGTCTGCCTAAAATTAGCTCACTGGGTGCAAAATTAATTTTACATTATACGTTTACATAATTACTTAATATTTACATTGTTGCATTTACATTACGTGCGTAACTCAAAAATAATACAATGAAAAAAACCCCGTTTAATTAATTAATTTACTTTGTCGTATGTAAAATATATTGTGTGAATAATTCAAACAAATCGAAATTAATTTTTATTTTATATTATATTATTAATTATGATACGAATTAAATAATTTAAGCTTAATACAATTTAATTCATAATTTATACGTGTAATAATTATGTTAAAGTTCGTATAGTATACACTTATACAAGGTGTCTCAGAAATATTTGACAAATGCAATAACTTTTGTGTTAATCAATATTTACATTTTTTATTTTTTTAATAATTACAATCCCACACTTCCATTCCTTAGTAGAGGCGCAAGCCCGGAATACGTAACGGCACAGCCGTCCCATCACGTCAATTTTCTATACTTTTTTTAAGTTTACGAAAATGTCAATTTTTTTCAGCAAACACGTATGATTTTCTCGTACGTCATTTTACTGGTTGTCTGGGTTCTGTCATATACCATATACACCACGTTAATGAGAGTAATTAATATTTTTGTAAACTTAAACATTTTTTTTAGAAAATTAACGTCTAATCGCACGAATAAACATTTCTAAAAATAGTGATCCAATGTTTTAATAGCTTCACTGCTTTAGCTTTTAATCGTTTGCTCGGTCATTTTTTTTTCTCAAAATGAGTGAACCAAAAAAAAAAAAAAGAAAGACGATTAAAGAAGTTTTTTTTTTTTTGTGTGTAAAAGACAATCAATAACGCGATAAGTTGATATTCGAAATACGAATTCAATGATACACGTACAGAAAAAAAGTCGGGAGTATTTGATTTATACCGGGGGTTAGAAATTAGAATATTTCTCTGCACCGCCAGAAATTTTCGCCACTGCGTAGAGGCCGTTACGCGTGTACAGACACGGTGTGTATGTGTACACGACGTCATTAATTAAAGCGGAGCGGTGTCGGCGAGAAACGCTGTTGTCGTGGGCGGCGACCCGTCGTTTTTCGCGTGCCCAATACACAACAAATTGATACAAATTTTTCGACCGCGTATCGCGTGTAAAACGCGCGCGCGCGCGCGCGAGACTCTAATAAATTTCAACGCCGTTTGCACACTGCAGGGTGTCGTAAATTAACGACGTGATTACTGCGAACAGGCCGGGCGACGTGTCGACGTCACCGGAGTGGGGTGGTGTAGGAGAGGTGGTGCGTGGAAAAGGGCTAATAACGGATGGCTTTATCGCCCTTCGTCCGTCGTGTCCTCAGTCTATCGCTCTCGAATACATATAGAGTCGGCGCCGCCGGCCGCGGTCGGCTCGTATAGAAAATAATAACTGCGACGCGGAGACGGGCGCGCGACGGTCAGGATGAGGTGGCGGTGGCGGTCGGCCAACAAAACGCGCGGTATCTGTGCGCGCGCGCGCGCGCGCGAGCCACGCAGCGCGTTGCCGTGTCGGTTTTACGCGCCGGCAACCGAACTTCTCGCGCTCGCTCAGTAGGGACGACGTTTCACTCTCATTTTGTGTCTCACGCACGCGTCCACCAATCTTTCTTATTATTATTATCGTCGTCGTCGTCGTTATTACGTACTGTTTTACTATATATTCCGCTCGACTTGCCTCCACACCACTCTTCCGTTGTTGTTCCGCGGTGCAGCGTGTGTTTATTGTTTCGTATTTTTAGACGTATAATAATAAATTTCATCGTAATACCGACAGACGTGCGGGTTATACAAGTAATAGTAGCAACAGCAGCAGCAGCAGCTACGGCTATTATATCGCAGTGTACGGTAACGCGCGTAAAGTGGTCGGAGCGAAAACGAAACGACCGGTGAACACGGTGCAGACGTTGTTAAATGTGCTGCGTGCGGAGCGTCGTCGCAACGGCAATAACGTTGTCTGCGTGTGGTGCGATGACAGTGGCGACGTGACGAGTGTATTGTAAAAAACAACGAAATCGAACATGGATTTCGCCGCGAATAATACGCTTTGCGAGGTCTGTGCGAATAAATTTAATTTCCGGTAACGAATGTCGCCGGCACGTAGTCGGTATAATTTTCGAGAGTACCTTGTATACTTTATCGAAGTGTAACGCGAATGAGAAAACCCGTCTTCGACTCAAAAAATCCCGTCCCAACAAAGTCCAAAATACAAATTTACACAAGCGTACGTGTGAGGTCAGTGATTGCTCGCGGTGCAGCCGGGCGGGTGCGGGCGGCCCCGTAATGTCTTATATACTTAAATTGAAAATGACTCGAAGCTATTCAAGACACCGGCCTCACCGGTACGATAGACGTCCGAGCCGCTCTACTTCTCATCAGATTTTAAATGAACGACAACGACCATCCGAGAGTGGTCCAATCTCCAATTGCCCAACCTAACCCTCACACAACTCTTCGTGGGAAAAAGCCACGAAAAAAAGTAACAAGATAAATTAGCTGTTCTACTGACAAAAGCAGAGACAAAAAATGAAAACGAACAACCGCAACAATCCCCCCCCACCCCCTCGCTTCCCGTCGACGGTTCGGTGTATCGTCAAAATATTCGTTTCGGACTACGTGAACGAATATTTGTTTGTGGATTCTGCGCTTACAATGATGTTTGTATCCCGAAAATTCTACCAGAAGGAGTGCTCCGATCTTTACAGTCTTCGTTTATTATTTATTATTTTGTCGCGTTTATATTTTTAATAAAGTTTCTCGATACTTGCGTGTATAATACCCGGCAGCTAGAGTCAATATGTACGCGCGCACCTGAAAGCAAAACGTAATCTTTTGTTAGAATTATTAACTGAAACGTCGTCGAATCGCCGTAACTATTACTAAATTATTATTTATAATAGTCTAAATCGAATTTCGTATCAAAACGGAAAAATCGTTTCTAAACTTTATAAATATTTCCTTTTTTCAGACTCGAAATTCAATGCGAACTCCAATGGATTTTGTACGAAAAAAAATTCATTTTTTTTTTTCTTTCAAATTTAATTTCGCCATTCCCGAAATGTTTCATTTTGGTTGCTCCTCTGACTCTTGGCCTACGATATTATATTTAGTATACGACAATATTATATAACGTATTTTCATTATTATTTTACTTGCTGCTATAATAGTTGTTTTTTTTCTCCCGGACACGTGTCCTAAGGCGATATTCATTCGTATTTTTAGACACGCAATATTCGCATCCGCGGTACGCGTTTCCTTTTTATTTAAGGTGCCTGCGCCCGACCTGTATGGCTGTATTTTTTGCTGAAATACGTACGTTACTGGAAAAACTCTCACGCCTTGTAGAGTGATCCGATTTCGATTTTTTTTTTTTTTTTGTTGGAAAGAGGAAAACATTTTGCAGGCCGCATTGAACTTTGATTCTCGAAATTTTATTTTGCCCATGTCAACAGCACCGACAGCGGTTAACCTAACCGACAACGAACAAATAACGAGACCGTGTTGATTTACGTGAAAAATCTTTAAACGATTGTCAAAGATAATAATAATAATAATGACGAAATTTAAAAATTACAATAAAAATAAGAATAAATACAATGTGCACGCCACGGTTAGTACCATCGTTATCTGAATTTCAGTTAAACGATTAAATTTATAAAATATAATATACATGAACTGTTGTTTGCTGCTGCAAACACGTCGAGTGGAACTACCGACAACATTGTACTCTATATACATATTATTATTATTATTATTATTATTATTATTATTATTATTATTATTATTATATTATTATTATTATTTTATATAGTATATAATATTATGTGCTTTCGTCTTAGACCGACCTGATTAAGAGAGAACTTTATGGCCTTTTTTTATATATATATATATACTCGTATGTTTCCATCTAATGATGTTTGCAACCGTGAATTATAATTCTTGTTGTAAATATTATTTAAAATGGACAAAAAAAATATATGTATAAAAAATACCATCACCCTGCGCAACAGGTCGCGCGGGCCGTATTACATATTATATAAAAAGTATAATACAATATTAGATGTATTATATTTATAGTTTTGATCTCGATTCCTTCGATCTCGAAAATTCTCGGGGGCAAAGGCTATATAATAATATGTGTTATAATAACGCGTATAATTGTTGTTGTAAAATATCTACGTATTGTATTTTTTTTTTTTTTTAAATTATTATTATTAATTTTTTTTTACACACATTTCATCGGAGAAAAATAATGGTTTTACGTCTTATCTATATATATATAATATTTTTATTATATATATATATATATATATATATAGGAGTCGCGTGTAATTAATATAATATTTATATAAATTTCTTTTTCGTTCTGCTGTATATAAACTTTATTATACGCCTTAATTGATTCGTATACGAATCATGTGCACGTCTATTTTGCACGTGAATCACGCAAATTACAATTATTATACGCATATATAATACAGTGTTTGAATAATTGTGGGATGACGGGGTTTTTTTTTAAATTATTTCAACGTCTTCTTCTAATTTTTTTTTTAAACGAAAATTACATATTGATTTGAAGATTTATAGTAAGTTTATATTAACATTTGTGGAAAAAAATATAATCAAGTGCTCTCCGACTCCTAATATATATTATCAGCCTTTTGTTCAATTGAACAAAGACAAAGTAAACCGTCTAGAACGAGATTAGCAAGGCAGTTATATCATCAATATTTAAATTTGTATATGTGTAAAAAAATATACATAATATATGATGCATACGTGAATATACAATTAAGCCAAAGAGTATTATGAAAATAAAGAAAATAAAATAGTTGTTGTATTAAATATGTTTATTTACTACCGGTTTCGACAAAAATTGTTTACGGTTTTATGTGGTTATACGTAGTCGGTTAGCGTGTGCCCCGGACGGGGTAAAAATACTTTTACGTGTTTAAAAGAGACGTTCAAGTATTTTGGAAAGCGAATTTTTCGATATCCATTTTACGTCCCCTCTAATAATTTATTTCCTCTATAGCTTTCGAATTCGATTATATTATATTTTTATTGCAATAATAATAATAATAATAATAACAAATTTTCGTTTTCGCACACTAAAATAATTATTATATTTTAATTTTAAATATACATTTTGTTATTGTCGTGCTGTTTGTTATATTGCGTACACGTATACTCGACGTGAAGGTCATTGAAAGGTGGCCGATAGTTTTTTTTTTCGTAACAATACTGCACAAGTACCGGAGCATAAACACCATATATACATTTTTAAATTTTTTTTCCGTGTGCGCGCCGCAGAGAAACCACTTTTGAAAGACTTATAAATTCAGTTGTAAATTATACCGCGCGACGACCACGCATGATGTACTACTATACAGCTCCGACTAGACGCACGGATGCTGCGCGGGGGAGGGGGGAATAAATCATTTGTAAGTTATAACAAATACGCGTCCGATGATGATAATAATAATAATAATAATAATTCGATTTTTATTCGTTCGCGAACGCTGCAGCGTACGTACAGTTCAGATTATAATGTTACGCGCTCACTGGCGTCTCGTCTGTGCGTATATAGGAATATAAAATATATTTGCGTGTATTCGATTCGTCCGTTGTGCACGCATTTTGCCAGCAGAAATCCTAAAAATATTACACATCGGTGGTGGTGGTGGTGGTGGTTATTTTTCTGCTCGAATTTTTTATTTTTTTTTTTTACGTTTTTACTTTTTTTATCGGGATCGGAATGTCCGGGACTGCAGAACGCCAGTTGAGATTACACGCAGCGATAAAAAAAAAAAAATTCATATTATAAATTGTACGTTACGTTTTGTATACGCCACACATATAATATATCTATTATAATATAAGTAATAATAATTGTTAATAAAAAAAACACACACACACACACGGTAATATCGCGTCGACTCGTAGTCGACGAGAGATATATTATCGTATAGCGTGTAATTATTATTATTGTTTTCTCGCCTTCTCGGTAATATCGAAGAGAAAATGCGAGTAGTATACATATATACATACGTCGTCGTATTTATTATGCTTTATAATAAAACGATTTTGTGACCGCACGAATCTTTTTCGAGCAAATTCTTAATGTATATTTAACTGTCGCTCGTGGCAATCGACAACCACAGCGCGAAACACATACAGTAAAAAAAAAAAAAAAATCATAGGTACAACATTAAAATATTAAATTTATATATAAATATAGCCTAAATTAAACAAAATTACGCTTTTTTTTTTTTTGTTTTTCCAATATAAACGTTTTATTTTCTATTTGCGTACGTACAAATTGTATGCGTTAACGCATATTATTATTATGTGTATATTATTTGCAGATTTATAATTTATATGCAAGGTTCCAGTAGTATTTTGCAATAATGTATTAAACAAAATTTTTGGTTTTCGACAAGAACCGTCGTGGGGTGTCGGACGTAATATTATAAAAGCGGCCGGTCCGGTATAGGTACGCGTGCGTACGCGAGATTTAAAAAAAAGAATCCGTAAAATCCGGACAACGTATACGTAATAATAATAGAATTGTACGCGTATATCATAACGCGTGTACGGACGAATAAAATACGAATTAATATTTTATTTTATACACGCGCGTTTTAGGGAATAATAATAAAAAAAAATTATTTCTCTGCGTTTCCGCGCAGCACGCGCGCATTCCACCACGCGCCGCTGCCCGTCACCGCCGCCGCCGCCGCCGCCGCCGCCTAATAAAATGCGTCTCTGTACTATTATTATAATACACGCGCGTTATTTTACGAAACCTATACAGAGATCGCGTATAAATTAAAGCGTAAAAAAAATATTACGTCCACGGGGAAACGGAAACTCGCCTTTTGTTTCCCCTCTCAACCCATTTTTTTTTTTTTTTTTTATATATATATATATATATAGATATACACACACTGCCTACGACAGTGTCCGCGCGATCACTTATTCATGACGCGCGCACTGCACGTCGGTGCGTGTGCATTGTATTGTGAAGCACTTGACAAAATAACATCGTTTTATATACGATCGAGCGACATAAAAGCAGTATAATATACACTAATGGGATGGTATGGGCAATGACGATACCCCGCGCGCGCGCGCGCGGCGAAGGGTTCTCCTTGCAAGTTCTCCCTACTCGTCTCTCGGACCACGGAGAACGTGTACATCCCTCCGCGGAGGGCGTCCCACGGACGTCGGCGGTCGCGCGTCCTATATATATATATATATATATATATATATATATAAACACGCGCGCCGCGGTAATACAGAGAACACAAGAGACGAATTTCTCGAGAACGACGTCTGCGGGGCGCTCTGTCTTTAGGTTAGAACGACGAACGAGTGCGGTGAATAAAAAAAAAAGAAAAGGACGTTGTTGCGGGATCAAAAGGGTAATTGAATGTATACTGCAATATAGTGACCGAGGGACGTGTGTATACGTATGCGCCAAGCCCCCGAGGGTCCTGTGAATAAATAATAAAATGCTGCGGCAGAGCGTATATTATACTACTACTATTGTACATTTATACAGGGCGTACCTCGGACAAATGCAATATTATACTTTTGGTCTGTTCGATATTTTTTTTTTTCGACTCTTTTCATTATTATTATTATTATTATTATTATTACTATTATTATATAACAAATTGATACGTCAAGAACTCTGCGTTAAAAAAATTATTTTTTTACCACTATAAAAGTAGGAAATATTTTTTAAATCCAAAATGCCAATTTTTCGAATCCATATATTTTAAATGCAAATGCTGTTACCAAATTTGTATTTTAAAATCTTTGATTTTTTACAATTTTTCTTTAAGTTTATGAAAATATCAATATTTCTCTCATTTTATATATATATATATATATATAATATGTGCAGTATACGAGAGGATCCGCCGACTAGACTCATTTTGCATATAATGACTACATCGAATTTTGCAAAAAAAATTTTTTTTTTTTTTTGAAAAAACCTACAAGTATATGAATATTGAATTTCAGATCTCCATGAGACACCCTGTATGCATTGTACAACAACTATATCGACTTACGTTGGTTATATACATATGTATATTCGTGGCGAAGGGAACCTGGGGACGGTGATATAATATGCATCACCGGAGGTAGGAGAAGCTGGTCTGTTACGCGCATTTGTTTGTATATAATAGGGTTGAACTCGGTATAAATCACCATCGATTTACCTATGTGCCGTTCCCATTATAATATATTATATTGTTGTATTGCGCTTTTTGAAGCCGCCCTCGCGCATACGCGTTATTTACCCGAGTTTTTGAGTGAAACCTCTCTCCACATATTAGGCAGAAAAAAAATCGTATACAACCGTGCACGGTCAAAATACAAAACGCTTAATTTAAAACCCTTTTTACCGGTAAAAAATGTAAAGTTTGCCGTCAAATGTGCACGCGCATGTCTATATATATATATATGTATACCTATACTCTGCAGAATATAGTCCAAAAGATTTGTTTTTTTTTTAAATATTTTATTTTGGAGAATTTCGGGGAGGCATATAAATTATAGACTAATTTGATTTGTTTTCGTAAAAACAAAACCGAAACTCGCGGATATCGTATATTACGTATATAAATTATACCGAATACTCGAATTATATTTCGAAATTAGTTTAGAAGACATCCCCAGTTTATATGCGTACAGATTTTTTTCTCGATTTAAAAAGAAAAAATAGTATAACTTTTAATGTTTACGTGATAATATTATATTATGTAATCGTTTAAGATGTCTCTACTCGTATGCATAATATAATAATAATAAAATCCAATCGAATCGAAAAGTTTTCATACATTCCGATATTTTTGTGCAATAATAATTAAAGAATAGATTTTCATCGTTATATATATATACATATATTAACCAGCGATTATTTTCATTCGTATTTAGCTATATACGCGTCGATAAGGCGAAATCACTATATAATTGTATTTATATATATATATATATATATATATATATATTTTTTTTTTGTTTACATAAAATATATAAACGATTTAACGTCTATTGAAACGATAATACATAATATACGTATCACGTTTACTGATTGCGTGTAATTAAGGTAAACGATTTATTAAAATATGTTCGCTGTAATTTAGTAAAACCTAGCGATTATTGTGCATAAAATTCTCCGTGTGTGTGTGTGTGTGTGTGTGTGTGTTGTATTCTCTATTTGAAAGTAAAGTAATCCGAAGTAAACGTAATAACGTTATACGTATATTATCCAATCGATACATCATGTGTTGTCTGTTACGTTAATTGTGTATAATATTATTCTTATTGGGTCACATTTATACACAGACATGATATATAGTTTACATTATTATATGCTCAGGAGCATCTTATATAATTCCCTACAATCCGTCATATAATAATATATTACAAGATGAACGCATAACGAAAAGTTTTTTTCCATTTTTTTTTTTCCTATATACAATATATGTGTATTTGTTCATTATTAGTTATCGCCATATATAGCTCGAATGGCAATTAATTATATTATTAGCTCAAAATGCCACTCGTCTTATCGACCTGGGATCGCGAGTATTGAATAAAAAACAAAATTTTAAAAAAAAACCCGTATTTAAATTAGTGTGTATACTACTGTATATTCAATACCGAGAAAAGTATTTATTAAATACAACGCTGTTTATATAATGATCCTGTAGGAGGATATATCGCGGACGATAAATTTAAATAGCGTATTTTTAATTAAAATTCCAAAAATAATTTATATATTTTATAAAAATGTGTATGTAGAATTGTTGATAAAAAAAAAAAAAACCAATGAAACCGCCACCGCGGTTACGGAACACGCGATAATCGAACGGATCGTCGTTTAACGCTGTTTAACGCTAAAATAATAAATAATAAAATTTTTGTTGCCCTGCAATTTGTGCGAATCGGGTACGAAATTGCTCGATACCATGAATTTGAGCCGTGAAATCAAAAGTGTGTATGAATAGTTAGTAGTAGTACGCGTAAAATAATAGTGCGAAACACTGCGATTTAACAGTGTGTATTATGTGAATTTGTATAACGTGCGAGCAATCTGGAAATTTAATAATATACCGAGAAAAAAAATGTATTTTCTAACTTTGCATATCAATAACAATAGTATCTGTTGTACGAGAAATTGCGTTTCTTATATTATACGTACGTACGTAAATGTTGTGTATACAACGTTTATACTACAGATAAAATACAAAAATACAGAAAAAAATACAAAAAAAAATTATATACTTATATTTCACGTTATAAATTAATTCGCACGATGGAAAATATAATATACTGTTGCGAATGTTTAATAAACGATAAATATTCCAATTGAAAACTGATATCCGACCATCTCTGCACAGCAACGATATACTCGTGTATTATAATATCATATCTATACGGCCAGTCGATGAACTCGTTTTAATCTTTTTCTACCCTCCCCCTCCTTCCACTCTATATAGATCGATCAATATATAATTGTGAAATATATATTGTTTATCACACGCGTTATTAATATTCACCGTGGACACGCGTACATGACGTTTTTCGATTGTTTTTTGCTCGGCGCGATAAATGTAACATAATATTCAGCGACAAAATATGTTTTACGCATACTGCTGTTGCGTATAACTCTATATTTATAATATTCCATTCTTCTTTTCATTCGGTTCTGTTTTTCATTTAACAACTCGGTACGTATAAATAATTATTAAAGATCACGAGCGTATATTATAATTGTTGTTTAAGTAAATTAATTGATTTCTTTTTTTAAATAATTCACGCACGCCCAATGGCGGATTTTGACGAAAAAAGTACCCAGGTAGAGCTGGAAATTATTTTTAATATTTCTAATTTTTTGGAGTGTATCGACTAAACAGACCAGTTATTACACACATTTCGTCAGTTGGAATGTCGTAGATTCGTAATTTTGTGCCTACGCAATATGGAAAACATAAAAAAATATTCGACACCTCTCTATATATATATAAGTAAAAATTGTGTCCCATATATAAAGTTCGTATTACGATGGAAATTGGAAGATAATAATATATACATAATTTAAGTGAACTTTAATTAATACTCGTGATAAAAATATAATTTTTTTTTTCTATAACATAATTTCTTTGAGCTTTTTAGTACCTGCAATGTATTTAGCTCAATTTATAAAAAAAACCGTCTATATTAGAGATGTGTATGTCTATTACATACATCACTGAATATAATATGTTTTGTCAATAAGGCTCGTACGCGTTTTTGATCATTTGCCTTTTTAGAACATTATTATGAAAAAGACGGTTACGCGATATTAATTAATACAACCTCCCTGAGTTACACGCACACACCTTATAACATAAGACACGAAAAACCGTGCGAATGTAATATTCGGTGGGATTTTCGGCTTTTAATTACATACGCGTTGAAATTAAAATATCGTCTTTGTCGATTTGTGTGCCAACAGTAAACCAGACGTCGGCACTGCAACGGCGGATCACGGCGATGATGCTGTGGAAGTAGGACCTCCGGGCTTAGAACTGCTGCAACACTTCCAGGGCGACGCGACGACGATAGTGGAAAAAGAACGGAAACTGTCAGAGATGATATTGCAGTTGCAATTATTCCGTGAACAGCTACTCACTCAACAAGATCATTCGAATAAGGTGAGTTTTCCCGTGTTTTTACTCGTTTTCAGTGTCATGAAATATCGGATTTTTTTTTTTTTTTCTATTCAAAGAATTTCTCGTGTAACGCGTGCATTGTCGAAAATCAAACACAAAAATATCTTATTCATAACCAGAAAAATGCGACGTTTAACAAAAAAAAATAAATAAATAAATAAACGAATATTTTGCTAAAATTCTTTGGCTACGGCCCACGCTTGCCGCACGCATATTGTATTTTGTAAATCGCTGATATTGTCTCTGCAGCTGTAAAAATATGTCGCGCGTATTATTGCTGTCGTTGTCGATCATCTAATTATGGTGCAGTAACTATACTTAAATAACGTGATTAATCGTTTCGTTTGGACGGAATTCAGATAGTTTTGAACAATAAATACGAAGAAAACAATATTTTCTTGGTAGGTAAATCATGCGTATAGCTTTTTTATAGAAATATCGTCCGACAAATTTAACACGTTTCGATGAAACAATATTATGAATCGTGACTAATTCGTGTCAGACGACCAAAAAATACCGTGTGAGGTGTTCTCGAAAACGTTCTTCGCTGTACAATAAATATTCGACAAATACAAAGCGTTTTCAAATCTAAATCCTATATATATATATATATATACACTCGAACAGTTCAAGCGTTATACGTCAGTAATTTATCTCAACCGGCGTTAAAATCTCGAGGAATCCGCGGTATATAGGTGAATTACTTACTCTGTAGTAAATGAAAAATAATTCCATCTGTATCCGATGGCCCAGATTCCGGTATTAATTGTCGTGATTAATATTATAAATTGTGTGTGTGTGTGTGTGTGTGTGTGTGTGTGTGTGTGTGTGTGTGTATTTATGTGTGCGAACTTGATAAATATTTCCGGTTCTTTCATATTGCGCGGAGTGGCGGAGTACACAATTTCCGACAATCCGCGAGATCATACGATTGACAAAGTGTATAATAATTTTTCCAAAATAATAATAATGAAAAAACAAGCCAATTTCATGACACTGCAGGGTGGTCCAACTCAATGATATCCAATGGATCGTAACAGGGTTTGATCCAGGAACAAAACTCAGTAAAAAAGAAACACTGCGGGCAAAAAAAATAGCTTATTTTAAATTTCGCATTTAAAAAAAAAAGGTAACGAGCCGCGAAGTGTTGTGAATGTCGCATAAGTGAATTACTTAGATAAAGATTTTAGAGTTTATAAGGTTATCACTATAAATTTGAAAATAATGATAAATCATCGCATTCGATAAAACGATTTTGAACGGAGCTTCGGCGTTATATTACTTATTATTAATACTACGTATATAATAATAGAGTGAGTCTAGATCTTATAATTAGTAAGAGTAATTTAATACAATTTCTTCCAATAAACTTAGGTACTTAAAAGTGTACAATTATCAACACCATCATCACCATAATGTATTATAACAAGATATATTATCCGTAAAGATCGGAGAATTCCTCTTGGTAGAATTTTTGGATAGAGACGTAAAAAAAAAAAATATACATATATACTCGTAATTATAATTTTTTCGGTGGTTTTTGAGTTAAATTTTTAGGGATTTGTGAGAAAATCAAAAAATTACCTCTCTAAAGTACCAACTAGATGCGATTTGTTGCCGAAAACAAACTGTAACCGTAAAGATCGGAACACTCCTTCAGGTAGACTTTTTGGGTACAATTTTAATACGTAAATACAATTCGACTGTATCTATTCTGAACAAATTGAAATTAACGAATTAACTGTGTGCATACTAATGCAAAAACAAAAACACATAAAATTTCGATTAGAATTTAAAAAATCTAAATTTGTTATTCAATTACCCATATATAACAGACAAATTATAACAATAAGCAATAAGTAAATAAATATACATTTTAATGATAATTAACGAAGTAACTTCAGTATATTATATAAACAAAAACATAAAACATTTTAAGTGTTTTTTTAAGTATAATATACACATAATAATACATTCGTAACAAAATGAGCAATATATAATTAGGTTTAAAGGTGGTATTACTAATTTATTCGGTGCAATATAAAACACGAAAACTTTGACGAGCTTTTATGATTTATCCGCACATAAACGACTTGTTAAATGGCTCAACACAAGCTATTATTAGGCTGAAAATATTCTTTGAATAACCGATGCAGAAATAATAAGCTGGACGTGTATAGAACTGATATTATTACATCTTATGTATTTATACACAAATTGTTCAACGGCACATTCTCAATGTTAATGACTTTTTCCTCCTCCCCTATTATACGTCATCGTTTAACAGTTTTAAATTTTTTTCGAGAACATTGGAGTTAAACGTATTATAGTTTTTGTAAAATATGGTTCATCTCGAATTTTGAATGCCTGCATTACTAAAGGTATAAAAAATCTATATAGGTATACACATTGCAAAATCAGCCAATTGTCTGCAACTAGTTCTTCAACAGGAGTTATTAAATTCCCAAAATAATTATATCGTTTTCAACACGGGATCAATTCCTTGTTCATACCTTTTTCCAAAGCAATCTTTTTAAAGTTATATAATAATGTTCATCTAATCTAATCTTGTGGTTCCCAATTCAACTTAAATCGTGGACCACTATACCCAGTGTCGCCTAATACATTAAATAATAACTATAGGTGACGGGTAATTAAACACAAGCAATACGGTTGGCAGAAATATAAAAAAGTTATTTATTATTGACACCTGAGGACTAATTTAGTAAAAATATTAAATCGTAAGGTATACTTAATAAAATATGTGACTTGTCAGCTCACTTTTCATCGACCAGTTGTTGTGGTATTCTTGGAATGATGCGGCCAATCCGCTGGCACCGCGCACCACCAGTTGGGAACCACTGAATTTTCTAATCGATCGGGCGTGTGACGTGCTCGTGCCTATTTAATAAGGGGCGTGATATAGGCAATTTGTGTTAGTCGTAAATTGTTTACGACTGCGAGCGAGTGGTGGTGCGCTTATTCGACACGTGTATTTCTACGCACGCGCTGCGGTCTAGGCACGCGACAACGGACGTACCGACGGACAGCAAAATGATATGGTCGATTTTTCGCTCCTCAAAACGTGCACGGCTTTACAGGAGAATCTCTATTGGAAAACAAAAGACTTATTCGTACGGGATGCTTTTTGAAAAAACGCAAAAAGAAAAATGTGGCAGAAAAACTCGGTAAAAATCGTTCAAACTCTGAGTTAATATGACGTTTTGACAAACCAAGTCCAATGGTGACGGCCTGTACGAAAAAAAAGTCTTCCTTCTCCATAAAATCTCTTTCCGCGACAAAACGAAATTATCGAAATAGTATATCGCGGAAATGCAGTGCGAGGTTTTTCTAGTAAAAACGTTTTTGAGCTAAAACAACGGGTCGCGCGCAACGGTTGCTGCAATACACACTAAGAATGATCGAAGAAGGCACGCGCAGATGGAAACGTTTCACACTCGAGTCCTGCAGAATATATTATGACAAAACAATACATATAGTATTATAACGAAGAAGATATAGGCATTGTAGATAGAAGCACACGCTCGTACGACGAGAGGGGAGGAAATATGTTTTAACTGCCTTTTTGTACTCTTCTATATAATATGTATTTACAACCGACGTTTTCTGTTTTATATAATACTTTTGATTTACCATCGTTTTCGCCATATATATATATATATATATCGTTAGCACAAGCGCCGTCGCGTCCGTACGAACTATTTTTATAATAATTATGCGTACATAATATCATCGCGTCATCTGTTGCAGCTATATGAACGAGATCGCCGCGGCAAAAAAAAGTGACGAGATGGGCGGGGCGATTTCGTTATTTTCGTTTTTTTCCGCCCGTTCACACTGTGAATTAACTTATTTTCAAACGAAACACTTGATATGTGCCTATTCACCAAGCTTTGTACAAACGCGTTTCGATATAACATTTTCTAAATAATTATAAAAAAAAATTTTCATTTTTTTCGGATATTATTCTATAAAAAAAATACGACTTTTAAACGAAAACCGTCCGCGCCTCGAGTTTAAGTGTAAAATAGATTTTCGATTTTGTTCTCTAACTTAATAGAACATTGTTAAATCGCTAACCGCACGTTTTTAACAAATCTTTTCGTCCGAAAAATTCAAACTGTTAACGATTATTATTGTTATTTTAATTATTTTACGAGTATTGTAAACCGTTAGTCAGTAAGTTGACATTTTTATGCGGACGAGAGGAGCATTGAAATGCCAGCACGACTACGTATTATACAAGTATTTATTATAGTACTGTAAAAATATTATTCACGTATTTCGCGTTCAAACATTAACGTTTATAAAAAGAAAACAAAAAAAAATTCCGATAAATATTAATATTTAAATATGCGCGGTACGACTGGGTACGGAATCGATTATTATTTTACACGGCACGGAGGGACGATTTATAATGATATTATATTTTCATATCGAATCCGTTTAATTAGTGCTCGCCTGTAATATAAATGCGTATATGGTCGACGGCGCTATTGGGGGGAGGGCTTTGAGAATATTCTTTTGTCGCGTCATTTACCGAGTAATATTTTATTTTTTACGATTGAAAACATGAAAATTATATATATATATATATATTATGTATACATATCGCCGGTACATTAATTCCACACAATCGGAAAAAAAAGTGGTTATTTTTTTTCATTTTCATTTTTTTTTTTTTTTGAACATGATGCATTCAATGAGAAATTAAAATGAAAATTATTTAGGAAGAAAAAAGGGGGGAAGCCAGCAGCTCCGACTCGGAACGAATTAAAAAAAAAAAAAAAAAAAATAGCTATTATATATTATAACGGCGCGCAGGTCCACCGTGGAAAGACGAGCGGCGTTTTACCTAAATCGTATTGTAATAATTTTTTTTTATTATTATTATTATTATTATTACTTCGTTTTCATTAATAACACAACGCCGGCTGCGCAAGTAGTACACGGTCGCTTTTATGTACTGCCCGCGCATAGTCCTTCTTTTCTTTTTCATTATAATATACTCACGGGCCGTTTTCCTTTTGTTCCGCCGTTCGGACTTTAATCTGCTTCTGCGCGCGCTTTTCAAAAGAAAAATACGCTTATATTCCTTTTGCGCGCGTTCTCCCCCCCCCCTCACCTTCCCCAAGGCCTTACACTTTTCCCTATATAATAATAATTTCGTCGTTTCATCGTACTTGTGTATGTACACGCGTAACTCATTATTTCCGGCCGTTATAGGTTATGTAAACTTTTCAACGAACGGACGACGGACCGTTATACTGCACGCAAGTATTCAAATGACCGTAAAAACGGTTTCCTTTTTTTATATTTCATTAGTGCGCGGTTAAACCACGCGTACACAATAATTATTATAATAAATATCAAAAAATGCGCGCGTACAAATTCTGCTCCGGTGCGTGTGTGTAATAATTTTGTGTGTATGCAGTGCGTGGTGACTTTTTTCCACGTATTTTTATTATAATCGGGGCTCGTAAGTTCGTACATTTGCATATCGATCTCGCTGAGTTGTGTTCAGTTCTAGACGACGTAGAAATCCATTTCAAGGTACTGTAAGGTCAAGTACGCGAAGTTTTATTTTGCATATTTATGCGGTTTTTTGCCTATTTGCCGTATTTACGCGATTTTATTGGGCATATTATTCATAATTTTCCTAGTCCTATCAGTTGCAGATATTAACAGGAGGAGAAGATAATAAGTGGATCACCTCCCCCAACTTAGAGTTAGGAAATTTTATTTTATAAGTATTTTTTTTTTTTTTTTTAATTTTGATTTATGTTAATGTTAATTTTTAATAAACAATTAAGTTGTATTAAAATTTGTTATTACCTTCAATTATATTTTGAATTATGTAAAATACCTATTCTAAACTTTTGAAAGAGGGAAGGATTTGAATACAGGCCTGTTCAAAAAGTGTTAATGGAAGAGGACGTGAATCTCTTTTTTTCAATTAAAATATCTAAAATATCCGTATTGTCCGTAATTGATTCGCGGAGTAATAAACTTCTGATACCGATAATGGGGAGGTGGCAAAGGTTGAACTCCATGATCGGGTGGGGGAGTCGTTAGCTCACCCAAGAATTTTGATATAACCGCCCCTGAGTCTCATATTAATATTATTATATTAACGTACATTTTTCTCTTTTTTATTAAAATACCATAATAAAAAAACCAAAATTCGATGAAAAATGCGATAATTTATATTTTTAGCACTGTGTGCAAAATTTATAGGAATATTGTCGCAACGTAAAATTATTAAAAATAAAACGCTACAATATTTGCGGGCCACGAAAGAACGCATACGGCTCGCATATACAAATGATTCCACTCCGCCGTCTCGAGGTCGTCGTATGACTATGTAAAAATATGAATTGATTTTTCTAGTCATTTCAAAAATCACTTATGATATTTTTTTTTTTTAATTCGCATATTTTAAGTGAATAATTTTAAATTTTTAGTGCGTATAAATGTATATTTCTGAACTTTTAAGGGCATATTTTGCCAGTTTTCAGTGCATAAGCGCACGCTTATTTAACCATTTTTTTTTAGGACGTGAACTTATGAGTCCTGATAATAATAATAATAATAATAATAATACGCGACGGCAGCACGCCGTCGAGGAAAACGCTCGCAAAAAATCGCGAGTCCACGCGATATTTTTTTTTTTTAATTTGATATCGAAATTAAAAACCCTCCCACACACACACAAATTATAAACGGCGTTTAATTTTCGGATTAAAATACAATTACGAGAGAAAAACTGCTCACCCCCCCCCCCCGTATATATTGGCGTTACACTTGTAACGAGAAGTTAATCCGAAGTGTGTCACACTCGCATTTTGTGTGCGCGTATGTACTCTTAAAATGTATTTTTTTTTATTATTATTAATTTCTCGCAACTGCTACGCGGCGCAGGGAAAAACGCGACGTGTCGTGAAGGGCGATTTATTTATTTTTTTTTTTTTTTTTTTTTTGTGAAGGACTGATGCCAGTGTAAAGGGTTGCTGCGAGGGATAATGTGATTTATTACCGAAGAGAGTTGTAGTTCTCGTACGACTCGCGGGGCGAGGGAGGGTTAAGGGGAAGGGTGCCACCGCTAATTCCGACGAGGGTTTCGCAAAGTAGTCGGCACATTAAATATGCATAAACATATGTTTGATATTTCGCATTATTGCGAATCGACACACAAACAGCAACCAAACGGTGGGGGGGAGTCTCTCGGGAAGTGACGGGACAAACGCTCGCACTATAATATATAAGTATAATAATACTACGCATGTAACTGATGTAACACACGTCACAATATCAGTTAAATTCAGTTCACGGTCCGAGGACTTGGACGGTCGTCGACGACGCTAAAGGGACACGCGCGAGAATGTCATATATATTTATATATGTCGACGATGTGTGCAGCCGACGTAATATAGGTACGAGAAATGTCCCGTATTTATACGATAAAAATGTGCTGTCTAAAAAAAAAAATTTACCAAAAATCATATGATTTAAAAAAAGAATAAACTGGGTGTTGTAGTCGACGTCGCTTAAACGATGAATTACTTGGATTTAAGAGTTTTTGTTGGGTATCGTCGATAACGTAAAATAATCCATATAACATAATCCGAAAACTACGTAACCGTACGTTAGATACAATTATTATTACTGCCGGCATGATAATAATCAGTCCGCCAATAGCCAACGCGCGTAGATTGGCGTGTGTTACGTAGCAACGATGCCCGATCCGGCATAACAAATACGTAAATACGTAAAAAATGTTAATTGATAATCACACCTTTACATTATTATCTGTAACTCTTTGTTGTATAGTGCATATTCGTAAATTGTATTTTAATAATCTACTTACGATGAGTTAATGAAAAAAAAATAAAAAATAGTTCCGAACGTTCGCGTATAATGAATAACAACCATCTACCGCCCAAAACGACGACAGTTTTGTTGTTATTATTAAACAACATTTGAAAGCAATGCGATAAATCATTTCACAATTCAAACGTTTTCAACACTCTATGACCGCATTATAATGCTGAACAAACGCGTGTAATTTTCCAAAAAAAAAAAAAAATAAATAAATAAATCAAATACACTTTGTTGAAAAACTTGAAATGTTTATTACGGAAAATTGGTGACAAACGATTTTCAAGATTTTTTTCGAATATACAATTGAAGTGTGTAACGCGTACGTCTGACGTTTTATTACAGTTTTGTTTTAAGCCTTAAAACACCGAAAATATTACCTCTTTTATATAAATTAAATGCCTCGAAATCTATAATTGCTATAAATAACCCAAAATTAGAAGTAATTTTTTTAACCTATAATATAATACAAAGTTACGTATATTTGGTGAATATTTCAAGTTGTTTATTAACCATTAGTTTTAAAATTACAAAGAAACAACGATATTCTATTTCGACGAAATCGCGTTTTTACGTAATTTTTTGGTAGTTTTTGAATTAAAATTTTTTTTTTTTTTGCGCTTTTGAGAAAATCGAAAAATTACCTCTCTTAAAGTACCAGCTAGATACAATTGATTACCGGAAACCGAGTATGACTGTAAAGATCGGATTCTATCCTTTCTGATAGAATTTTTGGGTACAGACATAAAATAAAACACATCGTTTTAAAACCAATTCATTGTTCGCGCCACTCAGAATTTAAAAAAAGTGCATACAAAACAAAATATATATATATATTCGAGTTTATATATTAAATTGTATGTTACGTCGAAAACGCGTTTTGAAACATTGATAATATAATAATATTATTAATGTGTTCTGTATATAAATAATTAAGTTTTATATATATATATATACGAGTATATTACAAGAACTCGAATCTTCGTTATGTAAAAAATCATTTAAAAATTAATAAAATTAATTTTTAGTCTTAATCGGTAAGATAAATGTTTTACCTCGTTACACTATACGCCAATAAGAATTTGTCTGTAGATATTTTAAAACGATAATATTCTATTTATTGTTGTTACGTAGGTAGGCAAATTTTTTTTCTTGTTAGTCGAAGAACTCCTATACACGCATCTACTGAAATAGATCTCGTGGAAATTCACTTATAATTCATTGGAATTTCCGTTTTTTTTTTTTTATTCCGACACGTTTGATTGAACAAAAATTAAATGATTTTAGCGTCGAAATCCTTAAGTTCTATATCATTTGTATAAAGAAAGAAAAACGAAATTAAACTCGGAGTAAACTGTGCAGCGTAACGCGGTATTCAAATGCGGACCTAATAATTGATAGCATATTTTCCACATTAGAGTTTTTCGTAATATTTTCTACTTCTTCAAAGAAAGAAAAAAAAATTGAAAAAATTCGAAATTTTTCTGTAAAATTTCAATGTATGCCGTACGAGTCTAATTTTATACCGTTTTTTTTTAACCGTTACTGCAGTAAGTAGTTAGGAGATTATAATTTATTCGAAAACACCCATTGCGGTTCTCTGGTCCGTCCACTCTTTTTAAGTATATACGTATCGTCTACATAATACACCACGTATACATACCATACGTGATTTTTGATTTTCTATTTTTTTTTAGAGTACATTATAAATAACAAAAATCTTAATTTTAACAACAATAACGAAAAAAAAAAAAACGGTCGTCTCGTGCGACAATATAAAAATTATTACGCAAGCGTGTAACTCGCCGCGCGCGCGTGTGTGTGTGTGTGTGTGTGTGTGTGTGTGTGTGTGTGTGTGTGTGTGTACGTACACAGTGTATAAAAAGTTTACTCTTTGGCCGCCGCGACCGAATCCCTTTTTATTTTTTTTAATCTCCCTCGAGCGCGTCGCGCAGCGAGTTTAAATTAGAACTCGTCGTGCGCCTGTCCGAGAATTTGCCAACGACGATCGCAAGCGAGTTCATTCATTTCCTCGGACCGGGCAACGCCTAAAACGCCATGTACACACGTATACGGCCAAAGAGTATATATATATATATTTTTTTTCAAGTATACACCACAGCGGTGTGTGTGTGTGTGTGTGTGTGTGTGTGTGTGTGTGTGTATACGTCACGTCACGCACGCGCATAATAAATTTTTTATTGTCACACGAGACGACCGCCGTTTTATTACTATTATTGTTGCTATTCTAATTATAGGGCTCGGATTTTTTTTTTTTTTTTTTTATAATAAACCTATTTTAAAATTTAAAAAAAAACTCATTATAATAATTATAAAACAAATAATTATTATTATATGGGTATGGGGCCGGGACAGTGGTGACTGCGCAACGAGAGAGTATATATATACTTTTTTTTTTACATATATATATATATACACCTAGTTTTTGGGTACAGTGGAATTTCGAGAAACGCGTTTTCGCAAAACGCGTTCAGCGTCGAAATTCACAAATCGGTTCGCGCGTCCCAAATACAATTTCTTTTTGAATCGCGTCAAATATTAAAATAAAATTCGTTCGGTAACGTTTCTGGAATTCGCTACATATTGTATTGCTATATACGTATACACAATCTGTTTGTATCAATCTACTATAGTTTTGTCCGCCGCGTACAGGCTGTCTACTGCATAACTATTCGCCTCCTAAATTCTAAAATTTTCTCGCGCACAACGTCATAAATTCGACCACACGGTCGTTACGAATGAATCGTCGTCGTTGAAATAATGTCTTTTAGAAGAAAAAAAAACATTAAAGCCGGTCGAACTTTACCGGAAAAAAAAAAACGTTTTGGGGCCACCCAGCTAGCCGCCGCAACAGATGAAAAAAGAAAAAAACGCGAGAGGAATGAAAAAATTCCAAAAAAAAAAAAACCCGTTCTCAACCGAAGCCGCGAGTATAATATAATATTCTCAGCTGTAATGTTATTATAATAATATTATGATGACCGATTGATTTATTGTCGCGCTGTTTCAAACGTAATTATTATTTATTATACGAGTATTTATCCGTCTCGACCAGACACATAGACGATAATAATTTTCAATTATTATTACCTCCACCAACAACGGACCGAACCGACTAAAATGGCGTCTATTGTATAAAAATATTATATTTTTAAATGGTGTGTGTCCGGGTGACGGTCATGGTGATAGAGGTTGTGAGATTTTTCTTTTTTTTTTTTTTTTTTTAAACAACGCGATGAGAAGCGCGCGTATAATAATATAATATACCGCGGCGGTAGGCAATTTATGCGCGCGCGCGCGCTAGGAGAATAAAGGAAGCGAGAAGGAGGGGAACAAAAAAAGAAATCATTTATCAAAGTACTGTTTGTTTTGTGTATTATATTTGTTGTATTGTTCCTATTCGGTTTATTATATATATATATATATTTTTTTTTTGTTCACAACGAAATACACACTGACTTTTTTTTTTTTTGACCACGACCTACTTGTGTTTGTAGCGACGACGACGACGACGCCATTGTGGGACGCGGTACAATGCACGCATTGTCTATATTCTTCATCTAGGCTTTATTATTGTAATAATAATAATAATAATAAAAATAATAATAATTTTTAAAAAACTCCGCGCGCGGTGGTGGTGGCTGTGTAGACGGCAGGACGCGTGAGGTAGGTATACACGCCTTTTGTCAGCGCGCGAGCGTCTCACTGCCACCCGGTATTGCATCATTACTTTTATTTTACCTCGTTATATATATATATATATATGTATTTTTTAAAACGTTTTCCTAAGACTCATCCGTTCACCTTGACAGTCGGCGACGGACTCTCTAAGCCCAAACGTAACATTTCGGAATAGAAATAAGTGTTATGCTTTGTATATATATATATATATATATATATATATATATATACCCAGGCAGGAGTGTAGGTATAGATTATTTACGGAGGGGAGGATTTGACATTCAGTTATTAGTAATATAGGCTGATATGAAAAAAATATTGTAATGAAGAATGTATCGGGAGTTGAAAAAATATTTGTAAAATTGTATCACAAAAAATATGTTCATCTTCAGTCTAAAATATAACTGTTATATTAATCTATTATAGAAATAAACTAGAAAATTTTTTTTTTTTTTTGAAAATATTTAACTGAAAAGTCCTTTTTGTACTTTGTAGCACATATATCTACATAAAAATTTTAAAAATTATTTTTATTATTAATTATTTACTAATTGGTATTTTTGAAATGGGGAGTTTGAACGGCCCGAACCCAGCTTTATCTACGCCCCCCTATACCCAGGGCCGGCGGTAGGCATGGGCGAGCTGGGCGACGGCCCAGAGCTGCAATTTTCGTTCAAAAGACGACGCGTTTGAAAATTAAACGAAATTTTGAAACGTTTTATATACTTGAAATTTCAACGAAACGTCTATTATACAAACATTCATGGTCAGAAGTTAAATAGTATTATATAAATACAATCCAACAGTACACGGAGAGATATGATAAGAGGCGCAGATATGAAGCGTAGCAGCAGAAAAGCGTGGAACGTGATTAAACGACTTAATAACGACCCAATCCAGACTAAAACGTCATCAATAATAATAACATCTGATCAAATTGCAAGACAACTGATAGTGAACGGTAAAATAGGTAAAACAGACGTGAAACGAGATGAATATAAAATTCACAGTGATAAAGATAATGAAGTAGAAGATCTTAGTAGACCAGTTACCAACGAAGAACTGGAAAACGCCCTGGGAAATATGAAAGACCATAAAGATGTGGGCCTGGATGATATATTTACAGAACAAACCCGTCATTTTGGACCAATAACGAAAATATGGACACTTAATCACTTCAATATTATTCGAATTACAAACAAAATACCTAAGATGTGGAGGAAAACAAAAATAATTACTCTCCCAAAACCGGGAAAAAGCCTTACAGACCCAAAATATTTTAGACCGATATCATTGCTGTGTCACATGTACAAAATTTTCGAAAGAGTCTTTCCCGATAGACTAAT
This sequence comes from Slavum lentiscoides, assembly GCA_032441835.1. Lineage (NCBI taxonomy): Eukaryota > Metazoa > Arthropoda > Insecta > Hemiptera > Aphididae > Slavum > Slavum lentiscoides. The sequence goes on from CM063722.1 coordinate 9,473,022, forward strand.
CCCATATTGTGTAGATGATAAACTAATACCACAATAGGCGAGATAGTTGGTACTTATTACCACAAATATTCACTTACGACCGAACCCGATGAAAACCCAAATATGCTTATTTCATTTGAGGAACCGAAAAGCAAACCGCAAATTAAATGTAACGTGGAGGAATGGCATAGAACTCGAAAATACCCAGCATGCGAAATATTTGAGAGTCACTCTGGATAGATATCCAACGTATCGAATTCACTGTGAACATTTAAAGAGAAAAATATCGACACGGAACGGATTACTACGTAAACTTACGGAAAGCAGCTGGGGAGTCCGACCGCATGTCCTGAGAACTACAGCCATGGCTGCTCAGCTATGCCTATCAGCAGGCGAATACGCATCACCAGTATAGGGGAGCGCAATCAACCCATTCAAAAAAAATCGATGTTGCACTTAATGGAACATGACGATTGGTGACCGGCTGCTCGAGAAATTCTAAAGAGGTTTATGTTGTTCTAGCTAGAATCGCACCACCGGCAATCAGCAGGTCGGTACAAGCAGATTGGGAAAGGACTAAAATAACGAAAGACAATAGACATCCAATGCATGAAGTTGTGGCAAATAATTCCCGACTAAAATCAAGAAATAGCGTCCTTAAAAAGACGAAAACTGAGGACTGAGGAACAGGAAAGAGCTGTGCAACGGACAAACCAAATAAATTATAAATAGACCCCGCCCCATCGAAGCGTTGGGCTGAAACCATATGAACCAAAGAAGCGACAATTTTATTACCATTTACTGACATTATTGAATTATTATTTATTTACGTATTTATTTTATTTATATATTTGTTTATCTACCTGTTTATTTATTTACCTCGATACGTTGAAATTTAAGGGAAACGCAATTTTTTTGGACTTATCGAGGTTTTCGACTTACTAAAATTTTTAAGTTATCAAGGTTTTTGGAGAAAAAAAATTCGACTTAATAAGTTCTTAAAATATATTATCATTTTTTCTATTATTACATACGAATTACAGTGTGTATTATTATACTATTATTATAGCATTATTATTAAAAAATATATGATAAATACGATATTGTTACGAATGTACAAGAAATAATTTGATATCTTACTTTGCACATGCCTCTATTATCAATAGTATTTTCTACCAAAATTTAGAACAGATTACACTTGATCAGCCGCATCACTACTCGACGCCAACAATATAAGTAATCGTTATTGTCCATCTGTATTCGGATCACCAAGTTTTTCGCAATCGGGAACGGCATTCCTATCATTTTCTATCGAAGTTCTACTGTTGTATATACGATTTATTTCGCGAAACCCCCTCGGCACGGGGAGACCGCGCGGAGTGCCGAAATATGATATAATATGATATATATATATATATATATACTTGACGTTTTCCGAACTTTGGCGGCTCCACTACGCGAGATCGCAGCGTTCAATCGGCTTTGCTTTTTCATCCGTGTTATTAATACGTCGTGCGAGTTTTGCTCCCGAATAAATTTCCGCGGTCGAAAATAAATAACGTAGTCATATTATGTGTGTATACAAATAACGCAGCTATACATCATATATATATATATGTGTGTGTGTGTGTGTGTGTATGCACGTGGTGTTTCTGGAGAGCCGAGGAGGAGAAGAAAAAGAATGAAAATAAAAGGAATTCCTCAGTGGCGAGGGTAGAGGGTATTATATATTTTGCTTTCATACTTTCCTCTCTCTTTCTCTCTTATACTATGTAGTCTTCTTTGTCTTTTCGGGTAGAAAAATCGATGGTCGTTCGCGTATATATATATATATATATTATACTTGTGCGTGAAGTCTAAGTATATTACAACGTGCAGTATATTGCTACCATACCGCGCGGTCGAAACGTGTTATTATTGTATTCGAGGGGTTTTTGAAAAAGGAAAAAAAACGTCGTCGTCTATATAATAATGTCCCGGCACGGCACATATGTAGGTCAGAAAAGTGACTTGTCGTGTATATTACGTGTAACGCGCGTTATTCTTGTGACGCGTCGTCGTCGTCGTCGTCGTCATTTAGTCCGTTGTGTTCCGAAAAACCATCTGCGCTCGTGTAACGCGTACGCACGCAGACGACACATCTGGAAACGGTCGGTCTCTCTCTCTCTCTCTCTCTCTCTCTCTCTCTCGTTCTGCGCCTGACCGGATTATTGCGTTGTCGAAGCGAGAAAAACGTCTCGCGCAAATATCAATTCGTATAACGCGTTCGAAATTCGTCTTGTTACATATTTTTGTACGCGTCAAAAAACGCGTCCCGACGATTATTCTTGAAAAGCGCAAAACGTTTTTGACTAATACGAAAAGTTTCTGCACCGTAATATTGTTTTATGACACATATTATATTATATAGAATAAGAATTTATTACACTGAAAAACCTTTAAGAAAAAAAAATCTAAAAGTTTAAAAAATAAACGTCGTTTATGGAGAAAAAAAAATGAAAAAATATATTGCTGTTAGTTCAGTTAACTTTTTTTAATAAATTATATACACCCATACATATATATAATACCCATATGTATTTTATACAGCCATTCTAAAATATTTTAAACTTAAATAATAATTTCGAGAACGATATTACGGATAAATAGAAAAATGCTGCTGCTCAATGACGAAATCGGGAAAAAAGCGAACAAACGTCTTAAAAAAAAAAAATCGAATAATTATGAGAAAATTCAAATAAAAATTATTCGAATAAATTTGAACAATATATATGTAAATAAAACACATCTTTTATTTTATTTTCAGTTATCGCACAAACAAACAAATGTTAAAAAAAAATATTGTTTTACGTTATCGAAAATATTAACTTGTTAGCATTTTTTTTTTTCGTACACTCTAAACGACTTCCGTGTCGGCAGTTACATAATATATCTATGCCAGAAAAATGTGTTCCTGAATATATAAAAAATATAGGGATGATTAAGGAAACAATAAGATAAAATCATTTAATAATATTGTCTAAAAACAAAATCGTAACGAAATAATTTGAACATATTATTATATATAAAAATTCTATTATTTTAAATAAAAAAAAATTATAATTATTCATAAAATATAATAATTTATGAAAATTATAGTGCTATTTTGGCGGAGATCGAAGCCATCCGCGCAATGAGTTTACATCATTATATGTATGTATTTCAGTGTGTTTTTTATAACGCGCGTTTAAAATGTACTTTTGCGCTTCCCTCTCCCTAACTGTACCAATTCTTTTCCATTTCGAGCATGCCCTGTAATATGATAAATAACAAAAAAAAATGACAATAACAATAAATAAACGTGAAAGAGGAGGAGGAGGAGAATATGTAACAATGCGCGTATATAACGATGGGATATAATTATTGTTGTAAAACGAGCGCGCGCACGCACCTTATATAAATATAATATTATATTGTCGGTATATAATATGTATGTATATAATATATACGTACATATATAAGGTAAAATAAAAGTAGGTAGGAACGTCATATCGCCATTGTTGTTCGGACGGGCGCGCGCGTTTGTTGTGCGTGTCCGTCCACCTGTGCACTAGGCGGCGGCGGCGGCGGCGGCGGCAGCGACGATCGACGTGAAAATGTATTGTTGTCGGAGACGGCCAATAGCAGCCCTTCGTCGGTCGAGCCAATCGCGTGCCGGCAGACCCTCCGAAAACGTTTTTTTCTTCCCCTCTCCCACGCCAACGACGACGTATTTCCCCGCGACTATATTGTTTTCCATCGTCACGCCCGCTCGCGGAAAGCGAACCGCGGAAAAACCTCCCAGTTACACATAAAATATATACGCGGTAATATTGTAACAATACTACAGTAGGGGGGCGTAGACCGTTTTATTATTATCCTTATGAAAATCACCTTTTTTTTTTTTTTCTTTTTAATATTCCAGCGATTACTACCCCCAAACGGTTTATACGATATTTATGATTATCGCGAACTTTATGAACCGTTCGTGCGTCGTTTCAAATGTGCAGTATACACACTTTGAATATCTTATATTTTAGCACTCAATTTCGTTGAAATTATACAGATTGTTGTAAATCGTATTTGTTTTAATTAAATAAGTAATAATAATGAAAATGTATATTAGTGTAAAAATTAATTGTTTTATAGTTTGACTATGCGTATAGAGTTAAACTGCGCGTGAAATTTTAAAATTAAATTGTTTAAAATTTTATTTTTATTTTTATATAAATCTTTGTACACCCGCACATATACGTATCCCATTATCCTTAACAATTGTTTACAATTTATTTCCTATGCATTTATATATTATCATAAATAAGTATGCCGTTTACGAACTGTATGTTTTTCAATTCCTTAGACCGTAAACGGATTGGCTCTTCTGCAGTTTATCAGCCAGTCGTATAATAGGTATGACCGTGTACTATACCTACCTGTTCTATAGTAAAAAAAACGCGCAGCGATGCGCAAACGACAAACTCTGAATAAAAATAATAATAATAATAATGGTTTTCTTCTTTTATTACAACCATATTATTATAAAGACAAAATCGCGTGTTTGTCGTTTTCCCCCGTTCGTCGTTAAGTTTATACCGTCCGACACTCGAATCCGCCACTGCAGAGCGTGCTTCGCTATAAGATACACACAATTATTATACGCTCAACTATTCTGATTTATTTGTTAGAATTTTATATAATACTAGCTGAATTACCCGGCGTTGCCCTCGAAAATAATTGAGTGTTCAACTCCTTTTGGGTGTAACTCGCTGTGGTAAGTGTAATGCCTTTTTAAGACTGATCACCCGAAATAACGTTTAAAATATTTTAATAATTTGTATTGTATTGTAAAATAATTAAAAAATAGTCTCTAGTCGTAGCGATTCGAGCTGTGTGTTGATCGATATATCAAACTTTTAACCCCTTTTTCGCCCCTTTAGGGACGGAAGTTTGAAAAATCCTTTCTTAATGCTCGCTTACGATGTATAGAAGGAACTTGTGTGCACAATTTCAAACGCTTAGGTCCAGCGGTTTAGGCTGTGCGTTGATGAGTCAGTCAATCAGGACAAGTTATTTTACACATATAGATATTGCATGTTATAATTATATATATAACGTGTGTACTTTTGTGGTTTTTTTATCATTGACCATATACTTGACGAGATTTCAAACAAAATTGTATTTCTATGTTTTTTATTCATTATTAATTCATTCATAAACAAATGTAGAATTCTTCATTTTCTACGCAGCTATCATATTATGTACAAACAAAATAAATAAGTGAAAACGGATTCTACGTCTAATTATTGCTAAAATATTATGCGTATATGATCATTGATCATACGTAGAAGTGTGGTTTTTGCGCGTAGTTCGTAGCGAAAAAAGTGGCGTGCCGGCCGTGTAAAAATTTATTTGTAATTTTTTTCTGTTGCGAGAGGATACATAATACATACTGCATTTTTAATGCCTAGTGCGCCTACTATACCTATACGGTATAACATAACAGCTGTATCCGTATACTTCACCGTGTTTTCGATTTAAACGCTATTTATTATTGGATTTCAGAAACGCGGCGTAAATTCCAATAAAAATAAATTCTTTAAGAGTATACGTATATACATAATATAATATATAGGTATATACTATATAATTATAATATTATATATTATTAAAATCATAAGCCTCGAATTTTTAAATCATTATATTTTTTTTTTTACAAATAAGTGTTAGGGGTAAAAAACAGAATAATGGAATGTGCAAAAACTATTTATATTTATTTCCCGGTATCTTGATGCTGGATTAATGAAAAAAAATTTATAATCACTATGTATATACATATATAATGTACATATATATTATTACATTATTCGATTATTATTGTCCATACTCGTGTATTACGATTTTATTTGATAAATATACATACTATAGAAAATAAGCGTATACCCAAAGAAAAATTTTTTTTTTTATTTTTGTTACAATTTTTTTTTCAGACAAATAAAAAAAAATCATTCGATACATAAGCGGGGTGGACGTGATTTCCTTCTTGTTTTTTTTTTTCTCCATTCATGCCTCCAAACACATTTATACACATTTAATATGTATACACGCGTCTACTGCGTATTATATTTGAACGGAAAATGCCGCTCGTTGCAGGTTGAGCGCGACTATGCGAGTCATCGCGTAAAGAAAAGCGCGTAAAATTCCTGGAAGGAATGTTCGCGTATTATAAAAAAAAACTACTTTAATATGACGTAATTAACGGAAAACGTTTTATTTACATTAGTCCTTTTTTTCCCGGGAAAATAAAAAAGCCGCAAAGGATATTATTATCTTTGTGTATGCGTGTTTTTTATCGTCTCCCTCTACGCCTCCCCTTTGTCACTGTTTTAAGCCTTGTACTATAGACGTCTGTACAAAATATAATAATATATAAACACACTGCAGCAGCGTCTGCGTCGACGTTCACGTAAAACCGCTCCGTTTCCGACGCGATTAATCTGGAAACTAAATTAAATCACAATGTCAATATCATTGAAACGAATGCGAATAAATATATTTTTTTTGTAAAAAAAAAACACAAAAACGGTTAACGTAAAAAAAATGCATCGTCTCCGGTTGTCTGTTTTTTCGCTTTATATACCGAGAACTCGTATTTTAATATTTTATTCCTATAATAAATATACAAAACGCGAAATATAATTACACGTCAAATATTGAAAAATTCTATATATACTCGTATATATTTTTTTTAATTAAATATAGTTACAGCCCTACGTTTTATCTGCATTTAGATACCTCCTTAACAAACTCGTACATATATATATATATATTATATATATAAAGAAAATAATAAATTTAAAAAGAGTAGGTTTTCGGTAAAAAAAAAAACTATATATATTTTTTCATTTTGATTTTTTTTTTTTCTAATGTTTTGGGTCAAGTGGGTTTAGTGCAGATTCGATAAGTTCTGTGTTTAGGACCGTATAATTGGCTGGAGTAAAATGAATAAAATGAGTAAAAAAAATCCCTGCTTGTCCGAATCAGGCACTAAAAGTGCGAAAAAAAATTAGAAAAAAATTAAGGTCGTATTGAATGTGATAACTCCCCGAAAACGTTATTATGCCGTTCCATTCCAAGTGCATCCAGTTGGGAAATTTATATATGGTAGTGATTTGCTTTTTACTGTGAACACACTTGCATAATTTTAATTATATACATATTTATGTATTTTGAAAATATAACTAGAATATGACTTCTGATTTAAAAGAGCTAGGATAGAGAGAGAGAGAGAGAGAGAAATAAAGAGACCCCGTTTCTTCGTAGCGCGTGCTTTTATCTCGCGCTATCCCTTCCGATTTAATAAACAAATAGCGTGTAATTGTGTTTGGCAAAACGAGCGTAAGCGTTTTAATAAGATTTCCGCGGAGGAATAATAAAAAAAAATGTATATAACTTTATAATCCTTTATACTTGCAAATTGCAATAACAACTCACTATTTATATTTGTATACAACAACGGTTCGTTATTTTGTCGTTTCAATCGGCGCATCAGCTGACGTCTCTTTTGCCCGTTTACCGCGCGTTTGTCTGGCTATTCGACAAATATATGGAAGTTTCACCCGTTTCCCATTACTTTTACAACGACAAAACTACTCGATTTTTTTTTTCACTTCCTTTTTCTGTCTCAATGTATAATTTATATATGTTTTAAATCTCCAAGACTGAGTGTTAATAGTTAGAAATCACATCTTCTTCTCATTCTTTTTCTTCTCTATCCCCATCGTTCACACGACTAATTTTTGCCACATCTTCTCGTTACACTGCAGTGTATAATATCATGTCAGATGTCTTACTGCGCCATAACGGTCTTTGACGTCCCGACGCGTTCTTCTATAGTGCGTCGAAATTGGATTAAAAAAAAAGAAATTATAATTACATAAAAATATCTCTAAATGGCGGCTTTGTCTGTATTTTTTTCTCCTTTTTACTGCATATATAATATATGTTTAAACATTCGTTTATCTCTGTTGAAGTATAGGTATAATACGAGTACAGCTGTTAACCGTCTCGGAGTTTCTACCTGTTTCTTACGTACGAGAAAAGAAACCAGCGAATCGCTGTGTTTGTGCAAGAGGATGCAAATAGCGAATGTACCAATTTAATATACTTACCTTCTTCGTTTAATTTCCATTCTTATACACTACAATTAATAGTAAATACGCGTTAACATTTTTGACGGGATTTGAAAAAAAATACACGAAATAGGGTTATTTTAACGAAAAAAAAAAACATTTAATTAATATATAGAAAATGTATAGTACAGATGCTCTCCGTACATACCTATTAAATTACCGCAAATACGATTACACTTCATTATATATACGTAAAAAATATCAGTGCATTCGAATTTCGAGTAGGCTAACAAATCCTTCTTTATTTTTATTTTTATTACACGTTGACTTAAAAAAATATAACGTATAATAAAATTTAAAAAATTTAAATATACGACGATAAATAGGACGCGGCTATTTACGATAAACCGGAAAACTGTCTGTCGCAATTTTTTTTAAAACAAAGTTTCTAATTTATAAAAATTTCTAATAGTACAAATGACTGTTGAAAAAAAAAATTGTTTTAATTTTACAAAAAGTGTGTGTGTATATTTATATATATTCATACGTATTCGAATATACGCGATAGGTATATTCGTATATATTTAAAAAAAAATGATTTCTGAGTATTATTCGAATAATAATAATAATCGTTTTCATATGCGCCCCAGGCGCCTATATACTTAAATATTCGTGTATCCTTAATGGAGTCGAGGATTAGTGCTCGTTGCAGTTACTGATTTTCGAAACGCGCAGTGGTGTACCGTGTACGGTCGTCTTCTCGTCCTTCCAATATAAGTGCGTTGTGGCCCGCGCACGTTCTGTAGCCAATTAATTTCGTATTCGACTTTAATACACGACAACAGATATATATATTTACTCGTATATATATATAAACGCGACACATATTACATATTATATACTACACTGTGCAGTGTGCGACGGGTGTAAGACGTCAATCGATGGCGCGCGACCGCGTTTTTATTATTACGTGTCGACGGCGCGCGACTGTGTTTTTTTCCCGTATCCGATGCGCCGCGCGCGCGATAACCCTGTGTAGTTCGGTTACACTTACTACTGACGGTTGCGGCGCAGGCGACAAACCTCGCTGACAACCGTCTCTGTCAACACGTCACCACCTCGTGGTATATCTTTTATATATAAAAATATATAATGTAAAAACTTATTACACGACGACGACGACTCGCACCTGTTATTTTATCGTGTGTGTGTGTGTGTGTGTGTGTGTGTGTGTGTGTAGTTATGAGTCTGGCGAGAAATTTCATTTCCTTCGCCATCCACTCCGCCCGTCGTATTCGATTTCTCCGCATTATTATTCAATCGCGTAGAAAACTGCTACGTCGTGTATTATTTTTCGTTGTACCTGCAATGACGGTACCCGCGCTCGGCTGCTGCTGCTGTCCTGCGGACGAATACGCGTGCCCGGTATGACGATGATCGTTGGCACACGTGAAGGACGAGAGGACGTACAGGCAGTTAACGAAATGCGCATAGAACGGAAAGAAAGGCGTTTAAAAATTTTAGTTTTAAAATCGGTTTTAACGCCTGGCTCTGATATGTATGTCGTCAAACGTATATTATACTGGACAAAAAGTAATGAGACTGTTTTAAAATACGCGCGATATGATGTGCATATCTATTTGATAGGTTGGTATTACTGTTGTAACAGCTGACAACATAAAATCTCATCAACATTTGCCCGGTCGGGTTGGAAGTCGTTGCCTTTTTTTGTGTTTTAAAGAAAATTATTGTTGTCGGCGATTTTTAAAATGGAAACATCTATAGAACAAAGAATTTGCATCAGATTTTGTCAAAAAAAAAAATGAAATTTCTTGTTCTGACGCATTGAAAATGTTACGAAAAAGTGTTACGGCTATGAATGTTTATCGAAATCACAAGTTTCTCAGCGGTACGAATCATTTGGTGTGTGAGGGTCGTAAAGCAGCGGAAGACGCGAACCTCGATCACGAAGACCATCGACCTCGACTACTGATAAAAACATCAACAAAATCAAGGAGCCGTGCGTACTTTCCAGTTGTCAAAGATACCTGTAGATACTGTTAGTAGTATATCATCAAAAGGATCACAATACAAACAATTTTATAGGATAATTTGGGGCTCGCGTGTCTTCTCGTTTTGTTCCTTGTTTTTGCATACCTTGCGCATACGCCATCCATTATTCGTCAGTATTTCATACCAAAAACGAAGCCAACAACTGCACTGTATTCGCCCATATTCGTGGCTCCGTGTGAATTTTTCCTATTTCCTCGATTGAATAACCGCTTCGTGGGTGGACAGAAGCCGTGCAAGAGAATGCGCCAACCGCTTTGAAGGCTGTACCGGAAACTGCAGAGTGTAATATAAGAAGTTTTGAAGACTGGAAAGAACGTTGGAATACGCTGTATTCTAGTGGGAGGAGGCGATTATACTTTGTAGGAGACGCAATAGATTTGGACGAATAAAATATTTTTTGTGAATTTTATTCGAATCAATCTCATTACATTTTTTTTTCCACACGCGCCTCAAACGGCCGATCCGAAAATACGATTCTCAAAAGAAATCGTATTATTATATATTGGAATTTTTTTCCCGTTTCTTTTTTTTTTTCACCATTATCTAATACCAAGTTATCGCTATAATAATAATATACATATTATTATTATATAATACGCTCACATCTGTTACGTGTGTATTGTTCGTTATCTGGCGGCGCAATATTGTCGATAAACGCGCCGTGTCATATTATTTTGTATAATAGATTATTATAATGCGCGTAAAGGTTATCATCCCGTGAGTCGTTTCTTCTATACGCGCGTCGTGTCGTCGTAATCCGCTCGGTTTTTAACGAGACCCTTTTTTCCTCTTTTTTTTTTTTTTTCGCTTTCGGACGTCGCGCGTCGTTCGTAATCCGAACCCTACCGTCGCCACCACCACCACCACTATTATTCCGTTGTTGTCGGCGAGTTCTCTTTTTTTCCGACCTTCACAATAATGCAAAACAATTTGACCGGCTAGACACCCTCGGTGACCGCTATAAATCAGCCGGCGGCGGCGGCGGCGGCGCGTTTTATTATTTTTCGACTCGTTTTTTCCTCTGTTCTTCGAACCATTACCGCCGAAACAAAAATCTGTTCGCAATATGTGCGCGTTTCCCGACAAAATTCTCGTTCTCTACTTACTCGTACTGCTGCTAGCTGCTACCTACCACCGCAATCGTCTCCTTTATTCCCGGTTTTTTTTTTCTCGTTTTCTTCTCATTTATATATATATATATATATATATATATCATCGTCGTCTCGGGCGACCCACCCGCAGCTATAATCGATTACTGTACGACGACACGGTCGAGGCGGGTATATAATCTCCGAGAGATCGGCGTTTGTCACCGTACTCGTGTTTTCCTCCCCTCTCTACAGAGGACCTCTCTACGTCGCTCGTAATCGACGCGGAAACGATTTTTTCGCCATACAAGACGCGTGGAAACCAATATAATTACCGATATATATATATATATCGGTTGTATGTTATATATATATATATATATATATATAACAATATTCTCTCCGACTCGATCGTCGCGTGTCGGATAATATTGTCGTCTGCAGTGATGATGATGATGATGATGTAATAACATTTTTCGCTGTCGTCGTGCATTTGTGTCGGTCGAATGGCGGCGGCGGCGGCGGCGGCGAAAGGTCGACACGAATAGGAGGGACGGGGGAGGGAAGGTACGCGTATAATGCGCTGTATATCTACAGTGCCCTGTTAATCTCTTTTTTCGTCCGGGACCGACCGATTCCCAGCGGACCGGCTGCGGCAACCAGTGCCAAAAAAAAGAATATAACGACCGAGAAAATTTCCGCGGTCTGTATATGATATTTTACGCGTGTGTGTGTGTGTGTGTGTGTGTGTGTGTGTCCTCCTCGAGTCCTCAAACACCGCGCCCCGTATATAATAACCTCCGCCGGAAATAATATAAAAACCTAGCCGATTATTATTATTATTCGGCAGCGTCTGACCCGGCGTAAATAATATATAATATATAGACGACGGGTTAGGCATATTTTCGATACGAAAACGAAATTATCGCATTTCGCCGCCATTAACTCCGTTAACTCAAAAAAATCATCCGCAATACTATTTTCCAACAAGTCACCAACCGACCGACATCCAAAACATCGTAATCGACCACAATGCAATCAAACGGTCACCATCAATTAAATACCTCGGAATTCAAATCGACAGAAACCTGTCCTTCTTCAACCACGTAAAGCAAACAATCGACAAAGCCAAACTCGTCAAATACTCTCTTTATCCACTTATCAACAACTCGAGCACTCTTCCCCTCAACCTCAAAGTCAACATATATAAATCTTACATCAGACCCATAATCACATACGCTGCTGCCTCCGCATGGAGTTCTAACCTGACACGTACACAAGCTAGAAGAATCTAGAAGCTTTCCAGTCAACCACGCTGAGAACCATCACTGGTCTCAACCATGGTTCACCGCTAACCAAACCATCCGCAACTCAACTAACATCAGCACTATCAAAGAAGTAATAAACCACTTAAAAGACAAAAAACTAAAGAAAACGTATCGAACACCTACCAACCCCACATCAAACATCAATAAGCAAACGTACATCCTCAAAACAAACATTTTTAAACAGACCTATAAACTTTTAATCACAAACTCAGACCAAAACCATCAACATCATTAACTTATACCCCATACTCTAACAAAAGCACCAGCTTGAGATAAAGAACCCGATCCGAAGCAAAGCAAAAAAAAAAAAAAGCAAAAGCATTTCGCCGCCACCTGATAATATTTCATTTAGTCAATTTTTTTTTATGGGGAGAAACGTGCGTGATTTTTATATAACGATATAAAACGCCCATTTCGAATGATCGGGATAATACGCGCGCGAATAGACGAACGACCTGCAAAAAGCCGAGATCGTTCTGAGACTAATGTTTGTGCATTATTACTTCGAAGAGGAGAAAACACGGGAAAATCGAAGACGATACGGAAAAATTCCTTCGACGTGAAGGATAGGGAAGAAAATCAGAAACGGCTGCAGCTGTGTATCGAGAATTGATATTGAACACGAAAAACGTATTAAAAATTACAGTATTATCAGCAATTCATCCCTTGCAGAATGGATTATTCGAATGATAATTGGTTACTTCTATTAATATTATAAGGATTATAAACAATATAATAAAATATCACGTTTATTACACCGATAATATAATTTTATATGTAGCGGAAATAACGCGTAATATTTTCCTCCGCAAATTCCGCGTTGATTAAAGGTACTATTTTATTGACCTGCAAGTCCAAATCCGTATATTTTCACATACATGCGAAAATAATAAGCATTTAACAAACCGTTTTTTAGAATATATATATAATATTAGAAAAACGAATACTTACGAGTAATTTTTTTCTTACATATTTCCTCCCACTATATATAATAAGTTTTATTAAAAACTACATCCGTATAGTATGTTATTTTTTTTTTTTTTTTTGAGAGCAATGGTTTTTCTTCGCGACGAATTTTTCGCGTTTTCCTTAAAACACAGAGCCCGCACGGTTTTCGTTCAAAGGATATATTTATGTACACGCGCACGCGTGCTTTCATAACACTGGCGGACAACGCGCCGAGGGTATTTATTTTGTATTTTTTTTTTTAACGAGATCATTAATTAGAGCGTAGTAGTGCCACCACGGTTTAATAAGAAGAAGTCGCGTGTACGGTTTAATGCCGTATATTTACGACGGATCGCAACGAGAGAGCAAACGGGCGGTGGTGGTGGGGTGGGTAGCTGCAGTGGTACAGCGGAGACGAAAAAACGATATAGTAGTAGCCAAAGTCGTCATAATTCATATTTTTCAGGCGCGCAGTGCGCAGCGCGAGCGTAATATTTAATAATTTACAACGGAGGAAATCTTTATTTTCGGTACCGCCGCCGCCTGTGCAATACACGCGCATAATATTATAATAGACGTCGTTCTTTTTCCGTCATTAAATGACGTGTTTTTTTCTTGGCTTCGCGTCGTTCTCTGAATGGACCGTCTTTGTTTTTTTCGTACACACACACACACACACACACACACACACACACACACACGAACACTAGCGCGCGCATCTCGTAATAAATATCGTAATAAATTAACCTGGAGACCGATTTAAAAATTATTATCTCGGTGGTCGCTAACGCGCGAGCGAGCCAGCGTGAGCCTACAGTCCGTCGACCGCTGTTGTTTCGTCGCCCAGCAGCAACGGCAACAGCAGCGACCGGCCGAGTTTATTTTTGATATTCGTTAAAAACCGTCGTCCTTACGCCCGCGGTTTATACGCGCACTGCGCCCGTCGGCCGTTATGACGGGAAAATAATAATTTTAGTTACAAAACATGCAGGAGTGTCGTGTGTGTGTGTGTGTGTGTGTGTGTGTGTGTGTGTGTGTGTGTGTGTGTGTGTGTGTGTGTGTGTGTGTGTATGTCGACTCGGAGGAATGCGCGCGACGGTTGGTTGGTGGCTCCTCGGACCGTTGGCTATAATAATAATAATAATAATAATAATAATAAAATACGTATACAGCTGCTGTTGTTCTCGTCATTCAACAAATAATAAACTATTAAGGAAACGAGAGAGAAAAAAAAAAAAAACCAACACGTTCGTAAAATAATTATCGAATATTCGATTTCGCGACCGATGACGACGGGGAGGGGGGGACAAGAGGAATGTCTAGAAAAAAGCGCACCGTCTACGGCTGTAGTGGATATTTTTCTGTTATTTCTAAATTAACGTTATTCATTCTTCCATTTTTATCCGAAATAACGCGTCCATCTTGGCATTTGCAAAATCGATTAAAATATTGTAATTTACATTACAATTTCATTACGATAGATTCCCGTTCAAAAGTAAATAACGCGTTTTTTTCACAAATCTATTTCGTTACGTTTAAAACAAAAGTAATACACGAAAATTGTATTTTAATTATGTTTTTTTTTATGTATTCTTGTTTAATTTTATGCGAGAGATTTTTTTTTTTTTGCGCTCGTTTCAAGTTGCCTATAACACAACTATTAGAATTAAAATACCCAATAACGTGGGTGTAAACGAAATAAACTTGAGACAGCCATCTCGTATACTATTATAATAAAATGTACGCTTTCCGTCGTTGACTTACCCTCCTCAAATACTAGAATGGACCGTCCTGCCTTTTTTTTTTTTTTTGATCCATTTCGAGCACTGAGTACTCTCTATCTCACATTCTCACGCCTGCGTGTTTCGTTCGCTTATGAATGAAAATCGTGACGATTTATAAAAATATGTATCGTCGCCGCCACGACGACGACGCGACGCGGTACTGATCGTTCGGAGAATACAAAAATATGTGTCAAAAAATAAATAAAATAAACAACGTGTTTCCTGTCGAAAACAAAAGGTTAACACTGTACGTGCGTGTGTGAAGTACACCGTGTATATATAATGTGTACAGGATGCTCGTCGACACACACACACACACACACACACACACACACATATAATGCTCCATCGGCTGTTTCGTTGTTTCGTACGGACGGACGGACGCGGAGGCTGTGTGGCGGTGGCGGTGGTGGTGGTTGTGAAAAGAGATGGCCATATGGTAAATGTCAAACGGTTCGCGAGGTCATAATATATATATATATATATATATATACGCGGGAACGGAGGGAAACGACGGTTCGGAAGACAAAAACGAGCGCGGGACACAAAAAAGAAGATTACAAAACTGCGAGTGTATATATATATATATATATATATATAAATACGCGCACGTGGGACGCGAAAGGAAAGGGCAAAAGACTCTGCTGGACGTATATAGTTTATATAATTCTTAATGCACCACCGCAAAATATAAGTCTCGCCGCGGTCTTAACTCCGGGTCCATTAAAAGGTTTCCGGCGATTTACGCCTTTGTGGCGGCAAAAGTACAGTATATTGTAGAGAGAGAGAGAGAGAGACAACCGTTGCAGCGATGCCGAGGCTGGCGCGTACCTACCCGAGATGGAAGAGATTTCGTTGGCGAAACCACGAATTATTAATCTTTAACCGTTACGGATCGAGTCGGTCAGCATTATTGTCTTTTCAACGTTTAATGCGATTTACTTTTTCCCTTTTATATTTAAACCCGTATATACCATGTAATATAACGTTTTTGTTTTAACGCGGTATTATCGTAGAAAAACGACCTGCACCACCACCACCACCACCACCACCAATGTGCCAGTAAACGTTTTTTTTTGGAAAAATGTGGCTTTGCTTTAATTACGTCCTATATAACATTACTGCAATAATATTTCAATGTGTTTAAACACTACTTAAACAATTTTAACATACATAATATGTAATACTCTTTTCTTTTTTTAAATCGTGATGGAGACGTATTAATTGGTGCACGTTATTTCTACGCGGTAGTTGTCAATTCGCCACAATATTGTCAAATGTCATCGTGATTCGTGTCGAGTCGGGCGACTTTCGTTTAGGGGCGTACGATCCAAAAAAAATCACATTTTTAATATTTAATAATGGACTAATTAATAGGAAAACCTAAAAGTAAAACTCCTCGTATGATTTTTTTTTTCTTTTTTTCAATGTGTAAAAGAAACGGTTTCATTCTCATTTTTACACACTTAGGACTCGCAGTTGATTTTAACAGGCGTATGTATGTCACGGACAAAAGTCGAAATCGGGCAAACCTCAGAAATTCCCGGTCAAAACGCGAACTGCCCGCGGTACTCGGGCAAAACATCACAGTTCGGCTTTTGCCCTGACAAACCTAGTTGTGACCAGCAACATTTGGGCAAAACTGTATAGCCTATATATTATATTTGAATATTTCACAGTACAAATGTTGATTTTAATATTAAATATAAATATGTAATTATAATAAAATAAATCTCTATTGTTTATTTATTCAATCAATAATAGTGAAAATGCATACATATATTATTGATAAAAATATTAAAATGTTAATTAAAATAATTAAAGAAATTATATATTAAATAATTTATATTTTAAACAGTACAATAATGCAATAAAATACGATAAAATAATTACTATTGTACAAGTATAATTAAATACTGTGTGTCTTTTCATATTTCACATAACTGTAGATAAAGTAAAATTATATCTCCGGTAATAAACCATATATATAATAATATAATAATATTATAATTTTTCGTATTTTATTGGTATTATTGTACTGCTTTAAAATATAAATAATTTAATATATAATTCTTTTAATTTATTAAATAATTATCATTATAATATTATTATATTTCTATCAATAATATTTGTACGCGTTTTCATCATTATCGATTAAATAAATTGTTGTAATATGCATATTTACACTGAGGACTGTTGTAATATGCTTATTACAACAAAATAAATAAATAATAGAGATTTATTTTATTATAACTGTTTATATTTAATATTAAAATCAACATTTGTACTGTGAAATATTCAAATATATAGAGGCTACACAGTTTTGCCCAAATGTTCCAGGTCATAACTACGAGTAGGTTTGCCCGAGCATTTCTGAGATTTGCCCGATTTCAACTTCTGCCCGTAACATGTACGTATATGGTTAAAAATGTCTAAGTATGCTGTGTGAATTTTTTCTGAAACGCCTCTATAACATAGGGACTTTGTCTAATATTTTCTTAAATTCATTTTCAATTTATTCTTTAAAGTTTTTTTCATTAGTTCGGTATTTCGTAGCCATTTTTAAAAAATATATATTCGATTATTGTTAATTTTCCCTTCTCGATATTTTTTTTACCTCGTAATTTTTATGTATTCTTCTAACAAATGCGTTTGAATCGCTTCCAATTAGATTTCAGTTACCGTATATATTATATTATACACTATTTTTTCGACTAAACGATTAGTCCGAATTCTCGTCCAAATGATTTATGTAAAACTTTTTTCGCGTCGTTCGCCCAAAACGAATTATACGTAAAAATTAATCAGTTATGAATTCGTATAATATTCCGCTGTACACACATTTAAGTCGTTGAAGTCGTCACCGTGTACCATCGTACGAACGCGCGGAGTAAATGTAAATTCGATTTCGCACGTAATATATTATTATTATTTTTTATTTTTTCCAACGCGATCACACAAATATTATAATAGGGGATGTATTACATATAAATATATATATATATATATATCGTCGTGTACTACCTATTGAAATAACTCATCACCGTTGTTCGCGCAGAGGAGAGTTTAAGGGGAGGTTAAGCCTCATTAAAAATAATAATAATTCTTTGAAAAATCGCGTTGTTAAAAAAAAACACCGCAACACACTTGTAAAACACCCCCACGACACCACTACTCGCCGATCGGACGATCTTCATACACACACACACACGCTTCACCGCCCACGCCAACGTAACACAAAACTCTATTATCATTATTATTATCATTATTATTATTATTATTATTATTATTATTATTATTATTATTATTATTATTATTATTATTATTATTATTATTATTATTATTATTATTATTATTATTATTATTATTATTATTATTATTATTATTATTATTATTATTATTATTATTATTATTATTATTATTATTATTATTATTATTATTATTATTATTATTATTATTATTATTATTATTATTATTATTATTATTATTATTATTATTATTATTATTATTATTATTATTATTATTGTTATTATTCGGTCGAATTTATTATTATTATTTCTGAATTGAAAAAAAACTCTTTTGCGCGAATGTTCTCACCACGGTACGATCGCGCGTTTTCCATTATGACTTATCCCACTCGTTCTCATTCTCTCGCGATTATAATTATTTATATCGTCCTTCCCTCGCTTATCGCCTTCCCCTCTCGACTCGAACAAACTCCCGCCGACTCGAGGAATTCGCTCTCTCTGTCTGTCTCTCTCTCTCTCTCCCTCCGTCATTCCGCGACCCACCACCAATCGTTCAATGTCACCGCGCACTGTGCTTCGCGATTCTTTTTCTTTTTCTTCCCGATAAAAACGTGTGCGGCGTTTGTGCAGAAATTGTATACGCACAATACATATGTACACATAAGTGGTGTGTAGCTTTGGTAATTATTATTTTTTATTGATGACTACAACGAACGTGCCATCGCGTATATTTTTTTCACAATTCCGATTTTTTTTTTTTTTTTGTATTACATATGTACTACGCACAGTGGTGACAAAATCTCGGACCACCACAGCGCAGTTTTTAAAAAAATACCGCCCACACTCGGGCTAAGAAACATTGATTTACGGGAGTAGGTCGACTTTTGTCGATTTGCCGACTTTTCCGAATATAGGTAAAAAAAAGTTAAATGACGTTTGTCAATTTGCCGATTCAATACCCGCGGACCTTAAATAGTGAAATATAATTTTTTTTATACAAACGGTTAATATGTTTCCCGCCATAATTATTACAACGAAGTTTTTTCGATAAAAGTATAATTGTTAATATTATTATGTTTTTCGGAATTGACCATGTTTTTGTTTTTGTTTTTTTCCTGACGTTTCGGAGCCGTTGCAAGTTCCGTCTTCAGAAGTTATAGTTCACTGCTGACTGCTATGACTATAGTATAGTGTGTATACTCAGTATAGTCATAGCAGTCAGCAGTGAACTATAACTTCTGAAGACGGAACCTGCAACGGCTCCGAAACGTCAGGAAAAAAACGAAAACAAAAACATGGTCAATTCCGAAAAACATAATAATATTAGTAGTTCGACCCATGAAAGTTTTAATTTGTTCAAAAAGTATAATTGGCTACAAACATAACCTGCAATGTTATAATAGTCATTATAACGATAAAAACATAAAAATAATATTATTGTACGAAATTCGCATCTTTTAGATTTTAACGCGTTTACTGAGAAAAAAAATACGTAATAATTTATTACTTATTTAGCACTTCATCATTCATATCCCGACATATTTTTTTTAAGTATTATTACTTCTGTGTAAGTATATATCAGTATTTCTATTGTCCCGTCGCGATTTTCGTTTTTAATAATTTCAACTCGTATACTATACCCGTCTTTCTTGTACTCGTACTTCTACGGCCAGCGGCCCAAACCAAATATCATTCACCGCGCACCACTGAACGTATACGACACTGCAGTCGTGCCTAATATATGCATGTATTATGTATATATATATATATATATATATATATATATATATGTATATATATATATATATATATATATATATATATATATATATACAGTGCTATAGAATCGCGTCATCGTATAGTCTTCTAAATCCGCAACAACAACAGTAATAATACCTTTGTTAGAATAGCCTTTACAGGATTTCGCGTATTTTAATCCATCGTAATTGGTCACCGCCGTCCCTACGCGCGTCGGTCGTATATACAGCGACATCCCGCGCAGGCCGTTTTTTTTGTCGTTTACAACGAGAGATAACACGACCCTGGAAAAAAAACGCCACGCGCGATCACTATATACATACGTACTACTACTATACTGTACAATATAAAATACTGCATGTACACCAATAATATATATATATATATATATACATACATAACCTTTATCACGTGTATACACGTGGACAAAAAACGGAAATCAACCTGCACGAGATGAGAGTCCGTTTAGTTTATTGCGAAGACAAGTGAAAGCTAATGACCGCCGGTGACTGTGCACTGGAGGGGTATACGTAGAAAAAAAAAACTCCCCGAAAAATAACGACAAACAAAACCATGCGGCGACGACCGAGAGACAGAGAGAAAAAGGACAACGATGACGACGACGACGACGACGACCGATATAAAATAATATATACGTAATGCGCCTAATGCCCCATTCTGTGCGCGCGGGGTTGCAGAACGGACGACCCTAAGTTTTTTCGGGGCAGAGGGGTCGCGCGGTGACGACGACAAAGCGGTGTGATTATATACCGTACACACACACACACCACACACACACACACACAGAAATACACGTTATATATACACCGGACCGCCGCGGCGGGTTTAGGAGGATCCTCCGTATATTATATTATTACTGCGATGTTTATTAAAGAGAATGTATTATGTATACCACG
This sequence comes from Slavum lentiscoides, assembly GCA_032441835.1. Lineage (NCBI taxonomy): Eukaryota > Metazoa > Arthropoda > Insecta > Hemiptera > Aphididae > Slavum > Slavum lentiscoides. Next base: position 9,494,292 of record CM063722.1, read on the forward strand.
CGTCTTCATCATACACGATGTGCGCGATATTATTAAAAAAAAAAAAAAAAAACCACGCTTGTGTTTGTGTGTGTGTGTGTGTGTACAATGGCCACATTATTAGCCAGCAGCGCGCCCGTCCTACAACGTTATTATTGTCTCTTTGATACAACCGCCGCCGCCAGCAACCCCCTCGTGAGGGCTGAACACGCACGACGCGCTGCACGGTGTTTAACGCGCGTGCGCGTAATAATATTGTTGTCCGGCGGCCCTTCGAGTTCGAATAACGCGCGATTTGTTTTTTCATATTTGTTAAGAAAAAAGAAAACTTATATTTCGCGCGTAAAACGATCTCGTTTTTATTTTTTCGTCGTTTACGCGTTCGAATTAATCGATAAATTTCGATTTTGTTTCCCCATTTACGTACAACAAATCGGCAACGGCCGCGTATATACGAGTATATCGTAAAAAAAAAAACGGGAGTCGTTTTACCTTTTTTCAGTTATGCGTTAATAAATGCAACGTGTAAACTACACAGCTATTAAAAACCTAAACGTTCTTAAATAGTCTATAGTTTTAACAAGTGACTGCTATCAGATATTTTTATAGTTGTGTGTGTGTGTGTGTGTGTGTGTGTGTGTGACTATTTTGTACTAGGTTTCATTTTTAAAACTTTATTGCATATAATATAGTTTTACAGCTATACAATATAAATATTCCCCCTATACAATATACGATTTATAATTTCGATATCCAAAAGTTATTGGCACTCATAGTAATCGCGTGATTTTTTTATGTATTCGTGTGATTTTTTTTTTTTTAATTGGTAATAATAACTGATATGTAAAAAAAAGTATTATTACGACGCTGTCTGGTGTTATGCAATAGGTAGTGACAAAAAAACGATTGTATAATATTTCGTCATTTTTAAAAAATATTAAAATTATATAAATTACAAAAGGAATATTGAAAATTATACAAAATAATAAAAACGAATATGAGCTTTATATGCGATAACGGGTTTTTCACGTGTCGAATTTAAGCCCGTTTGCAGTGTTCCCAGCTGTCGTCGAATTAATCTTTTTCGGTACCCATACGTAAGTGGCGACGCAAAAAAAAAATTGTATTTCGGAAAGAAAAGAAAAATACGTCACTCTGTAATTTCTTAACGTTATTTTAGCGCTCGGCTCATATTATGAAATTATTAAATTTTTTTTTTTAATTTTCAATCGTCCGAAATCAAATCAATCTCATTGAAACTACATGACGTGTGTTAAAAATTCTAAAATTTTACTCGGTCACTACTCACTCTAGATCATTGGTTCTTAACCTTTTTTGGTTCAGCGCCCCTTTATCGTAATATAACTAACTGCTAACGCCCCTCCCCCTCATGAAAAATCAAATTTTCATGAAAATTAATAATATTAATAAATTGTATTATTTTTAATCTCCGAGTTTGAAAAAGCTCACCGCCCCCTCAACGCCCCCTTCAAAACTATCGCCCCCCGGAGAGACCGAAATGCCCCCACGGGGGCGGTACCACCCCCGTTAAGAACCACTGCTCTATAGATCGAATAGGTCGCGTCGACTTCTCGGCGGTAGAGCACTGGCGCGCGCAAGTTGTATACCGAGTACCGCCGACCCATGCTATACTCTTATACGGCGCATAGACGGAGCCAGAAAATGTGCAGGGTATACAATGGCATCCTCTAAATGTAGACAATTTTTTTTTTAAAAATCGCACTATCTTTGCAAATAATAAAAACAGCTGTAATCCGTATATTTACGCACTTTATGTGAGGCAACAATTTATGTACGATATAATTGTCATAATTTAATGATGATCCATAGTCCTTGATTGATAATAAACATAATATTATTAATTGTGGTAAGCAGTGACGCACGGACTGCGCCCCGTACGGTGGTTCACAATACCGTGTCATTGTTCTGGTTATTCAAAGATACCATCGGCAAAGAAGCGCGCGCAGTTCAAACGATTTTTACTTTAAAATTTCCAACATTTCTAAAATTAATTAAATATACGTTTGTGAAAAGAAAAGTAATTTTATATATACAAAATTAATATTATTTGTTAATCAAACATAAAAATAAAAAAAAGTATTTTTTCACGAGGGGCGGTGGCGGCTGCCTCACCTCCCTGGGAAAACCGTCACTGAAGTCGACGACGGCGCGTGCTTCGGCCGGGGGTAGTGGTTGTATTTATAGTTAGCAGTGATTGCGGGGATTTTTATCTTTGTGTCCATCGGCGCTGTGTATAGGACGTGGACTGCGCGCGCAATGGGCCGCGCGGCGTTTTTCCCGCGTTGGTCCCGGTCGTTCTCTTAACAATATGTAGTAATATGTAATATTATAAAACGAACGTATTATATTGTATTATCCGACTAATCCTCGTGGATATCATCTATACCGATATAATAATAATAATACGTACGACGACCAGCGTGCGTCATTGCAGCAACAGTCTAAAGTGTGTATACGGCGATGGCGACACGCGTTCAATAATAATAATAATAATAATAATCTATAAAACAAATACGATACATATTTGTGCCGCCGTCGCCGTCGTTGTCGTCGAGATTAGCCAGCGAGAGACGGTGGGTAAAAAAAAATAATAATAATAATAATAATATATATATGTGCGAGTATACTGGAGAATAATTAGAACGTGTATAGTCTATATAATATGTTGCGTCGTGTTTGCGTTCGGTATACCACTCGTGAATCTGCTGCAGTATACAAAATAATAATAATAATAATAACAGACCTATAACATAAGCGCGAGGGATGCTGTTGTATATTATTAATATATACTCTCTGCACACAGTTTCACTTTGAAGTGTGTATTGTCAACAATAATACGCGCGCACACACGTACGATGGACCGTATATGTATTATGTTTTATAATATACTCGCGCGCAGTGTTGAAATCTCTCTCTGCGGCAGCTCTCATCTGCGGTTCGGGACGCGCGTTATTATTATTATTATTATTATATTATCATTATCATTATCATTATCATTATCATTATCATTATCATTATCATTATTATTATTATTATTATTATTATTATTATTATTATTATTATTATTATTTCGATTGCTCCCGCGAGTTGTCCTCGTGGTTTGCATTTTCCGTGCGCGCGTATTATTATTTTTATTTATTAATAATATTCATTGTTTACCGAGTGAAAATAAAAAATAAAAATAAATGTTTCCGAAAAAAAGTTTTCAACGTGACGTTCGGATTTACATTTATAATAATATATGTATATGCATTGATACAGTGTAACGCATACCCACTTCCAAAATACTAAAAAGTGCGGATACCAAAGAAAAAAAATAAGACCTTGGATATGCGTTAGAAAATGTGCATATACCCAGTTAAAATATGCTTATACCCACGCTAAGTAACATGGTCGGTATGCTTGACGAAGGCAAGTGGTGAAGCCAAGTGGCATAGTAATAAAAATGTTCGGGGCGGAGGAGGAGAAGTTGCTATCCCATTTTTTTTCTAAAATAATATCACTTTATATCTTTATACTTATAGTACCTATAAGTTATAAAATAACTTAATTATTAGTTATAACTATAATACACTGTGATCTGTGTTTAAAATCATAATATCTACGAAATATCTAATAAAATCTTTTTTTTATTCAATTTTTTCTATACACTTTCGGGTTACGTATTTCGGGGGGTGTGGGAGGAGTTTTGCCGACCCCCGTACTATACGCCACTGAAGAAGCTATATTTTTTTAGTTTTATGCGATAAAAATATTTTAAAAATACATGATTTATGTACAGGTAATAGTAAAATACATACTTTGTAACTATTTATAATTTCTAGACACATTTTGTCGAAATCACGAGGAAATAAACCAGTTATTGATCGTTTTTCCTTATGCATTTATACAACAAATCGAAAAATACATTTTAAACGCCTTTAATTAAAATTGTAATTTGTTTAAAAATTTAATTTACATTTTATTTTTAAGTATCGAATATATGCGAATTACTTTCAACGTTAATATGTTGAAGATAATGAAGGGGGTGTGGGGACGAAGCCGTCACTTTATTTATTTTTTAGGATTTCGCGCATACCCATAAATTATTTTAGGACTACATCACTGTATGTATATGTGAATAATATTGTTATAACGCGAAAAGTCCGGCGTCCTTCACGTTTTAAAATATATACAATCCGCGGTAATAGTATATACCTATATCGTGAATTAAAAATAAAAAGAACTCTCGGGCGCGGTATGAACCACGCACGAGGAAGCGCGTACAACTGCAGGCGGCGACGAGGTAGCGTTCGATATTCATAAATTATTAGTTTCACGTCCCCCTCCCACGAAATACGTACAAAGGTGAAAAAAAAAGAAAAAAAGAAATCTTTTACTCCGCAAATGGTCGGGTCACGTCTAAAATAAAATAAAAATATATAATTTACCCCCCCGCAAAAAGAATAATTTAAAAGCGTATTTTTTTTTCTTTTTGTATCCCTCGAAGCGAATATTGTATACGAATAAGTATATTGTACATGAATAAGTCAACAGAAGAGGTGTGACGTAGTCGGTGGTAAGTGCTTTTTTTTCACCCGCGATGTCGTCTATATAAACTCACTTTACGACACAAAATATACTAACCGTCGCCGCAAAGAAAAAAATAATAAAAAAAACGAAAAACTTAGCGCCCCTTCCGAAAATTGTATTTCGTTAACGGCGGCGGTTTTTTTTTCTCCCGGTATAGTACTCGTAAAACGACCGATTTTCGACACTAAAATTACTTTCTTTTTTGTTTTCAAATGTATTTTCGTTCCGTTTTGTCAATGCTCGCACACACTATTATCCGGTCGAATTGCTACCGTCGCGAGCGCGGGCGTGTATATATGTGTGTGTGTGTGTGTGTGTGTGTGTGTGTGTGTGTGTGTGTGTGTACCAGAGAATTTTCGTATAGGCGTTAAATAATCTAATAAATAATAATAAATCTAAAGAATTGGAAGGTTGCCTCCGATGTCGCCACGCTATAAGGTCCAGTACCCATACACTCTCTCTCGTACACACACACACACACACACACACACACACACACACACACACACACACACACACACACACACACACACACACACACACACACACGACATATACGCGCGACGACGGTCGTATTATTATATTTTAAGTACTGGACCGTTGCCACGATTTCGCACTTTGTCTTTCGGCCCCATCATAATCTTTTTAAAATGCTCCGCGTACGAGTGCTTGGCTTACACAGGAACCCGAAAGAACGAACACAAACGATTCATTTCCATCACACGCATAGTTCGACCGTGTACGTATGTGAGCCGTGTATCCGAATAAACCAAGGTGTATAATGGACATATAAACAAGAAAATACGATGAGAAATAAAACGGAAACGAACACAATATACTTACTACTCTACATACAGAACCGTCTTGGGCCTTTGCAGGGTCCACAGAATTTGGTCACCCTTTTGGTAAACCAGAAAAATAATGAAAAACGTTAATGAAAACGTCAAAATGTATAAGTACATTAAAATAGTATGTATATGTGTATTTATACAAATATAAGTGATGTGATTACTGTTTCGAGAATTGGACTTGCATCGACCTTAAAAGAATGTTTTTTCCAATTTTTCATTTTTTTCATTTTTTTTTTTTTTTTTTTTTTGCAAGACTTCGAGAGCCTCGTTTTTTGTTCATCCTGATTTATCGGGGTATTTATGCAAGCGATTGATGTTAAAGCTTCAAAAATATGATTCTAACCATTAAGCAAAGCGTTAACAGCATCAGTGCGCACAGACTATCTGGTTTAGAGAGAGGGACTTCAGAAAATCATTCTCCCCTAAACATTCTGTCAATATTTTCCATCGATTGTTCGAACCCGAGAAAAAAAAAATTTAACGATTTTTGGACGAGCCATGAAATCATACGTTGCTGCTTCTGAAACATTATGGTCCAACCGATGGCAGCCACCCAAACCCACCACTCCACCCTATAATAAATTCAATAAATGTTCGGCACGCGGAACAAAAAAAAAAAACGGTATTCGAGGGTTCTAAACGTTGTTTTAGTCAAATTTATCGCCAAAGAAATAATAATCGTAAAAACGTAAACTATATTATCCGGGGTCCCCATCGGGCTCGTGCCCCTTGTGTCCTTAGGGTAAACACGAAACTGACTCTATAAGTGAACGCATGATCCGAATCGGTTTTCGCCACTATACACTTCCGCGTGGTTATGCTTTCGCGGTAGGCCCACGTGTGCGTATCGGTCCCCCCCTCCTCTCACCCAGTTCAAATTCCCCGTCGATTTGCCAGCCGTCGACGAGATTTTTTTTCTCTCTATAAAATTACGAGCCGCACCTAGTAAAGAATCAAACTAGTTCGTGCGAGATTCGTCGGCCCAAGAGAAAAAATAAACACGTGTTTTAACAATCGTGCCGGAAACCGGAACGCCGCGATGATATTAATAAAATAAATAAAATAAATTAAGACATACAGTTCTGTGGAAGAACGCGCGTGGGCGGTTTTCGTCGTCCGTGATATAACGAAATATTATTTCATGACGGTTGGAAGAGAGATTACGAAGGAAATGACACAGGATGTGCGAATGTATTGGTGCGCTGAGGTGGTGGTGGCGGTGGCGACGGGAATGAGACGTGAAAAAAAGATTTTTAACTATTCGGGTAATTAAAATAAAGAAGCGCGCATACATAGAAAAAAAAAACTCATCTCTACCGTCTTAGAGAACAATAAAACTGTCACGCGGCAGAGTATATGTAAACGAGACACGAAGAAAAAAAATCCTGACAGTCGTCGTGTGCAGAATTAATATACACTTGGCTCCGAGATTAACACTACACACACACACACGCGCGCGCATACCAGTTTTACTTGTCGCCCTCTATACGTAGCGCGTTTGGTAAACGTGTTCATTAATCACACGGTTGATCTCATAAAGTGGCCGCTGTTTTTCGTCGTTGTCCATAAGTATTCACTACTCAGTATATTCGCCATATTTATCGGTCGTCGTCAAGATACGTAACGTTAGACGAAACGTTTCGTATGTTTTACGTATATAATTCGATTTAAAAATCGTTTCGTACTCACCTACATATTTTTTTCCCTCTCAGTTCAATCACCTGAAAGGATTGCCCAGCCTGACGAATCCACAGTCATTGTTTTTCCTGCCGTTGTTGGACCAACTGCGCGGCTTGTCGCAGTGCTCGAACGCAGCCGCGCTCGCTGCGAGTCAGCAGCAGCCTTCCACCACGACGGCGGCCACGACCAACTGCAACGTAAGCGTAACTTTTTGTTCTTCATTCTTCTTCTTCTTCTTCTTCTTCTTCTTCTTCTTCTTCTTCTTCTTCTTCTTCTTCTTCTCGTAAGTTATTCAATTTTTACCACGATATTTCGGTGAAAATTTAAAAAGAAATAATTATACAGACAAAGAAAATTAACGTGTAATTGTTATTGATGTGTAAACATCTATTACGGCGGAATGAGGGTAAATCTCGGGAAATGGGATGGAAATGTGTAATCTGTTGTCATGACAAATAATAATAATATTTATTATCGAAATTACTTTGAATAAAGACACCAATATTCACAAATCCCAATCACAATTCCGTTCTATTTTTACCGCTCACTCGACGTTTACGCATCAATGTCTCGAATATTACTCGTTTTCATTTTTTTTGTTTTTAATTTTTTCGTACAGGCAATTTCGACGGCCGCGTGGCCGAACAACGCCAGGCCACCGTCTACGTCATCGTCGGCCAGCCAGTGTTCCGTGCTACTACAGCAACGTGAGCAGCAGCAGCAGCAGCAGCAGCAGCAGACACCATCTCCGGGTCAGGAACAGCGACAACACACACAGGCGACGGCAGCCGCCGACCCGGACGCGCCACTGAACCTGACCAAACGCAAGTCACCCACGCCGCAACCGCCGACGCCGTCGACCACGCCGCAACACCACCAACAACAACAGCAGCAGCATCACCATCACCACCACCAACAACAACAGCACCAGCACCAACACCAGCAGGCCAACAACATGTTTCCGCCAAGGAGCTCGGGCGGCTTAGGATGGAATTCTTCGTCATCGTCCTCGTCGCCGCCGGCCACCACTCCGGGCACGGCTAACAGACGGTCCGGTTCCGGTCAGGGACTGGTCAGCCCGCCGGCCGCGGCCACGCCGAAACTCTTGCCGCCTCCGATACCGATTCCCAGGGGATTCATGCCGTACGCCGGCATACCGCCACCGCCGCATCATTCGTCCACCGGTGAGTATACCTACGCAGTACGCAAACTGCACCGGCCGTATATGAGTTTGCGGTGGATTTTTTTTTTTTAAATTTTCTATTTCACAATCTATTACGTGAATACGTGATACTTATAAAAAAAAAAAGAGAGGAAAGAAAATAACTTCTGTGAAGTTGGCCGCCCAAACTTGAACGACTGATTTCAAATTTGATCATTAAATTATAAGTAATTTGTAAGTATTTGTAAACACAAATTCTCAATTTGTAAGCCAACCCATCCACAATTATCCACGATAGTCAATAGCGTATACTTTACGGAATGAAGTATTCTCTGGCAATAAATGCACATAGAGCCGCTGATTTTTTTTTTATAACGAAAACATCGATAAACGTCTCTCGATATAAATAATACACGCACACATTGTTTCTGGGGTTAAATGAATCAATTAGATGTATAGACCGATGACGGCCAAAAGGTAGATCGCCAATAATTTCCAAGTCCTACAGTTTTTTTTTAAAACTCGTTATTGCGGTACGTTATTATCACAATTGCTGATATCGTCTGTTAATGGAGACGACGACGACAGCAGTCTCGTTATCGCGTATACGACTCACGTGGGTGTGTGATAATTTTTTCAAATAATTCCGGTAAATATTTTGGTGTTTTTCTGTTGTTTTTTTTTTTATAAAAGTGTTATCATTTTCACGAAGAATGGAAATCGGTTGTTTTTTTTTCATAACACAGAAAGACAAGCGTGTGTGATACACATGTGTCAAGCAAAAACAAAATAGTATACGGACTAACGAAATTCCATTTGTTCGTTCGTTTGACTCCTTTTATGTTGAGAGACGACTGCTTCACCAGTAAACATTTTTTTTTTTTGCAATGTTAAATAATTAGGGGAATTAATATGTACAGTTGTTTGAATCATTATTACGCCGCTTTATCTGTGTGTAGATAGTAGCTTGCTGCTGAATCAGTATAATTATATTCGGGTCTAGGCGCGATTATTTGATGATAATATATTAAAATAATAAAAATAAATCGCCTTCAAAACTTATCAATTCGTTAGGGAAAAAAATAAATAAATGATAAACGTATTTATCATTTCCAAAAATCGACTTCATACCTGTGTTTACGTACAAATCGTTCTAATCTAGACCGGCGATAACCAACCTTTTGGACCAGACAGACCACGAAATTCGTAATTCGAAATTTCACGGACCAGTGACCACTTACACCGAATTTTTAAATATAGTCAATTACGTTTATATAACATGATTAGTGGAACTTCCGTATTATTATTACGAAATATATTTAATTTACATATAATAAAATTATAAATGCTTATTTTATAATAGTAACTAAATTTTTAACGGTTTATTTATAAAACGTTCGTACATCACGGTTATAAACGCGCGCCCGGCACAGGAAGGTTAATGAAATGAACAAATAATATTCAAATTTTTTTCCGCGGACCACTATATTATAATCCACGGACCACCAGTTGGCGACCGTGCTGCTCTAGATGATTTTTTTCGTATACCAATGAGTCAAAAATATTATTCAAAAATCCGGTTGAACCGTTTATTATTAAATCGACAAATCCACTCGGAATTTATTATTATCGTTATTATAAAACGCCGTACATTTGTTACGCTTTAATTCGTTCTCTAATTAATTAAAAGATTACGATAATTAAGTATGTATAACGTCCAGGTTAGCTTCATGTTTCGTAAACGCGCGCGCACGTACGTACCTAAGTAGAAAATCCATTTTCCCTTTTCCCGCCACTGCAATCAGCATCTAATCGTTACCTATTTAAACGGAGCGTATTATTATTATTATTATTATTATTATTATTATTATTATTATTATTATTATTATTATTATTATTATTATTATTATTATTATTATTATTATTATTATTATTATTATTATTATTATTATTATTATTATTATTATTATTATTATTATTATTATTATTATTATTATTATATTTATATAACGGCGCACTTTGAGCCTTTTAACCGTTCATGTCTAATTGAAAACCGCCTGTAATAGGACACATATCAGACAAATAAATAGAGCCCAAAGTTCGCGGTCGATTATAATAATACGAAAAAAGGATAAAAAAAAAGAAGAAAATTAATTAACCGTAGTGAAATATTATTATAACAACAACCGTTATTATAATGTTTCGTCTGTGCGATAAAACCGATCGCGCGTAGCCGAATTATATTGCAATTATTGTGGAAATATTTTTACCGGGTGAAAATTTTTCACGCAGGCGGAAAACTGAGCTTATCGCCAGGCAGCAAGGACGGCGGTGACAAGATGTCGCCGTACTCGGGGCTGCAACTTTATCCACCGCATCAGCCTCATCAGCTTCACAGGGACGAACATTCCGAAAACATGGATCTGTGTAAGGGACAAAACCATAATACCTATTTGATCAATAATAATAATAATAATAATAATAATAATAGCCGCGAATTTACACGATAATAATAATGACAATAAAACTGTTCTAACAGCTTGGGCACCGAATGATCCGAATTTCAAACTCACCGAAGACACTAGTGACAGAGGTGAGTAGAACAAAATATTAACCCCGCTTTTATTATATAAAAAATAGATAATATCGTGTAATGTACCACTATAGTGGATGATATTAACTTGTGTGTATTGGTTGATTGTGTTCACACAGGTCGCATGATACGACAGCAGAAGAAAGATGGCGAACACATAAAAAGACCTATGAACGCGTTCATGGTATGGGCAAAGGACGAGAGGCGGAAAATCTTGAAAGCCTGCCCCGACATGCATAATTCGAATATTTCGAAAATACTAGGTGAGTGTAGCGTTTTACTAACCACGTTGTCCTCAAAACGTACATACCTATATAGGTATATAGGCTGTCTTTTAAAAACTAATAAATAAATCAGTAAGTACCTCCGTAATTCTTCTCCGCAGTCGAAAAATTAACGCAATAATTTAATTACATTCAATTGGGAATATTATTATTATTATTATTTTTATTTTTATTTTATTTTTTTTTTTTTTAATTATTTTCTACAAATTATTATACCTATAACGAAACTTTATTTCAATGATAAAAATAACTAAATAATTCACAAGTAGATATCCAATAATTTAAGAGGCCCGTGCGGCCGTGCGTATAATATATAGAAGTAATTAAATTTTAAATGTGTACAAATACTACCACGTTAATAATATACACGCGTTTTATTGAAGCGCTAAAAACAAATTACGTGTACATTTATTTATATATATATATATATATATATATATTAGTGGCGCAACCAGGGGGGAGGGTTTTGGGGTTTGCAATCCCTCCCCCGACATCTTTTTTTTTCATTAAATTTAAAATAATGTAGAAATAATGACTTAAATAATAAAATAGTTTGTTGCATGTGTGTGATAATTATGCCTATTGGAAAAAGTTAAAATAATTTAATTAATGATTAAGTTATCAGTGATAAATGATGAGCAAAAATCACGGACTAATATTGAGTGGACTGGAAACGAAACTGTTACCGCCGGGCCGCTTAGAGTTCGTTAGAGGGTGTGCAGGGGGGATATATCACATAGTACATCTCAGGCACGAGCGCTATATATTAATCATTTTATAACTATTAATTCCACGCCAAATAAAATTGACTAAATAACTAATTATTGTTATTTACTATTTAGTCATGAGCATGAACTAAGATAGAAGTCTAATTATTATCACTCAGAAATCCATGGTTATGAATAAATAATTTATTATAAAATGTGTTATCAATCGCCTTTTTATTTCTATTCGAATGCGATAGGTGGCGCTTCGCACACAGACGTACTTTCGGGTACTTTAGCGGCCTGGCTCTCTGTCACCCACCCTCCATGTCGTTTCCAGTCCATCCTATTTTAGTTCGTGGTAAAAATATTTGATGAGTGATAAATCAAAATTCAAATTCACTTTACGAGTTGCAACAATTATATTTCGCTTTGGTATGGAAAATACTGTTGTTACTGGACACAGTCCATCACGTTATTTTCTTCAGTTCCGTGTCCGTAATAAAAATTCATTTTATACATTTTTTTTATTTGATTTAACATTGAAATTTGAAAAATATTTTACTATTTTATTTTTTCTTACTCTATAATGGTGTGTTATGAGTTATATTGAATTATGCGTTATGACATGAATAATATTTTGACATTTTTTTAACTATTATTGATTTTAAAAACAAAAATTTCAACTTTACTTATGCTGCCATTAATTTTAAATACAGAATAATATGGAATACTAGCTGTTCCCGTGCACTTCGTTGCCCGTAAAAAATGCCACCTCTTATACGTATAATTCAAATTTTGTTTAATTCGTTATTCCAATACTCGGTGTAAGTATGTTCAAAAGTTTAAAAAAAGAAAAGATACTTTATTATAATTGTCTTATTATAAACGTTAATTTTTAAATAAAATTGACAGCAGTAAGTAAAACTGTTGTATATATAATATACATGTATAAATTATAACCCTCCTCCCTCAAAAAATATATCCTGGTTACGCCACTGATATATATATATATATATATATATATATATATATATACAAATTATTTTATAATAATAATAATAATAATAATACGTAATAGAACAACAATAGACAGTAGAACAAAATAACTGACAGTATATAAATTACGATCACGCTTCAATTTAATCAAAAAAGTTAAAACGCGAGCATGCAGCCACATTGTAAAAGTAGAATAAACGAAATGGGCCATGTATACTTGTATATATGCGTTTTTAAAAATAAGGATTTGATTATAATGAATCTTCTCGATGTACATTTTTGTATATTTGGTCGACGAAAATGGCGCCAAGTCGATACACGCACGCGCGAAGAACATATGTGAATAATAATAAAAAAAAAAAAATCAAAAGTATGAACAAATAACGGTAAAGACGATAAATATAAATTTTATTTTAAATAATACGAGTACGCGGTAACTATTATAACGTATTTTTAATTATTCCCAGTTTCTTCGCGATTTTTTTTTTTTCTGTTTTCAGTCTTTATCGATTTTCATAATATTATTTAAAATACATATTCCGCAATATTAACAGTACTTTTCATATATTATGCGTACTTCAATAATAACAAAAAAATATAATACGCGTATCATCGCGATGCTCTTACAATTCACTGCAGACTGCAGTATACCTACACCTATTTATAATATTTTTGGTACATCGAAAATTAGTTATTTGTAAATATTGGGTTTATTATTATTATTATTATTTTTTTTTATATCAAAAACCATCGGATTTAAAAACGGTTTGAGGAGACTGGACGCGGTCATTCGTCGTCAAGTGGGTCGTGTATAAGTAAAACATTTTTATATTTTTTTCGCAGTGTGTAATATATATATAGTCATATGGAACGTTTGGATAGGACATGAATGATCTCATACTTCCAACGCGTATACGATATTGATGTAAAATAATGCGATAAGATTATTTGAAAAAAAAAATTTGTCGTGAACTTTACTCTAGAAAGGATTTCCCAATTTTTTTTGTTTTTAAGACGTTCAAAAATATTCATTTTTTCAATTAATTTCATAGGGATTTATGGCGAAAAAACGTGAAAAAAATCGGTCTCGATAAATTCAAATCTGTTTTCAGCATTTCTTATCGTATACCACTAGATCGATTGGTACGCAGTCGGAAATAAAATAAAAACCTAATCAGCGCACACTCGGATCAGCTCAGAGCTGTTTGGAAACAATTCGAACATATTATGTAAAGTAACTGACACTTATCCGTCAACATCAAAACACGACAAGACAAAACAAAACGTGATCGGTCTGGTTCTATTATTTCTCCGAACAAAATACGAAAAACAAATGTCACCGGTTATTATGCCAAAATAGTATACAACTAAACACACCACACGTTCTTTTCGTATCGATCACACATTTTTTTTGTTAATTTGTACTTTAAATATTTCATAATTGTTTTAAAATGGCGCGCGGATCCAGACAAATTTATTAATCTCGTATTTTTAAGGAGATCCATATACGATATATTACCGACAAAAATCATAGCAACAGAATCATCCAAGACAAAATATTATAGAATGAAATAAGCACGGAAATTAAAACATTTAAATATTTAAATTTCAACTTTTCTTCACGCAATTCAGCCAAAAAAAATTTAAATTAGTATTATATTTTGTACGTTTTTTTTATTATTATTATTATTATTATTATTATTATTATTATTATTATTATTATTATTATTATTATTATTATTATTATTTATTTTGTGCACCTAAATGTTACGTTTTATTGTCATTTATTTCACTATTTAAAAAAATTACCACAAAATCGGTATAAAAACATCATCTTCGTCAAAACCACGGTTATCTACATAGGTTGCGACTCGCGCTATGCTCCGCTGTATAACTTTTTGGACACGAGTGGTGTACTTATGAACTAAAGCGCTAGTTGTACTTGGGCATACATGTATACGTAGAGCATAAATATTAAGTACTATTTCATGTTTTTTGGTTCATTTAGTATAATTATCCTATAAAATAAGTACCTTTATCTGTGTATATTAATAATTTACAGATTACAAGATTCAGACCTCCTATTAGAAGAATCATAATAATATATTAAATACTTAATTTATTTTATTGGAATGTAGCATGTAAAAGGCTACCTACGTTATAATTCAATTTCTTTTTTTATTTCACTCATAAAACAAATACAGTTTATACAATTTACAAAATATTAAAAATGAAATTGCATATTGTGTAAATTAACTAGGCAGAAATTGTGGTGAGTTACAATATTAGTAAAAATAGTTCAATACAATTATAGGTTAATAAAAATAAATAAAAATTGTATTATAATAATATACTTAAAAGGAAAATTAATAATAATAAAATGCGTTCAACAATATAAAAAATAAGTGCCTATTATTATATTTCATTAGTAGATTGACTTTGATCGTATGATCCAATACCAATCCCTTCCTCAATATTTTTTTCCGCATCATTTTAGCACGAGTTAAATACCTAATACCAAAATACCCTGAAGAACATACAACGACATAACACTACAATAATGTTCTTCACATAAGGAAAAAATTTAAAATAAAATGGCGAAAAAGGATGAAAAAGTAAATAATATTGTATGTCCTATATGTAAACGTATGGCCAAGTACAACTAGCGCTTTAGTCACGAGTACACCACTTGTCGCCACGCGATAAGGCGTTGTTCTCCAACCTGTGTAGATAACCGTGGTCAGAACTAATCTTGACGTCCGGTCAGTGGCGTAGCCAGGAATTTCGTATGGGGGACTAAGGTCCAATATTACCCATGTGATAACATCAGTGACGTAGATACAGGGGAGGGGTGCAAGGGACTCCCTCCCAAAAAATCCTAAAAAAAAGCTTATCCTTGTCATTTAAAATTTTGAAATTTTATTTTTTTAACTGAGCACACTAAGCTGAAATTTAATGTTGATAAATTTATTGTAGTCTATAAAAACAATAAAAAATTTCAGTAGAACAAAAATATTGTTATTTTATGACCACGTTTTTATAAATTCGCATTTTTCTCTGTGTTCGTCTGTCTGGTACAAATGTTGTTCACGATTTTCTCAGTAACTGTACTGAACAGATTTTGCTTGGGTTTTCACTAATGGGGATAGAATTTGTCACACATAATATAGACAATTTTACGATTCATTAATTAATTAATTAATCAATAACTTGTGACCGGTTACCACGGTGACCAATCGAATTTAAATTATTGTTTGTCAAAATAAATAATAAAGGTAGGTTTTATTATAATATAATTATACAAGATGGCGAATAAAAGAATTGAAAAATTTTAATTTTTAACGTTTAGCTGTAGAATACGTGTACATTTCTATCTTCACACTTCACAAAGTATTTTTATTCACATTCAATTAGTGGTCAGTGGTCAGTGGACGTGCTTCAAATTAATTATTTAAATGAAAATGTTTTCCCGATATAAATACTTGGTTTTTAAAACGGACAAAAATTATGAAATAATATCTGCAAACATAGCCGTCCCAGGGGGGGGGGGCAAATGGGGCAAGTGCCCTAGGGCGTCCAAAGTATTATGAATGCAGGGGGCGTCAAAAAAATGAATGACAAAAAGAAAAAATTTGTTGTTTTATTTTAGATATTAATTTCCCTTGTATCTATATGATGATTTCGAGGATGAGTGTATTGTGTATTTACTATTAAAGTATATAAAATTATGTAATTAGATATTACGTTAGTTGTAAATTTTTTTTGGGGGCGTCAAATATTATTGCCCCAGGGCATTATTGGTGGTTAAGACGGCACTGTCTGCAAACCGCATACAGATTTACACAACCCAAATAAATTTCTAACACCATATAGCGTGTCCTGAAAATTTGTGATTGTGGATTTTTTAATAGCTATGAAAATGCTTGTAAGATTTAAAACGAAAAACCCTGGGACGCGTGCGATAGATAATAGTAAGGAGCCGTGTAGAGAGAAAATGTTTCGTTGAGAAAACTTACACAACAGTTCTTATCGTTTGCAGCGGATTAAAATTTTTCAGTGACAAGTCAACTATTCATGTATCAATTATTATCGATTGCATGCGCATGTAAGTTTTTCGTTTTAAACCTAAAAATACGAGATTTTTCATAGATATTAAAAATTCACAATCACCAATTATTAGAATAATCTATTTTGGGTACAAATCTATATATGGGGCTTAGAGAAATTATTTTATACTTTTTTAAATGTTTTAAAAAACTTGTATGTTAAAATAATTGTATTTCAGTAATGTTCAAAAGTTCTTTTCAACCCCCCAGAAAAAGATCATATCTACGCCACTGAATAATAATATATTACCATAGAAATGTTGTAGTATACATAATCATATTATATTTTATAACAATTACGACCACAGAATAAAACAAAACTACAACTATCACTGCAATCAATATAGCACGAATAGCCAAAAAAAAGTAGTATTACGGCCAATGGAGGGCTATAGCCCCTTAGCCCCCCTTGGCTACTCCACTGCGTCCGGTGTTATTACGCAAAACGTATCCCAAATTAATACGTGTTTGTTTCGTCTTGTTCTGTTTTGTTATGTCAGCAGTGGTGGCAAGTGGAATTTATTCCGAGCTGTTTGTAGCAAAATGTTCCTAGCAACTCGGAGTGGTTTTACTCTTTCAGTGTGCACTGGGCCTAAATTACTAGGCGTTTCGTATTTGTTCTGCAAGAGAGAATTCCAATCCCTTTTAGAAAAAAAGTTTAAAATTAATAATAATGATAATGATGATGATGGTGATGTGTATAAAATCATTTTATGATACACATTTATGTGTGTGTGTGTGTGTGTGTGTTTCGGACATAGGCGCCAGATGGAAGGCGATGACGAATGCGGACAAACAGCCATACTATGAGGAACAGTCGCGGCTGTCCAAGCTGCACATGGAGAAGCACCCGGACTATAGGTACCGGCCCAGACCCAAGCGGACGTGCATTTTGGACGGCAAGAAGATGCGCATATCCGAGTACAAGACGCTGATGCGACAGCGGCGGAACGAGATGCGACAGCTGTGGTACAGGGGCGAGGGCGCCGGCCCGTCCGGTTCCGGGCCGGACGGCGTAGCCGGCACCAGTTTCGGGTATCCGCCCGACGGGTCCATGTCGCCGGACATGATGTATTCACCGGCCAATTCGCCTTCGTTCGGCGGCGACAGTCACGACGAGGACTAAGCGCGGTTCGGATCTCTCTGCCCATCTATATAATATATCTAACCGTCTTATTCGCTGTACGCCTGTACAGGATAATTTAGCAGACGTCGAGGCTACTCGCCCACATCCAATCGCGATATTTCTTTATTGTACGACCATACCAGTAAATACGATTTATATACAATAATAGGCCAGTAAAAACGACGACAACAACGACAACTACTACTACTACAACAACAACTACTACTACTACTACTACTACTACTACTACTACTACTACTACTACTACTACTACTACTACTACTACTACTACTACTACTACTACTACTACCACCGTGCCTCCGCAACGTTACGTGAACACGCAGGCTATACATATATACACACTTTGCACACATATATACAGTCTTGTAAAAAATATTTTTAAAAAAGTATTTAAATACAGTATTTTTGACAAAACTACATATATATATATATATATATATATATATATATATATACGTGTGTGTGTGTGTGTGTGTGTGTGTGTGTGTGTGTGTGTGTGTAGTGTGTATTTATATTAGAAATATTCAAATATATCGACCATAATATTATATAATATTTAGTGGTTGATTTCCGGCATACCAGACATACCATATCAGGTAGTGTGGTGGTTAATCGAATAGTACATTATTATTATTATTATTATTATTATGCGTGTATAATGAAATGTGTAAATTGTATATAAATATATTAATTATTTAATAAATATACTTACGTAAATGTATATATAAATAAAAGCGAAAACTAGTAAAAAAAATAATAATAAAAAATAATAATAGCGTTTACAAAATATTTCACACAGTATAGGCTGAACATTATTATTATTAATATATAATAATTAAATATAGTTGTGCGTATATAATAATTTCATAAATCTAAGACGTCTTGTAAGGCTTAAACGAGGGAGAAAATATGTGTGAAAAAAATGAAATCGAACCATATTTTTAGTGATTTACTACATATTATATATATGAAAAAAAAATTGTTTGTAATAATGTTTTATAAATAAATGTGTACATACTCACAAGCGACCGCAAGTATATATACATTTTTTTTCTTTTTTAGTAATATTTCATGTATTTTTTTTACCATCTCGAGGACAAGTGATCCGATCATTCGGACAGATCGTTAACAAACGTATATTATAATTATTTTATATGTTTTGTTTTTTTTGGGGGATGTAAGGTTACTTTTTCCACCAAAAAGAGACTTTTTGATGGTTAAGAGTTGCAGATCGATAATATAATGTATGCATGCAAATATGCAATATGCACGCAAACGTATGAATGTATAGTAGGTAGTCGTACAAAGGTCGTTGTCGGCTTTATGATCTCTGTTTTATTATTATTTTATCGTGTTTGTAAACAATTATAATTACATAAATTTTTTTTAACTTTAACTTTTTTGTATATTTTGTAAAAATTGTTTACGATTTTATAATCGAATATTTTCAATGATGTGAACACGCATGTAATTGGCATGATAATAACAATACGTACGCGTAATATAACATATTTATAGTATAATATAAATAAAAAATATGTATTTTACCTATATATAGGCTATAATAGTACAGATAGAAAGATATAAGTAGTTAGGTAGATAGGGATAATAGGTAGGAAAATAAGTACGTATATAGATGTATTGAAATAAATTTCGTCGTTTTTCCTCTCCTATCACTACTCGTGCTTCTCCGCGATCACCACTGGTCAAACCGATTAATTTTCGTAGTTTTTTCTCCCCCAACTTTGTTTCCTCGACTCACAAAACTTTTATTTTTGTTTCGATTTTATTCTTTTTTTTTTTAATTATTTCTATTGTACACTTTTTGTTCGATTTATATATACTAAAATAAATATGAATTAAAATATTATGATTATTATCAAATCATAACGTTTGAATACGAAATAAAATATGTTTCGATGTATTACAACAAAAAAGTCTGGTTTACATTTTATTATTATTATTTTTATTTGTAAATACAGGTTTTTTTTTAGAACGTTAACAAGAACGATTAATTAGACATATTATTGTTATATTATGTATAAATAAAATTAAAATAAACATTTGTATAAAAATATTTTTTAAATGTCGTCGATGGAATTCGTCACAACAGATTTCATCTCTGAGAAAAAAAAGAGAACAATTCTGTCATTAATTTTTTTTTTTATTTATAGCTAAATGGTGTCATCGATTTGTGTAGAATAATTATCTAAACACATACACACACAGACATGTGTAACTATATATATATATATATATATATATATATATATATATAATATATACAGTGTACACAAATACATATACATTTATATATTTGTGTGTATTTATATATATATATATATATATATATATAAAGTATTTTATAATCAGCGTGTCAATGTATTAGAGTGTGTATACAAATAGATTAGGTAGTTATTTATTTTGTTTCTTTTATTGTCTGAAATATTATTATATACTCGTATATATATATATATATATATATATATATATAATTATTTGTCAGTGTTAAAAAAAATTTTTAAAAAAACATACGAAAATTGAATGGAATATAGTATACATATTATTAATCATTTCTGTGTTTTTAATCGCGATAGGTCCTATAATAACTATCCGAATATGTAGTAACTATAGGAACCTAAATTACATTTACCCTCAGATGACATTAAACACTTTTTTCTCAAAAGCGCGTTGCACTGTGTACAATAAACTGCGTTTGACTGCGCATACGTTACTATAAATAATATTATATACTAGGCCAATATATACAAAATTGGTATGAGACCACCGGGAAGCGATACTCTTTCATAAAAAAAAAAGATTCATCCAAATCGGTTCATAAATGACGGAGTTATGAGGTAACAAACATTAAAAAAAAATATATATATATATATACAACCGAATTGAGAACCACCTCTCTTTTTTAAGTCGGTTAAAAAAATAGGTCGTCCCCTTATTAGTAAAAGAATTTCTTAAACTTTTTATCAATTTTTCGCTATTACTCTGTAGCGATACCAATAAAAACTCCCAGGAAATGTGTTCGTTTATTGTGTAATTTTTATATCCTATAAATAAATACATGTGAAATTTTGTAATCCTAATCCATAAAAAATAGCAATAACATAAAGGTAATTAAAATATGATTTTTAAATCTATAATTTGTGGAACAACTTTTGAAAATAATTTCCCCCCAAAATCGACTTTTAGATCCGCGACTGCATAGTGACGTGAGCACGAGGCCATACGCCTTAGAATGTATGTTTTCGAGTCGGTCAGGAGAGTTGGGGTCTGAAAGAGCTAGCAGAAACATCTAGTTAATATATTAACTATTATAATAACTATTATTATTATATTAATAATAATTGTTTTCATAATGTTTAAGTATTATTTTAAACGTGTATAGCTATTAGTGAAAAACCACACTTATAATTCCGTTATATCAATTACATTTTATAATCAACCGTTAGGACTGGTGCTTCACTTCACCTATGGAAAATCCTATCAACATCGGACTACTCAGATGAAAGTGTAATTAATAATTATATATTGTTTATTTAATTCTTTGTTTAAATAAACTATTTCATTGCTGAGATGGTGTGTGCTACTGTGTAGGGAGACAGACGCAGGTCATAGTTTCTAGGATCTGTTAAATATAACTTAGAAAACTTTATTTGTATCGTTCCAACGCAACAACCCGGTCCAAAATTCACTGTGATTGCAATAATTTTTTCAGAAAAAAGAATCCAACAGTACATGCAGGTTACATAAACAAGACGAGACGAGCGGAAGTATACAATTTCAGGCCAATAGAGAATAATTCTAATAATATTAGAAAACAACGTCATAAAATATATCGTCAGACAAAAAGATCTGCAACTTCTGAAAATTCGTCAAATGAAGATTATAGACAAGCTGAAAAACAACGACATAAACAATATCGTTACTCAAAGAATACTTCAGAATAGCGACATAAAAATCACAAAGACAACACCACATTAAATATCAACAACTAATAATGAAAAAACAAAAACTTAATGGTAAATCTCAAGACAAAAGTGAGAATATTATTCTAGATGATCATATTAACACACCAACTACAGATCAACAAATCGTTGAAGAACACCAACTACAACACAGGGCCGGCCCAACGCCATAGCAAAATAGTCAGCCGCCTAGAGCGGCATTAGTTTAGGGGCGACAATTTTATAATGAGCCAAAATCTGAAGTGATAAAATCATCATACACCGTATACAATTTATATATTATTAATGCATATTTAATGGTTATGGAAGGGAGGCGAATGCCCCTATCACCCCTCCTAAAATACGCCCTTGAGGGGCGGCATAAAGAGGATTTGCCTAGGGCAGCAAAACACCTAAGGCCGGTCCTGCTACAACATAATAGGCAACAGATCACTGTGGTCCAGTGCTGTAGATAGGATTTTTATATGGGGGGTTCAGTGCTATCTTGATTCGTGCATTATAATCGTGTATCATAATGATTTATCAGCACAAAAATCTATAATCATGTTTATCAATTGATAAACATGATTATAGATTTTATGTTTATAAACATTAATGTTTATAATGGCATAGACCAAATTAAACATTTATACATAATGTTATTATACACATTGTTATTAGGTACTTATTTTTCATAAATAACAAATCTACTTACCATCAAGATGTTAGTAAAATCTAAATATGAACATACATTTTACTGTAACATCTGCAATGCTGTTGTGCGTAAAAAAAAATTGAAATTTCTACTTTTCCGATGTTCAAGGGGGGGGGTTTGAACCCCCTAACCCCCTTCCGTGTCTACGGCCCTGCTGTGGTCTATGGCTATTAATAAACCAGGAACTTCACGAATGCAAGTCATAAATAATTTTCGAAATGAAACAGACGAATCCAGAAATAATTACACAAATTACAATAGGCATTTAAGGGCTCGTAAGAATTTATTACTAAATTTAAAAATAATCCATTTGGATATCTTTGCTCTGTATGTGATGGATTATTATGGTTAAAAAATTATTTAAAAGAACACGAAAAAATACTTAATAATAAATTTAACAAATGTTTCTCAATAGTTCAATTTAAAAGCACCAATATTCGAGCGGGCGGGGCGGGATGGCTGGGCGGCCGGGCGGGTGCCTGGGAAGAGCGGCGGGAAGGGTTAAGAGGTAACTTTTCATACTCTTCCACCAGGGCCTGTCCGCCACTGCTATACCGTATTTATTTGTTTTCGTTCATCAGTTATGTGCCCGTTTATTTTTTACACGTGACAAAAAAATTATCTATAGCTTAATCCTTGTCTCCTCGTACCTAGACATACATGTACCGATGTATCTGCACGCAGTGTGGATGCTCTTTCATTCTTTATTTTCATAGAAAACAATTTCCAAGGGGGTGGGTGGCCAGACAATTCCTGGACCACCCTACATATTACAATATATTTTTGACGAACTGAGGAGGAATTGCAGGCTGTTGGGCTGCAGTTTCTCCCCTTACAAACAAAATTCAACCTTTAGAGTAAATGACGGCCTCGAGCCGCCCTCCGGCCTCCCTTGCGTCGCGATGGAGCGATCCCTTGCAGCGACTGCCTTTCCGAATCGAACCACTGCGTCCCACTTAGCCGGAGACTCCGGCGGGTGACGAGATCACAGAGCACGAAACAACCGATCACCCTGAACAAGTCGTCCCGCGCTCAGTCGAACGCTTCGCAGTGTGATACGCGTCGTCCTTCTCCTCACTACACGAGCCGGATGGCCCACCATAGTGAGAACACCCGCTCGATGGTGCACGATTAATCCGGTTCAGGAACTGGTTGCAACTGCCGTGCCTCGATAGCAGCTGTGAGAGATGGAACGATTGGAACGTCATCTCACCATGCGACCTCGTCATCCACCAGCCAAAAAGTACGGCGGGAACCAGCATTCTGGTCCAAATAGATATACCCGAACCCGAGACCGAAGTGAAAGTTTTATATAATATTATTTAATTATGTTCATAATATGATAATTGATAAGAAATTATGATATAATAATTGATAAGAAATTTGCTCATGTGCTGTCTCCAGACCAGAGGTTCCCAAACTTTTTATGGTACGACCCATTTTGGAAATTATTTAAATTTTGGCGACCCACAATAATATCTATGACCTTTTATTTTTGTGCTGTTTCGTGTGGACGTCTGTCTAAAAAAATGTATTATTTTAAAGTATAAGGCGACCCACTAATAATATGATCGCGCCCCACTTTTGGGTCGCGACCCACAGTTTGGGAACCTCTGTTCTAGACCATAGAAAATTATAGAAACGACACTCAGGTTATTTACAAAAATTTCGGAGGCCTGGCCGGGAAGTTGGCATCAAATTTTTGAAGGCTCCGCATTGAAATTACCAACGTTTATCTCAGTATGAAACGATAATCTTCTATGATAAAACACTCGCTATATACGTCATGTATTAACACAGAATACATGGTGTCTATGCTATAGAACATACATATATGAAAGGACCAAATATCGCAGGAAATTGTAGCGCCAAACATAATAATTATCTCCTCCATGATCCTGACGCGGTCCCAGGATAGCGCACATATGATAATACTGGCGCTATCTGGGTCTGCGCCTGCTTTTGTGTTCAACCGCCACCTAGGTGGTGGAACAATGCTAGTCCGGTTTCGTTTTCCTACTCGAACCCGCGTTGGGTGAGGTAGGGAGGGGAGCCGGACGAGCCGCGGCCACGGATCGGATAACGAGGCTCGCGGACTTTTGCACGGGACACCGAATGACAAACACCGTCGGCGATCACCGTTCTTCTTTTTTTTTCACCTGTTAAACGTATTATTTTTTTTTATTCGCTATTTATTTTTTTTTATTTCATGTATAACGATTCGCGGCCATCGTTGACGTTACCGTGGTAGCCGCCCTGCGACTCGCCTTCAATCGTTACCATCAACGGGTCACGCGTTATTTTTTTTGTTTTAATACACGGTCTTACACGTTATTCTCAAACGTTTTTTTTTTTCTCTGCGTGCTCCTACTCCTCATACGACCCCTCCCGCGTATCCGCGGTCCGGCACCTCGCGACCGTACAAGCTGCCACCAACCGAGGCGAAGGCAGACGAATACGCATCAATCCGCATACTAATATTGCTACATTTAAATAAAACTGTATAATGAATATATTGAATAAATGAAAAATAAAATAATATATTAAATATTGGTTTTTATTATTTAAAAAAATCACTATGATTTTTTTGAATACTTTCTGAGGTTTTAAGCTCAGGATTTATGGGGATCTAGATGATTGCAAACCATGTTGCAAACCACCTTCAAATCATAAATTACAGTATAAAGCTGAGCGTCCACTGGGGCGGTCGATCGGCGCGGCGCGGTGCCGACCACGACAAATCACGGAAGGGATTCATAATTTCTTCCAATCTTTCTTTAAAATTAAAAGGATTGATTTTATATATTTTTTAATTTATAAATTATTATACAAATATTCAATTTGTTTGCTATCTTGATAAACTTTTAGATTAATCAAAACTACTGAAAAATAACTGTTGTTTATTAAAAGCATAATTCAATTTTCTTTATTTTTCGGGGAAGACTGCAGCCCACATAGCAACCTCCTCTGGATGCACCACTGAGGTAGGGTTGCCAGATTTTGAAACCACCAAACCAGGACATCATATTGAATAACCTTTTTTTTGTGTAGTTATATAGAAATCAGTATATCCGTTTTTTTATTTAGAAATGTATTAACCAATACGATAATCACATAATGATACCGTGTACAATATTATTCTATGTTTTATTATTAAATAATACAATATTAAAGTTATTTTCTCTCAGCTTCCATTAACCGGGACAAACTTAATGACCAGCCGGGACACCGGGACATGTCGTTAAAACCGGGACTGTCCCGGTCAAACCGGGACGAATGGCAAGCCTACACTAAAGTACTTATATAATTTAACTATCTGTTTTAATTAATTTTATATTTATTATAATAACAGGTTTTTAATAAACATTCTATATTAGAATATCATAAAACTGCTGGCATGAAAGCCGAAAGTTTTTAAATTTTTATTCTGAGAAGCAAAAATCAATTGTTAGTGTTTTGGATGATGTTAGGTAAAAATGAATTATTAGATAGCTAGGTATAATTATTAAATTATGATTTTTGTACATTTTAAAATCATTAGGAATTATAGTTATTAAATATATATTTGTGTAGGTACTCCTATATATAATGTTTATAATACAAAATATATAATAATTTTACAGATTAAAACAGATAACAGCTAATAGAAAAAATTTTATATAACCTCCCCCATTGAAAATTGCTGTGTATGCCATAGCGGCGTTAAATGGATTAAACATGATCCACTTCATATTAAACACTCTTTATTGATAATTAAACACTCTTTATTGATAAGGCATTGCTGCTCTTGTTGTTACACGCGTGTAGTGTGATACAGTATACACGAGTGTAGTATAAATAAATAAAATGGATGAAAAACGCTATTAGTCCGAGATATACGCCTATACATAGACATATAAACTAATGGACTATAGTCTATAGTTGTCGGGGTCTATATTATAGTACAAACTAGATAGCATTTGCTATCCAAAAATAATGAAGTGTATTAGGATTAGAAATACTTATTTAAACTCCATATACGTATATATATATATATATATAATTCGAACTAAAAGTTGGTGTATGATCTGCGCGTATAGTGTTATTTCGCTTTACAATAGGTATAGACAACGAGTCAGTGGTGTAACCAGGATTTTTTTTTTTGGGGGTGGGGTTGAGGCTGATAATTAAGTAATTTATATGTTAATTATTAATATGTATAGACGGTACCCACTAAAAAATTTCTGGGGGGCTGTAGCCCCATCAGCCCCCCTGGCTACGCCACTGCAACGAGTATATATAGGTGTTTCAATTTTTTTTTTTTGTGCTCAGAATTCGTTGAAGACGACGTTTTTTTTATTTACGAACGAGTTGAAACATAATAAAAGTCAAAACAAGACCTGCATAAAAAAAAAATCGTTATTATAATAATATATATTTTTGAAACGACAATTCGATTCAAACGTTTTCTTCGGCATCGTTTTCGCTACACCTGCGCGGTCCACTTTTAAAGTTATTTATGAGCTACACTTGGATGGCTTCTCAAAGGATAGAGAGAGAGAGGAGAGGAGCTTCAGCAAACTTGAGTTTTCGTTTTTTTTTTTTTTATTAAGAATATTTACAACAATAATAGGCACAATAAGTAAATTCGTTAACTTTTTCAGTAATATTCTTTTTTTTCGTTTGGCTCAACTGCGAGTAGGGGAACTTGTCCGTTGATAGAAACCAACGCGATTTTTTTTTTTAAATTATATTTTTATAGCAATAGTGTATACACCGTTGTCATTTCAAGCGGCGCGTTGGATTTTCAGGGAGAGTTATAACACGAGAGCGAGGAAATTAGAGAGGGTTTTAGATTGTGTCAATAATTTTGAGTGAAGTCTGTAGAGTAGTATTTGGTAGCGATATAATATTGTATCGTTCCGATTTTTAAACCATCGTGAAGTGTGTTGTTAGATTTATTGTATCTGCGCGGGGCGCAGAAGTGACAAAGCGGAGGGCAATATTGGTTTTTAGTCAAATCAAAAATTATTTAAAATATAATGATTTTAATAATATTGTCCTATAGAGTTTTGAAACGTACACACAGAATACGTAATTTATTGTACTTTGGTTTAAAACTAAAAATATTTTCAAAAAAAAAGAAAGTCGCTTTCGATTTCCGGCTGTTTGTAGCGTATATATATTATATTCGAGTCATAAATAATGGGTAACGTTTTATAATCAAATTTATTTATTCGCAGTGTATACCCCCCTCCCGCCGTTCGCGAGTACCGTTAATAAACGTATTATTAAATATTACTCGATATATAATAGCTGCAGGTGCTCTACGCGATAATTGAATACCAATTTTAAGACGTTTTCGTGATAAGAATATTTGAAATCCCTTAAAAATTGTTTCAAAAAAAAGAAAGTCTCGTGAAAACGAACGGTCCCCCTCCCCTGGTCCCCCGCCTTAATCCTGGTTTGTGTAGCGCATATATAATATGTGTGTGTTACCGGGCGCCGAACCCCCGAATTCTTCTAGAAAACTTAAAAAAAAAAAAAAAACCAATCCGTATATTATACAAGTATGTCCGCGGACGTCTGCAGTGGCTGAAAACAAATTTATTAAATAGACAAACGCGTAACCGTTGGTGAACGTCGTGAATCTCTAGGTATGATGTTTGCGGTTGTAACGACGAGACGGCAGTCTACGACCACCCGAGGTACGAGACAGTCGCCATGGCGAAAATAACGAAATCATCCGTCGAACGCCCGTTGCAATTGCCGAACTACTGTTGTCCGAGGAAGGAAGACGCGTGTGCGTACGCGTACGGACAGTACATACAGAAACGATTGTCCCTGTTCGGCGCTTTTAAACGGTGTTTTTACTGCGACAAGCGCGACCCGTTTAAAAGCGTCATGAAGTGTTACGGTAATTGTTGTTCTATCGTTTTAACACGCCGCGCCGTATAGTACTTCTCCCTCGCCTCTATCCCAACTATTCGGGGTCGGCCACCCGTTGTCCTAAACCTCCACTTGACCGCGATCTCCCACGTCTTCCACGCACGCACCAGCAGTCCTCACAGCACACGCTCAATCGCATTCGACCACTTCATCTCCGGTCTTCCTCTTCCTCTTCTTAACCGTTCTTATACCGCTTCCGAAACGTCTCTTCTCGTAACACGACCGAACCACCAAAGTCTGTCCTTTCTCATCTTCTCTCCGCGATCGACGCCACTCCCATGCTTCCTCTCACACGTCCGTCTCTTATCCCGTAGTCTTCTCTATTGTCACCCCGCACTCGTCCATCCAAGCATTCTCGTCTCTGTCACACTCATTCTCTGCTCTGTTTTCTTGTCCACCGACTGTTTTTTCATCCACTGTTTTTTCATACAATAAATAGGTTGCGATACGATATATCACCGCGGATGCGGCAGAAAGGCGACGGAGAGACGGCAAGCGGCCGTCTCCGCCGTGGTAGACGCTTATCGGGATTGGTGCGAAGACCTGCGGGCCGCGGAATCGTCGCGACGCCAACGATTGACGAGCACGCGATGCGCCGAACAACTGGCCGTAGCCGCCGCGGAGACGCAACGGCAAAAAGTCGCTGCAGACGCGGTGTGGGACGCGTTCAGGAAATGGTGCGACGAAACGCGGCAAGCACAATCGTCGCGCAGGGAACGGTACAGAGCCCGATGCGATGCACACCGAGAAACCGCGGCCGCCGCGGTGGACGCGTACGACAAGTGGTGCGACGAGATGTGGGCAATGGAATCATCCCAGTGGGAATGGTACCGTTCCCGACGCGGTTAGGGGTACATATATATATATATATATACCCTACCTATATATATATATATATATATATATATATATATATATATATATATATATATATATATATATATATGTGTGTGTGTGTGTGTGTGTTACGGTAAAAGCGCGAATAACCTAACCTAACCTAGGATTTACCGGTCAGGCGAAACGGGTCGGTCGAACCCCTCGCTCTATATGTACTCGTATATAATAATACGTACGAGATTACTAGTACGTTAGCTGCTACTACTAGTATGTTACGCGCATTTATATTGTTATTATTTATATACACTACTGCGAAAATTCGGAATTATTGTAGGCAAGCACGCTGCAGCAAGGGCAATTTTATTTTGACCTTGATGTGAAGCGTGATAAAGGAAGCTCGGATCTCTTTTTGAATGGACAGTCGATTTTCGCAGTATATATATATATATATATATATAATAACAATAATATAAATGCGTGTATCCAATAATATGTACTAGTAGTACAGTATTCGACCGACCCGTTTTGCGTATCCTACGTTTTACCGACATCCGTCGGCAAGTGTCCGAAATTCGGACGTTTACTGACTGCAGCAGTCGATAAGACCAAGGATACTTACCGGTAAACCGTATAGGTTTTGCCGGTATTCTCGTGCTTCTACCTTAACATATACATACGTGTATATATATATATATATATATATATAACCGGAATTTATTTGCGCGGCGATTGATTTTGTTTTTTTGAATACGTATTTTGCTATGTATTCTTTTTATTTTATTCTTCTTTTTATATTGTTACGTTTTTTTCAATTTTATTATTTATATTTTTTGTGACATTTTTTTTTTTTTTTTTGTTTTATTGCTCATGTTATTTTTCTCTGATTTATTATTCGTTTTGTATTTAAATTGTTACTTGTTTTTTTCCTCCACTTTATTGTTCGTTTTGTATATGTTTATATTGTTACGTGTTTTTCCCCTCCACTTTATTACCCATTTTGTGTTTATACTATATATCTTTCTGTTTTTTTCTCTATATACTGTTCATTTATATTGTTACGTGTTTTTTCCCCTCCACTTTATTACTCATTTTGTGTTTACACTATATATCTTTATGTTTTTTTCTCTATATTATACTGTTCGTTTACATTGTTACGTGTTTTTTCCCCTCCATTTTATTACTCATTTATATATCTTTATGTTTTTTTCTCTATATACTGTTTGTTTCAAAGAATTTTTTTATTTGGAGGGTGGGGATTGAGGCTGATAATTAATTAATTTATATGTTAATAATTAATATGTACATACATACATAGAGGGCACCTACTAAAAAACTGATAACTTATTCGTTTCGGTGGGGGGGGGAGGGGGAGGGATGCAGTCCCATCTGTCCCCCCCTCCCCGCTACAGGCTACGCCACTTGTACGTTTCTTGTTTATATTATTGTACTGTTCGTTTTGTGTTCTAATAAAATTGTTTATATTGTAAAATATATACCTGTTATTGCATTGTACGCGTTGTCTGTGCACGTTCTTAAACACTGTGTTTCGGGTCGTTATAGCGACTCGTTTTATTTATATTTTTCGGACCGGACCGGGATAAATTGATAACAATTCGTCCGAAAGCGTGTTACGGTCGATCGGTTTATAGACCATAATAATCCTGCAGTTTCGCAGTTGGCTAAGTTATACCACAGATTAGATGAATATTCATCTAATCTGTGGTTATACTTTTGCCCCCTCGGATAAAATGAACAGTCATCATCAATGTAAACATATATAATTAATCTCAAAATAATTCTATAAATCATACAATAACAAGAAGATGGTAAAATTACCGTGCATTTTATCAACATCTAAAAATAAATATACCACGGGTTTTAATTTTTGCATCTGTGTCAGTCGCTGACTTTGTTTACTTCCTCAGGTATATTATTTTATTTTGTTTATAAAGGAATATCTTCCTTTTATTGGTTATTACTTATTAATGTTATTAACTTTGTACACATGTTACTAGTTACTACAATATATACAAACACACATATTTTAAGTAAATGATACACATACTAAATAATATATTTTATTATATATAAGCTTATAAAGAAAAATTATGACATTTTCATATATTTTTTTTGTTTAACTAGTTTCATACATTTTTAGATATTTTATTTATATACGGTAAAATGGGGCAACATTGATAAAAATTGTTTTAGTTTTTGTTTATAAATTATTGAAAATAAAACTTTATGAAATATTTATTTATTAATATTCATATGTATTCAAATAAAATTAAGTTTTCAAATTAATTTTTTTTTAAATTACCTTGGAAATTTTAAATTAAAAAAAATTATCAACGTCATACTACAAGTAGGGTAACTTTGATAGGTTCATTTGGATAGTGCGAAATGAATGGTAATAGACATAAAGGTATCGATGTTTCCCCATATCAAAATCCATCAAGTTTTTAAGTTATTAATATTTCTTTAAAAGGAGATACCTTTGATAAATAAAGACAGGAATTTAGAAATAAATCAATACAAGCTTAAATAATTAATTAACTTTCTTTTTAATTAAAAATTAGCAATAGGTACTTAATAATTAACCAACAAATGTTTAAAAATTTAGATATACAATATGGTACATTGACTTATGTATTCAGTCAGGATATTTCACACATATTATAGAAAGCAGATATTTTTTTTATTGGCGAATTTATTGACTTTCCAGCCAATTTGGTCAAAATAACCCTTTACAAAAAATAAAATATCCTGCAAATCAAGTGGATATCCCCTTCTACCACACTTGACAAATGCAATTTCTTCTGCTTGTGTAAAAACGGTAGGAGCACTAGGAACTTCTGTGTAGCAACCGTGGTATTTATTATGAAGTGTACCATTAGGAATTTTGAATTTTTTTGAAGCTTTAAATACAATCAAATCTTCTGCAATTTTTATGATAGCTTCGTAATGACGCAACAGTGTAGTTACCATATTGTCTCGCTCTAAGTTTTTTCTTAGGATTACGAGCCATCTAGACGGTAAAAATATAGATTTATTGATACATGAGAGATTATCAAAGTTAGCCTTACATGCACATCAAAGTTACCCCGAAGAACAAGTTTAGTAGGTATAATAAAATAAAATGGTATTATAAAGACGGTACAATTTTCTTTATGGTATAGTATACTACAGTAATTTGCACTTTTCAAAAATACGACGATTTTCTTAATTTTGCATCAACATTTAATTGGAGTAGTTTTTATTTAAACGCATATCACTTTGTGTTAATGCGTTTTAACGATAGGTAATATGATAACATATTATACTAATAAGATGCTACGTACGGAATGTTGTTAACACAATAATCCAAAGAGCACCACTGTCACGTGTTTGGTTATGAAAATACGATAACAAATTATCAATCAAATATAATAGAAAAATCAAAGTTACCCCACAATACCAATGTTGCCCCATTTTAAGGCAGGTAATTATTATACTTTTATATTTAAACATATTGGTGGGAATTTTTATGTATTACATACTAAAAAAAAATATATAACTATAAAGCCTTAAATGTTTGCCCCCGAGTGAAAAATAGTTCCTGCGCCACTGGTTAGGATCAAAACACTCTTTCTGGTAGAATTTTTGGGTAGACATAAAAAAAAAACACATCATTATAAAACCTATAGATTCTTTGCTCTGCTCAGAATCTGAAAGTAAATCGAAATACTTCTATAGTATGAATGCCCGATAGTTTATTATCCAATTCTTGAAGTTTCTTTAAACTAATTTCTCAGTGTTGTTAAAAAAGTATGTAAAACTGGAAATTTGTTTGATTAATTATAGTTATAATATAAATAGTATAATTAATTATAGTACCTGTTACTTATTTAAGCAACAAACTTTTTTATGCAAATATTTCATATTGAGATCTTTGGAATAAAAAAATACAATAAATAAACAAAAATACAAATACATGATTTTTATTGATGTTGAAACAAAATTTGTTTAGTTAATTGTGAACGTATTCTAAATTTCGGTTGACATTGTTCTTTATTATAATGATGCAATCTAATTACAATATATTTTTAATAATAAGCTTAATAATTTGTAAAAGGTGATTATTGATAGGGATTGAGATAAAATATGTACATTTAAAACAGTAAATAAACTACTTATATTTTTTGAGACATAGTTTTTATTGTTAAATAATTTATTGGATTTCCTAATAGTTTTGGTATTTCGTGAATTCTTGAAATAAACATTTTCTTACTATAAATACTTTCTTTAATTAATCTTTTACGACTTTCAAATCTAATTTTTAAAAATCACTTAAGTAGTTAAACACTTTAGTATTTTAACTGAAGTTTTAAACACTCAAGTCTATACGAAAAATAAATTATTAACAAATTAATAAAATACAAAATTTGAAATAGGTATAACGACAAGTTAACAGGAAAAATCAAAATTAGGTTTTGACGTTACGAGTAGTCTTGTAGAAACCATAGACCTGATAACATTAATTTATAAAGGTAGAAACACATATCATCATGGAATATATTCTTACTTTGTGTCATGGAAAAACGTATTTTCCTCACCAGTCTCTTTTCTCTTTCCAACATTCTCGTCCCCGTGTTTCTCTCTCTAAGCGCAGTCCATTAGTTTATGTCTATGCGCCTATACCACTATACCAGCCATGGACACTGCCCCCATTACTTCGATTTTTTTCATTCCAGAGCGGAATGATTGATGTTACCGACACAAAGGAAGAACATGATGCTGGCACAGATAAGATAAAATTTATAATTTAGTTTTATCTTATCTGTGATGTTAGGAACTTAATCTTTCTATCTCCATGGTAGCAGATTTGACAAATTATTTACTTTTGCTCTTATAGTTCTCCCGAGACCTGAGTTCTAACTTAATTTTTTTTTAAATATTATTTTGAAACAAAATGCCGAATATAAGATACAAGTATAAAAAAAAAAAAAATGTACAAATCATTATCATAGATAAGATATCTGTGCTATAACCAAAAGTTATTACCAAAATTATAACCAAAACCGCGAAAACGGCTTGTTTATAAACAACAGTAACCTGGTTACATTTGGTTAATCGCGAAAACACGCCTCTATCTGTAATCCATCTCGCATGGTAAGAAATTAATGATAAGTACTAAACAGCTGATTTCAAGGCCATTGAAATTATAATCACGAAAACAAAGGAAAATCGTTCAGTGTCCTATCTATACTAATCTATAACTACCAGGCCCCGGACACTGATAAAAATAAACATGTAAAGATATTTATCACACAAAAACACGGCGGCCGTCTTCTCGTTTGTTTATTTTATCAATTTAATATTCAAGACGGATTGATAACCTAACCTAACCTTGATAATATTGTTCCGAATTCCTATGATAAGAACAAAAAAAAAAAACAGAATTACATTTTTCCTCCACGATTACTTTATTCTTGTGATATCATAAAAAATTCAAAATAACAATAATAATACAAATGTTGAACTGTATACAAAAATATATATATATATATGTGTGTTTAATACAGTTCACTGAATAATATAGTAATTAACAATTTTTAATATAATTAATTTTTACAATATTGTAATATTGTATTCTCATTAGAGCACTCTCTACCGGTTAATCGGATAATCGTATGCGTGAAGAGTGTGGTAAGTGGTAACCATGTTTGTAACTACCGTGGTATTAGTAATAGTCTCCATCTGATCGTGATTTTATTATTATTATTATTATTATTATTATTATATATACTGCTGCATTGGAGTATCGGACAAATATTGTGTTCTTTCTTTCGTTGAAATAAAATAATAATACGGCGTTGGCGGCGGCAGTGGCGGTACGTATACGGCATATACACAATTGCAGTACATACACACGTACGCGCGCGCACGCACCTATGCTATGTACTTTTATGTGCACACACACGAACAGTGTAGTTCTTTATCTATTCCCCACGTTTTTTCAGTTGTGTTTTGGTTTTTTTTTGTCCATTATTATTATTATTTCCGTACGGTTGACGAGCAGACGACGAAGTGAACAAGCGGGGGAAAAAAAAGATCAACGTGAATACGTTCGCGATAGTCGTCGACGGACAGTAGCAGCAGCAACCAGTGTTCATACGGCGAGTCACGCGCTGTTCCACACGGGTTTTGTTTTATCGCGTTTACGGAGTGGCTGTGACGACGAGCGGTGGATCTGCTCACCGGCACGTCGCCAGACATGGTCCGAGTCCGATTGTGCGGCTGTGATGACATTCGCCCAGTCGTGTTCTCTGCAGTAGTCGCGCGTTCCATCTGTCGTCCAACCCGTAGATAGGTAAGAAGCGCACGTTGCGCTTCGACCATCGAGCCGCGGGGTCGATGCTCGGCCCGTAATGGCCTGCCTAAATGTGTTGAAACAAGAGATCAAAGTGCTGGAGTCGACATTTCCCAAGAACCATGACCGATTCCAGGTGCACACGGCCACCGTCGATGAGGTGATATGCAAGTTTGTCGGACCAACCGGTCGACCATTCGAAATCATCGGTAACATCACGGTAAGCGCCAACACTGCTTTATAACACTTTGACATTGCTTTTAATTTACTGTTTGCAGGAGACGTATCCCGGCACTCCACCAGTCTGGTTTGCCGACACCGATGACTGTAAAGTGACCAATGCTATTGAAAAACTTGGTCAAACAACAGGGCACAATAATCACGTGAGTATATTTTCGTATCGTCTACATCTTTTTATCACATTTTGGAGTGTGTCTTCCCTTTTATATTTTCTGTGAACATATCCAGAATACACTTTTTGTTACGCCCATTCTGATTCACTTAAGTTAAACATATGTTTTATAAAAATTGTTTTTAAACACATCAAAATATCACCAATACGCAATATATATATATATATATATATATATATATATATATATATATACAGTGGGTCAAAAAAGTCTACGTACACTATTGTTAAATTTTTTCAATAACAGAATGGTTATTTATAAGTTAAATAACTCCATATTTTTAACAAACATTTATTCAGAAACATATTATTCGTTTTTAAAAAAATAAAGTATATATATTAATTATTTTATTATTTACATGTATATTTATAACCAATTTTAGAAAAATAACAGCAAAAAAGTTTCCGTACATATATGAATAACAGATAAAAATAGAATTGAAATAGGAAAAATCCGCGTAGATAGGCAACGACTTGGTAGAAGGTTGTTAGCGGTGCGGTCGTCGGTTTTTAATACGGGATTTTCTAGGCGGGGAAGTCAGTATACGAGTAGCGAGCGTGAAGGTAAGTTTTTACCATCAGTCATACATTTCATTTAATTTACATTGAACAGTGGAAATTCCAATTGCTATTCGTAAATTAATAGTTCAACTTAGAGAAGATGGTAATTCTCTCAGAAGTATTGCACAGACAATAAAGAAATCGCACTCGACTGTACAATATATTATAAACCGATACAATGAAACTAGTTCTTTTAAAGATCGAAAACGTACTGGTCGTCCCCAAAAATTAAAATCGCATCAAAAGAGGGCCATTTTAAAGACAATTGTGATGGAACCAAAAACCAGTGCACCCAAATTGGCTGGTTATGATTGATACTGACTATAATGTAAAAGTTGTGCCACAGACCATTCGTAACGTTGTAAGAAACGTGGGATATAAAGGTTGTGTAGTTAGGAAAAAACCTTTTATCAGTCAAAAAAATAAAAAGAAACGTTTAGATATTGCGAAGGCACACATTAATAAGGAAAATGATTTTTGGAAATCTCTATTATTTAGTGATGAAAGCAAGTTTAATATTTTTGGTTCAGATGGGCGAGTTATGGTGTGGAGAAAACCTAATAAGCAGATGGATTGCAAAAATTTGTGCCCGACGATAAAACATGGGGGTGGTAATGTATTAGTTTGAGGGTGTATGAGCGCTAATGGTGTTGGTAATTTGGTATTTATCGATGGTATTATGGATCAACATATATATTTAAACATTTTGAGAAATAATTTACATGTAAGTGCTGAAAAACTAAATATTGGCAATTCGTTTATTTTTCAACAAGATAACGATCCAAAACACTGCGAAAAAAGTTAAAGAATGGTTATTGTCCCGAGTACCAAAGCAACTTAACACACCTCCACAATCACCAGACATGAATCCGATAGAACGTTTATGGGATGAAATAGGTAGACGTCTAAAAAATTATCAAATTCGAAACAAAGACCAATTAAATAATGCAATGCTTGAAGTATGGAACAGTATTGACTCTACTGTCACAACAAAATTAGTTGAATCGATGGGAAAGCGAATGCACGAAGTTTTAATAGCTAAAGGAGGACCAACTGACCATTAATTATGATAAAGTGATAATAATTATTATACTGTATTAAGTTTAAAATATTTATATTATTTTGTACGGAGACTTTTTTGCTGTTATTTTTCTAAAATTGATTATTAATATACATGTAAATAATAAAATAATTAATATATATGCTTTATTTTTCTAAAAACGAATATTAACGTGTTTCTGAATAAATGTTTGTTAAAATATGAAGTTATTCAACATTTGAATAACCATTTTATGTTACTGAAAAATCTAACAATAGTGTATGGAGACTTTTGACCCACTATATATATATATATATATATATATATATATATATATATATATATATATATATATATATATATATTGTTCGGCAATAATTTTCTGTCTAATTATTTTAATGCCAACTATTATACAGTTTATATATTATATTAATGGTAAAATATGTACATATTATATTTGTTATTTAATTTAGTATTTCAATATTCTCATTTGTAGTCTATTGCTATTTTACTGTAAAAAATTTTAAATATCATTAAAACTAATTTAATTTTAGTATGTTTTAAATGGTTTTATACATCATTATCACTTTGTTATTTTAATATGCATGAAAAATATTAAGTCTCAATCAATACTTATGTCTCTCTTCGTTTTGTAATTTGAATTTTGCATGAGTAAAATATGTAATACCCCCTGTGGAAAAAGAGAAAAGCAATTTTATCTATTGTTCTTTTGTTCTTGCATAACTAAAACGTATCGGCTTAGTTATAATTTAAAGATTGTACTGATATCAAAACAATATTGTAGGTAAATTCTATTTAATTCTACCAACATTTTAATACTTTGTGAAATTAGTAAAATTGTATTGTATAGTGGTTATTTTTCCCTGAATTAGTGTACATATTACAATCTGTAACATTCATTGTTGACAATTTTTAAATTCAGCTTTCACCTAGTAGTAAGGCTTATTGATTATTGTAGTTATTTTGGCTATACCAACTGTTCAAAATTTTATAATGACATATAATAATTATTTTTTAACATAAAAATGTATGTCAATACTTATATAATAATAATAATAATAATGACTTTATTGTACTTGTAATTTTAATGAAAATATTTTGCACACAAAAAACTTGATTAATCTAAATTGTAATTGAAAAGTACTTATTTTTTACGTTGTACGATTCAGAATAATTTTTTAAATATGAAACTCGATAAATTTAACCATAATTTATATTTGGTCATAGCTTAATTTGTACAATTCAAATTTAGTCTTGAGTTAATTATTAGAAAAGTTTGGATTTTGAAACAGTATAAATAATAAGAAAAGAAAAAAGATTTATTATTTTTCAACTAATAAATTATTATGTGTTAAAAAGGAAATTAACGTCCATATATTTTGGAAAAATATCATTCGATTTTTATCAATTTGCACCATAAAAATGTTCAAAATTATTGTGGTCATTGATAATAATTTAACTCAAAATATTAGAAAAAAATCAAAAATTCTGTTTATCTATTAGCATAGAAATTAAATGAAACTCATTTTTATATAAGAATTGTCAAAAAAATACAAAATTATATATACAGTCTACTCTAGATAATTCGAAGTTGGCGGGACTGTTTGAAAATTCTCGAATTACCGAGAGTTTGAATTGCTGAGTAGTTCAAAATATCGAGAGAGCAAAAAAAAAAAATTCAAATTACTGAGAGTTAAAAAAAAATTTTGTTTTTTTTATTATTGTACATAATTATTAAATATTTCAACAAATTAGGCGGTATTACACTTATTTATTGTTTTTAAAATGTAAATGTTTTTTCCGAAATCGTCAAAGACTTGTATTTTTTTAAATTAGACGTATTCATCACAAGAACTTTACAACCAACCAAACGAAACTAAAATAAACTACATTCGGCTCTCGACGAGTCAAATTACGATAAGAGACGGTTAATCCATCATTGGTCGCATCTATTTTTTTTATACGTCTTTGGTAGCGCGGTGAGAGAATCTCTCACTCTTTTTTATAAGTCATATTTTATGTTTTAAACTACTAAAATTTCTCTTTTATTTTACATTATATTTGTTATTAATGTTATTTGTTATTACAAAACAAAATTAAGAAACTAAATGTTTTCTTTCTCTTCTATATTACAAATACAAGAATCGCATATGTTTGTTGTATATTTTTTGCAAATCGGACTTAAACATGTTGCACAACTTTCCTAATAATAGTTACTATATTACCTAATATATAATAAAAATAAAAATAATAAATTATATTACAACTGTAAATCGGTTTTCTTTTTTTTTAGACAATAAGAACATTTTGCTTTTAATGGGTATAAATCGCATTAGAGGGATACTGATGATAGATAATTAGATTTCTCATTAATGTGCATTTATTTTTAGGTAATATGTTACTTATGAAATATACGGAATTATAAGACAATTGACCGATATAAAAAACAGTGGTAATCAAAATAATATGGTGGTGAGAGAATCTCACCACGCGACCAATGATGGGTTAAGAAATAAAACGATAAAGTTCTTACGATAATAATTCTGTAGTAAATTATTAATGAAAAGATTATAAGAGATACATTTGGTACTTCGAATTACGAGCGTTGAATGGATGAAACTTCGAATTGTCACGTGTTAGTGGCTAGTTTTCCCAAAATTTAATTTCGAATTACCGAGTGTATTGTTTTTATTCGAATTACCGTGTGATTTTCAAGGGACCGAGCATTTACTTCGAATTACCAAAAGTTTCAAATTATTGAAGGTTTGAATTATCGAGAGTCGACTGTATATATATATTCATATCCGAACCCTAATTATTAGTATCGTAATAATTTTAATTTTTAACAAATAAATAAAAATAAACTATTTTAAGAATAGCTGGTTAATTCTTCAAGTAGTAACAATGATTAGACATAAGTTATAACTCCGATTAATCATTAAATGCAATTGTTTGTTTTATAGGTTATCAACCAAGTTGGAATATTGGTTAGTGAACTTTGCCGTACATATTGTTTATCTGAACCGTCCGAGCTACAAAGACTGATACAAATGCCTTCCAGTTCAGGAGCATCAACTTCTACCTCGTGTTCTAGTAAACTTACAGATGACGAAGATGATGACGATGATGAAGAAGAAGAAGTTGAAGAATACATTCAACTTGAAATGGAAGAGTCTATTCCCGAATCTACTAAGAAACAAGTTAGTTATTTTTACAGTTAAATTTGATATACTTTTAATCTTAATAATGGTAAATTTAGGTTGATGACATGGAGATTCAACATTTGGAAACTTTAGAAAGATTACGTCAAAATCAACGTCAGGATTACTTGAAGGGTGCCGTTACTGGATCTGTCCAAGCCACTGATCGTCTGATGAAGGAGCTTAGAGATATATATAGATCTGATAGTTTTAAAAAAGGTAATATTTCCATATCCAAGAGAAATCTTAATTTTCTCTGCTTTCGTTTATTTTTGTATCACCTTCAGTAATTTTTTTTCTATAGCAAAAATAGATCTTACTTATTGAAGTACCTAAGTAATTGTTTTGTTACTCGGTTGCTATTGTTAGATTGGTTTCAAAATAACAAAAAATATTTTTACAATCTATAGAACGAACGATGTAATTATATTTTACAGTAATTAACCCTGTAGCCCATTTGATGAAAAGTTTATATAGATATACGAATAGTTGTTTCATTAAAATTTACAAGATAAGAACAGTGTGTGTGTTGGTTATGTGCTTACATTACACTGTTCCTTTTTCTTTCTTAACCAGCGCCTTTTATAGCATAGGATTCATTACTGTACTAAATAATTATATTATACATACATTTTGTTAACCAATGTACTACCTTATTTATTAAATTTCGATTTAGTTTTGTTCATTATTCCTAATAATTCAAATAATTTTTAAAAAAAGTGGAAAGAAAAAAGAAGGGGGGAATAAATAAATAAAATCGTAATTTACTAAATTTTTTTCTCTATTATCAATGTTATTATTATTATTATTTGTTACTAATTTAATTTATTTGTTTTGTCTTACATACTCTTTATTGTGTGATATTGTTTTAAATCTGCTATATAGCCATACACTAAATAAATTAAAAAATAATTCAGATCTTATTATGCTGTTTAATATAATAATCTTTATGTTACTTATAAGTTTAATAGCCTAACCTATTAGCTGTACTGTACCTTTTTCATAGATGTATGAAAAGTGTATAAAATTAATTAGGTTATATAGATTTATTATATTTATTGACTTAATGTTTTGTACTGATGTTAATATCTGAGTTAATATTGTTATTATTGTTTTACTAAAATTTTAGGAATGTATAGCGTGGATCTTGTTTGTGACAGCATATATGAGTGGAACATCAAATTAATGACAGTTGATCCAGATTCTGCTTTATACCATGATTTGCAAAAATTGAAGGAGAAAGAAGGAAAAGACTTTGTGCTATTAAACATTACATTCAAAGAGACATATCCGTTTGAACCCCCTTTTGTGCGCGTAGTCCATCCCATTATACAAGGTGGCTACGTCCTAGTTGGTGGTGCAATATGCATGGAATTACTAACCAAACAGGGTTGGAGTTCAGCATATACTGTTGAAGCAGTGATTATGCAAATTTCAGCTACTCTGGTCAAAGGAAAAGCTAGGATTCAGTTTGGTGTGCCAAAAACAATGAACCAGGTATCCCATGCAACATATCCAGTAGTATGTTAAAATTGATTTTAATTTATTATTATTCTGATGTAGACATTTGATAAAAAGAATGTTTTTAACTGTTTTTTTTTTTTTCAGGGTCAGTATTCATTAGCCAGAGCACAGCAATCCTTTAAATCTCTCGTGCAAATACATGAAAAAAATGGCAAGTGATTTTATATGCTTTATTATATTAATATTTATTTTTAATAACTAAAAGTAATAATTCTTTGCGGTTGTATTCACTAAATGAATATTTTATCAAAAGTACTTTATCGTATTTTTATTAAACGAAATTTCTATAATAAAAAAATGTTTTTACAGGTTGGTTTACGCCTCCTAAAGAAGATGGATAAACATCAGTTTTACACATCTTACAATTTTCATTCCTTAAAAAAAAACGCATCTCATATGTAAAAAGTATACATGTCTCTTGTTTACATAATAATAATAATATTTATATTATGTTAATTATATCATTTAGTTATTTTGTAAACTTATATTTGTAAATTTGGTACCCTAATTCTACCTAAATTTAACTGTGTTAGAATCTGACTGGGCTCTTTAATCTGTGACTAACATTATGGACACAAATCAACAAAATTCTTATCGGTTTATTACTATTTTATTTGTAATCATTGATCTTTTATTGTTTTAAAATGTAAGTTGAAAGTCCAATTAAATTTGTGTATTTATTTTACTGTGATTATTTGTAATATTTATACAAATGTGGATGTTGAACATACATATGTAGGTATATCGATAAATAGCACAAATGTGTTTAAAGAAATTTTCATTAATATCTGCTTCTTGGAGAGAACTATTAATAAAACGCCATTTAATTAATAACGAAAAATGTGTGTGTGTGTGTGTGTGTGTGTGTGTGTGTGTGTGTGTGTGTATTTATATTATACAATTGATTATATTATTATTGTAATACATAATATAAACATACATATATTTTTATGTTGCAATGCTCAAAACTTATCCAAATGGCTTATATAGATTATTATTATATAAAGTGTAAGTCGTCACTATATAATTTATAATGTACTTAC
Source organism: Slavum lentiscoides (assembly GCA_032441835.1). NCBI lineage: Eukaryota > Metazoa > Arthropoda > Insecta > Hemiptera > Aphididae > Slavum > Slavum lentiscoides. The sequence continues at coordinate 9,538,005 of CM063722.1, forward strand.
TAGATTAATGGATAGATATAAAATGTATGTATCGTTTTTCTTGACTGTAAAAAAAAACAATGTTGATTATTTATGTTCATTCAATTTTATTACATATGTAGGGCATCTCATGATGATCTGACATGACTCAATAACAAAAGTTATTGCATTCATCAAATCTCCGTGAGACCCCTTTATATATATATATATATATATATATATATTTTTAGGTGATTTGAAGAAATAGTAAGAATTTAAATGTGTATCGATATAGAAATGATTTTGCAGTATAGGGTTTTATTTCTATAAACGTTTGAATTTGTCTAAGTTTATACCTGAGAATCATATTATGTAGATTATTGTGTTTAAATTGTAATATATAATTTGTACATGTTTATTATTATTTAAGAGACTGTACATCACACTTGGACTACTGTCCATATTTTTATGAAAGCTGTAACTACATTATCAATACAATGTATCGCAACATAAAATATTGTTTTTTCTGTTAACAAATAATTTTTATAATGATAGAAAGATAATATTTTAATTACCAATTATAATTATTTTTGTCAGGTTTAGGTTCAATAATATTGTTTATCCACGCGTAAATGTTTTCCTAAGTCGAATATTGTCAGTACGTGTTTGTTTATTTTAACCTGCCTTATTTGAAATTTCATCCGCATATTGTGCTGGAAATGGATGGTGTACTTATGTACCACCTATTCATCTACTATTAATGGATTTACTGGTAAACTCGACTCCTTAAAAATCACTCGAAAGCCCGAGAGTACCTAATATCTATAAGACTATGAAAAAAAAAATATATATATATATATATATATTAATTTTGTATTGTGTATATATGAAATTACAGTTAAACACTTTACTATAATTATAACTACATGTATGTAAAAATATTATGATATTATTTTATTAAATAATTTTTAATATTAAAAAGTTGAAAATTAAAAAAAATAAGTGAAGTTGTGACTGTCTTTTTTCTGAGTTATATAGAATTTTAATTATTAATTAATTTTGTTTGAATATAATTTTTAAAAATCCACAAAGTATTGTTCACTTGGCAACATTAGATGATTGTCATTCCTTTAAAAAAAAAAAATGGATGAAACGTCAGAATTCCAGTACACTATTGTTCGTATGTACTTATAAACATTTAAAAACAACAACCGAATCTGTTAACGGGGAAAATGTAAGCCAAAAAAACATCTTTTAATATTTAAGTTTTATCTTGACTCGTAGTATCGGTATCGTGCAAATAACGCGCATTTACATATTTTTACAGGCCAAGTCTTCGTCTAATAAAACGGATCATTTATTAAAAAAAAAAAACCTCTTATTTTATTTTAGAATCCTATAAATAATATTTATACGATGTATGTGTGGAAAATAGGTTGAGATGGTTTGGGGACGCTTATGATGCGGAGAAATGATTCAGAGGCCGTGTCGCTGTGAGAGATGTTATGGAAATGTCAAATGAATGCAGGAGGGAAAAAAGAAAAAGGAAGACCGAAGAAAAATATGGAATTGAGGTTGATATTATGAAGATGGCTGGTGTGACAAGAGTCCATATTATTATTATTATCATTATTAGTCAATAGTCTTGGAACAAAATTATATCAACAAAAATTAACAATATGATTCATGACGGGTCGACGAACGCACATGAACGTTGTCGGGACAATTACTAAAAAAAAAATTATTTTAATGGTTTAGGAAAGAAAAAAAACAAATAAATAAAATGAACCGAAATGGAAATACCGGCCAAGGTAAAAATAAAATACATAAACACCCGACTTTATACATCATGGATGGGAGTGCAACGGATCGCACACCCACTCGCCCGCTGAGAGAGATCCCTCAAGGATCTACTCCATGCTTATTAGTTATTATGAAGATTTTTCGCACAAACAAAAAAAAAACGGACAATCATTTACAACGTGTATATCACGAGTAGAATGTAAAGTGCTTTTTTTTTACAAATAATTGGCCTGGCTGGCATTTCATTAATAATATTAATGAAATCGCGATATTTTAAGTTGGTAGTTACCAGCTGTATACGTGCTGTGGGGCTATTCTGTAACTCGGTAACGTGTTAACGAATTAATTCGATAACAGCTTCTTATTGAAATTTTAAAAATGTATCTAATTTTGTTATTGATATCGTGATCTGTAAATGACTCTATCGATACCTTGCGCTTACAAAGTGTATGTCCACCAAAATGATAAGAAATCGATAGCTAACGACAATTTTCTGGAAATTTATAAATCGTTTCGATAGCTTAACGAACCGAAAGTTGTCGTTAACATGTCTTATCGAGTTACAGAATAGAGGTACTGAACCGATTTCCAATGGAGCTTGTCGGTACGACTCGTGTACCTATTTATTTAAACGCGCAACAATTATATTCTCGTTATATTACAACTGTATTATTATTATTTTTTTTAATTCAAAATCGGTAATAAATCGTCAAGTTAAACACCAAAATTTGTAAAACACGATTTATTAATATACCTATCTGTGTTACAATGTTCTCTACAATTACTGGAAATGTTAAAGAATTACATTCAAAAAGTTGCGATACGATTCACATTGAAGACATTGCGTATTTGCATTCCAATAAAAAATCAATAATTACTGTTAAAACGACACTCGAATTGTTTTTAAAATGAAAATATTCCATTCCATTACATCGTTCGGAAAGTATCGATTCTAAAGTACAAACACCACAAATACGTTTATACGAAAAATCCGAGACAGCCCAATTTCTTCGAATATATATTGTTATAAAATAAATATTATTCTTACTTAAAATAATGACGTTTCAAATAAAACAAGCAGCCAAAAGCGTTATGAACGTTCTATATTGAATTGATGCCATAATCGTTGTATTTCATAGTAAAGTGTAATGTAAATATATGTAGTAACTAGTATAGATGTGTATACTTCGTTAAACTCTAAAAAACCGAACGACATGAAACATTGAATTATAATAAGACTTAATATGAAAGACAATTATAACCTGTGGAAACATGTTTAATATGTATAGTAAATATGTGTTACCTATTTGATCTATATCAATAGTACACGTAAGTGTTTCCACATGTTACGACAGTGAGGGTAAATGACAAATGCTTTAAAAATCCATCAACACAATTTGTCGTATCTTCAATGCAATGGCGTAAGTATAAAAATTCGGTCCCAATGCGAAAAATTTAAAGGATCCCTTCCCTATTCGGTTTAAATGTAAAAGAATAAAACTAGGTTTACGTATAATAATAGTATTTTTTATTCTATTAAATAATTAAATACACAAAGACGTATAATTTATTTGAAGTAACAGTTAAAATAGTTTGTTATTAAAAATACATTAATAGGGACAAAAAATTATTGCAACTTGCAAATAATAAATGAATATGATATAAATGTTTTACTACTGTCCATACTTACACGAGTTTTAATGAATTATTTGTAAGTGAGCTGTGGTAAATCGGTATATGTATAAAAGGTATACAATTCATGAAGTATAATTTTAAATATTATAAGATTAATGAGCTTATAACAATATTGTAAATTGACTAAAACATAATCAATAGCTAAAGAACTGAAAAGTAGACTTTTTCCAGTGAAAAATATAATACAATACAAAAAAATACAATACAGAGTAATATAGTTGCAGTGACTATTTATTGTACACTGTATAATAAGTAAACATTTATTTTATAGTAAAAGATAAACGTTCTTGAGTTTATGGCTAGCCTAGACTTAACGATTAAATATTTTTAATCTTCTTAATTAAAATTTATGTTGCATATAGACATAATAATTTACAGCAGGCCATACAATTATTCTTTTGAAATACATATTTATAAATATATACAAAAATTATATTTTACATCATTCAAATATATTATTTTACAACTACTATAATAAAAGAATAATGTAATTTTATCTATAAAATAATTGAATATTCAAGTTAAATAATAATAATAATTATTTATTAATAATAAATCAAGTTGACAATTTTAACACATTATTATTATTAATTTATAAAACAAATTCATACTCAAAATAAATTAATTGCATTTTGGGTTTTATACATACAAAAATATTTTATGGAAAATAATTTAATAAATAGTTACACTCACTAATCAGTAATCACTATACAACATTCAAATAAGCAAAAATATAATTATGTAGGTAATTACTAATTTACATAAAAAATTATCAAAACTTTCCATTAATATTTATTATATACAGTTAAATTGTATTAATTAAAGGGAAACAGTGAATGAAGTTTAAATTATTTAAAATTTTTAACTAATAGTTTTGAGAAGAAATACTCACTGGAATATTTGATAAATAGATGCTGTTATGGTTTTATTATTAGTATTATTATTATAAATCACCGCAATGTTGATGAGCTACATTGCGATTGCAGTGCACAAATTTCATCTTTAAATTTATTTATAGTATCTCTTAACTTCTTTAAACGCTCCTTGTACATAACTGTATGTTCCTGAACCCTTTTTCTGGCTTTTATTATTTTATCTACTGTTGTCTTCTTTAAATCTTCATCTAACAAAAATACAATACATAATGTAATATAAGTTATTCATTACAACTGAAATATAAATACACATACAATGTAAATTTTGTTCAGTGATTGGTGGTTTTTTAATTAGTGTATCATTTAATATGTATTTCATAAAAGTTGATGGATCTTGAAAAATAATTTCTTCATAGAACTCTGATAAAACTGGTTTTTCACTTAATTCTGAGTCTGGTCCATTACTGTATAACTTTAATACATGATAAAGTGTAACCTACAAAATACAATGTATTAATGTACTTGTTAGAAAAACAATTTTTAAAAAAAATAATATTTACGAATCTGAACACACTTATTGAACAAATATCTATATACTAGAAATTTTTTAAACGTAATTATTTATCTTTAAAAATAACATAATCCAGTTTTAGTGAGTAAATTAAAACATATAATCTATACTCATAATATTTATCAAATTATATTCATATATATATTACTGGTCTTTCACTAGTGTCTTGAAAAAATATCTTGATAACCAATTCGAATTCTCCCCAGCCTGTTTCGCTGATCTCAAATGGAGGTTTTTGCACCACTCGAGTTGGACTTTCATAGCTGTCGTGCAACTTAAAATGAACTTTTTTGACCCATGTACCAATATCTTCATTTACATAAGGCCTCACATATACAGACCACTTATGAGTATGACCGTCTTCATGCCGTTTTTGCCCAAAATATTTAGCTGTATTTCCATATATAATCGGCTTTACAATAGAAGTTCCCTAAATATTATAAATATGTTAATAATTATATTTGAACGCAAAAATTATTTAAGTACATAAAAGAAAATGTACACTTACCTTTACTCTAGTCAAATCATTAGTAGCCATTTTACATTCTTTTTTTTATGGTATGTTTATGATTTATGATATTTAAAGAATATTCATAATTTTATTTAAACACAGCGCTGCTAAATTAATTCGTCAATTTTTTTTTTTATTTAAATAACAAGTATTGACATTCAGCTACTTGAAAACAACGATTACTGGCAACACAAACATCGAACACTTTGTAGTTTGTTATAAAATAATTTTCTATTCAGAACTGATAAGTGTTTGAGTATCGTTCTGAAGTTAGTAACATTTCTGATCCATAAGAACCAGACATATTAACATGTTAATATGTCTATGATAAGAACATGAACATACCTATATCACAGATAAGATAAAACCAGATGGTTCACTCTTTGATTTACTGATAATTCGACCCTCCTGAGATCAGTATGTGCACATACGATAAATTAAATTACTGTACATGTTTTTCTACAATAATATTATTATTGTATCCAATAACTTTGGTTTATGTGTTAAAATATTGATGTTAAAAAATTAAAAATGCTTGCTGTACTTGCTATAATGCGTTTTACACGTGTAGGTCGGAAAAAATATAAATTGCAAGTGAACGACTGAACGAGTATAGGCGGCGGGCGTTAGTACAATCACCATAGACATATAAAACAATGTTTACAACATGTAAACAACAGTTGTTTTATATGTCTATGACAATCACAGAATAAAACAATCACAGATTAGATAAAATATCTTATTTGTGTTATCTTATCTGTGCTAATGATAAGAAACAAATATTATTAAAATCAAAAATATAATATTATAAATTTATAATTTATATATATATATATATATATATATATATCTGTGGTGGTCACGGACTAATATAGTATATCCACAGATTAGATGAATAATTATCTAATCTAATATGAAGAATATTCATCTAATCTGTGGTATATCCATTGAATATCATATAGAGTTCAATGAGTATATCTTGCCATCTTAGTCCGTGGTATCAGTGGCGTAATTAGGGGGTGATTTAGGTATTAGGTGATTTAGGTGATGAATCACCTTCCAGTCCATAACATAGTATAGAAATGTGGAGAAAAAAAATTTCTACTATAAAAAAAAAAAAGGTAAAAAGGCTAAAAACTATAGGTAGTTATTTAAGTATAAAGATTGCACTAGATGCACTTTTTCTGTGCAATGAAGATTTATATCCCAATATACATTTTTTTCTCAAGATTTTATGTACACTTCCCGTGTCAACAGCTACTCCTGAAAGAACCTTTTCGAGTTTAAAACGTATAAAAACCTATTTACGTAATAATATGACGGAAGTATGTAATCTGGTTTTAATTTTTATATTTCATTGTTCAACTATAAATCAAGATTAATTTATGGGTTTTGTATTTTTGTTTTTGTTTTAGGTTAGACTTAATGGATTGTCTCCAATGTCAGTTAATAGACATATTAAATTAACTGTTGAGGAAATTATTGATGAACTAGCAAAAATACCAAGGAAACTGGAAGTATTATTATAATAAATATAATTAATAATAATTTGTGAAATACCTATAAATGTTTTTTTTTCTTACTAATGACAAATATTCATAACAACCCCCACAAAATAGTCCTATATATAGTTTAGTTAAGCTTATAGTTAAGCTACTGCGTGGTATCAGTTAGGTTCAATTACTAATTAGGTACCATTAGTGTTGGTGGGATGGTGTGACGTTAGGGGCATCCTTAAATCAAATGTCAATTTCCATGGATATTGTATTCTTAAAACAAATATAAAATAATTAATTACAATTTGTCTTTATGTAAATCAAACGTACAAAATACCGTTCCACTTCAAGTCAACATTATTCAAGAATATTATAGGTAACATTGGATGCATCCATTATTACATGGACATTTTTAAATGATATTGTATTCTTAACAGACTTCGGACTGTCAATTACACAAATTTATAAAGCTACCTCAATGGTATATTTATGTAATATGTAAACTTTTTACACATGCGTGTAATTGGTGTGGTTATATTTAGTGTTTGAATTGGTAGGGGGCGTATGTGCAGAGGGACAGCTTCTCTACAATTTTTTTCTTCATATCTGCGTACCCCAATTTTTTTTTACTAAAATGGGGACTTAAGGCAAGGGATTTTTACTATATGATGTTTAGGGATAGGAGAGGACGTAGTCCCTAACATTATATTGAAGTAAATTTTTTTGTAGAACGCTTATTATTTTTTTTATTAGCAGAGCCCCTCTTTAATTTTTCCAATTCGAACACTGGTTATATTTTAGACATAAAATACAAAATATGTATTAAATTTAGTAAAAGCTTTTTACTAAGAAATAAAATACTTAGAAATATAATTCTAAATTTCTATTGACATAACAAACACAGAAAAACAATTTTCTCATAGTTTTTAGCATAGGCGTAACTAACGCTAAATTTTAGGAGGAGGCTAAAAATTAATAAGCAAAAAAAAGTGTTTATTTTCAGAAAACATCGGAGGCCCATCTCAGTGCAAACGGGCACTACTGGGCACGGTCGTGAACAGCAAGCTATTATACGCCGCTCCGGTCTGGGCAGAGCGAGGAACAAAAACGGCTAAGAACAGGACGGCCTTACACAGGGCGCAGAGGACTATTGTACTGCGAACCATCCGCGCTTACCGGACGGTCTCCACCGATGCCTCCCTCGTGCTGGCCTCGACTCTCCCGGCGGACCTTCTGGCACCGGAGCGGTCCAGAATCCACAGCAGAACCGAAGAAGGCGGCACTACAGCTCCGAGGGTTAACATCGGGAGCGAGGAGAGGCACATCTCGATAAACGCGTGGCAGAGGAGATGGGATCGGTCAACGAAAGGGAGGTGGACCCACAGGATCATTCCCAGCATCCGAAGATGGATGGGCAGGACGCACCAACAGTTGACGTTCCATATGACGCAGGCGTTGTCGGGCCACGGATGCTTCCGGAGCTACCTGCACCGGATGCATAGGGCAGCGGACAGCGCCTGCTCATATTGTCAATCGGGAGACGATACCGCGGAACACACGATCTTCCACTGTCCGCACTGGGCAGGGGAAAGAGAAATAATGCGGCCATTCCTCAACGACCGACTGGCCACCCCTGAGGACGTGATCGACATTCTGTGCGGGCCGGAAGGCTGGGAGGAACAGGGCGCCCGGATTCACAAAGCTGCGGAACGCACCAGGATCGCCTTCACAACGATGGTGGAGGCCATCCTAACCGAGAAGGAGGCGGACGAACGCGAAGAAGAGAGGGAGCCACGAGAGCGCACGTGAATCCAGGCCGGCAGGTCCAGTATACCGGGCCGATAAGACCGACGGACAGAACGAGAGTCCAGGCCGGCGGGCTAGCGAGCCGGGCCGAGCAGACGTGGTGCAATGCGGAAGGAGAGCAGCCGCAACGCTAAAATAAAATAACATTGTAAGATACTTGTGAGGCCACTGACATCCTGAGAGAGACATCTCCTCTTGACGGCAGTGGCACAACACGCAAAGAAAAGAAAAACTGTATTGTTGATTATTGAAACAATAAACGATGGGAACATAGCGGAAGTAATGCGAAAGCAGTCCCCGCTATGTTCCCGGTTCAAACACGAAAAAAAAAAAAAACACTAAATTTTAGGAGGGGGCTAAAAATTAATAAGCAAAAAAAAGTGTTTACTTTCAGAAATTTTGCCTATTGTTGCCAAAAGTTACCCAAATAAGCAAAAAAAAAATGGTCATCAACTTTCAATTACCCAATAACTAGGAATGTTAAAAAAATATATAGAAAATACTGTACATTTTTAATGCAGTGAGGTTGCCTTTTTGGGAGGGCTAAATTGGTGACTGAGGGGGGGCTAAGCCCCCACTGTCTTCCCCTAGTTACGCCTATGGTTTTCAGTATCTTGAATTCTCTGACATCTGTCTTTTATAGGAATCCAATTTAAAACAACCATCGTCCATCGCCCACACCGTGTATACAGTGGCATATTTTTGGGGGGTTCCCGGGTCTCGACCCCCCAGAAGAAAAAAAGGTTCAAAAGTCATAAATGACTTGCTATATATATTATAGGTACAGAGAAGGAGAACATTATATTATGTTTTTAATGTTTATATAAACTATAAATAAATAACTTGGGTTTAATTTTTGATCGCGTCGTCGGGTACAACACGATTGAGCACGGTACCTTTTTTTACCTGCTTTTTGATGTCACGATTGAGCACGCTCAATATTTTTAAATACTCAAAACTTTGCCAAACTTCTTTCGTTTAGAAAAGATATACTCGTATAGTACAATTTGTATTATAATAATATAATTGTTTTACAATGATGATATGTTTTTTTTATATTCTATTATTTAATATTTTTTTTAATCTAGGTATTTTAACATTATATGTTATGTTATATACATATTATAAACAATATATAAACAAGTTAATATTAATTTTCGATAAATTAAATTTTTCTTAGTTTTATTACTTTTACCGCACTCTTCGTTATCGTTCTATAACAGTCGGGTTTATTGACGGGAATTTTCACACAACTCAGTGTTTTTGATTAACGTTTACCTTTATAAGTAAATCATTAGATAGGGAACATTGGACAATCGATTTTGGTGCAGATAAATTTGGAAACGACAACACGTTAAATCCAATTACCAATTACGATTACGATACATACGAAAACAGTATACACTATTGCCCAAATTTCGACATTCGACTGCTATACTGTAAACTCCGGAAAATGCAATTAAATATTTGGAATATGTTGGTTTATGTTACCAGGGCATTAATATATAGGGAAGTAATATGATTTTTTTTTAAATTTTATTTTATTATATGAATTATGATTTTAATTTTTTTTTTATTGCATGAATTATTATTTTAATTGATTTTTGTTCTTTTATTTTTACATAAATTACGACTTCATTTTTTTATTTTTTTTTTATTCATATTATTATTACGTGTAAAATAAATATGGCAACGTCGAACAAGAAATCGTGCTCAATTGTGTTGTTTTTCGGGTGCAGGTAGCTAGTCTTTTGTTATACACAGAGTGTGCTCAATCGTGCGCAAAAAAAGTCAATCGTGCTCAATCGTCCTCTACCGGCGTCGTCGCCGTCGGACGACGACGACGATAAAACGATGATAACGATGTTAATTAAACACTTGAAGAAGTTATTGATGAACTGTCAACAAAAAAAAAGACGTTTACCTTTTATATTATAAAAAAAATTTAATTTGTATTTTATAATAATAATTAAATAATGGAATGATATAATTATTAATTCATCTCATATGTAGGTATTTTTTATAATATTATAAACTTACCTACTTTTTAGACCCACCCCAGAAAAAATTTGAAAATACGCCACTGCGTGTATATGACACCCAATTGTCCCAATTAACATTTTGGTCATCACAACACAACGGTGTGTGTTCGATAATCTATTGCAGTATAAACACGTGTCGATCATATTCTCAGACTTTTCCAATAGGTAGATGATTTTTTTAAGCAAAACCTGTGTTAATTAGCATCGAACTCCGGATCAAAATATGATTTACTTATGAAGGCGAACGTGTAATATATTATAAAAACACCTCAATTATATCCACCATATGCAATACTTTACATAGATCATAAGAATAAAATTTAACAATGAAAACTCATTAATCATTCTTGTATTTAATTTCTTAAACGCTTTGCACACAATCTATTATACCTATCTCTTTTGGTCTTATAAGAGCTGTTTAAAACGGTTTTGGGCAGGAAATTTCCTTAGCTTTCCGAATACATAAATATAATGTTGTATGGCAGTGTAGCACACTTCCCGGAACATACCAGCAAGTGGCAAAAAATGTCGCGCCGCGGGCGCTCGGCTATTATAATACGGCGCGTGGGCCAACTTCAGTTCCACGCGTCCCAAACAACAGACCGGTGAGCGGAAGGGGTTTTCACTGTTGTAAAGGAAATGCGGACTAATTTTTATTTAAAAAATCGGATGGTAAATTTCATAGACTTTAAGCTATTTAGCCTAACTTGGCCACCTTCCGGAACATGTCGAAAATCGGCCAGCATTGGCGGTGTTTAATTACCTATTAAATTATTTCTTATTATATGGTGCATGTACTCGTATATAAAACACTCGTAGTGCCCAATCAATCTACCTTGGTTGTACCTATACCTATACCTAACATACCGTATAATTATATTGGTATATTTTTGTACAAAATCCGCCGATTTGCAGAGGCAGTGAACAGGCAATTTAAAATATACGTTTCTTATCACTTGCTGGGTGCTTCTTGCTAACAGCTAACTTCACACCCGTTAATAATGCATGCTGTATATGATTGTGATTTCGCGAAGTAAGTAGTTACTTTCCTTGATCTGATGGTTATTATTATTATTGTAGTGATTTAGGTATGTTAATCATTTATGTATAACCGTATATTTCAAACTCGTTTTAATTTTTAATTTTTATTAATGTTTTGATCCGTTCGGAATAATTTTATTTTTTAATGCTTACATGTTATTTTGAAATTATAAATATTAGACAATAAAAATCTTGATTTATACGAGGACAACTAATTATTCATTATACTAATGGTGTAGGCAATCTTTCTTTATTATTATCATTATTGTGTACCTATGTGGCTGTCCTATATATAATATATAGTATGACATAGTACATTATATATATATAGTATGTATACTATGAGGTAGCTATACAAGAAAACAGTGTGTGTGTGTGTGTGTGTGTGTGTATTGTAGACAGTAGTCAAAACTTAATAATTTTTATATTGTGTTATTTTTCCATAATAGTGCTAAGAATTTAAAGAATTTAGTTACAATCAGCTATCAAATAATTTTTTTTTCCATTAATAATGCGCTAAACAATTATTTTAATTTCATTAAATGTGGTGTACGTTTAGAAAAATCTTTTTACATTTCTAATTTGATAATCACCTAAATTTAAATTTATTATTACATTTTAATTAGTTCAAATTAAAACTTTTTTATATAATCCATTATTTTTCTTAAATGTTTACGTATATTACTCTATAACTAAACTAATGATCAGTATGTATTATATATTATATAATATTGTGCTGCTACTCAGTACTCAATTCAATATGATCAATTTTAAGTATATCAATTGGTCATTGATAAAATACAATATTGTACTGTGACATGATTATATAATTTTAGTATAGCTATTTAACATTTTATCATAATAATTATACAATATTATTATTTAATACCTTATTTTTTTAAAAAATTGTTTTTACATTTTAATTTTGATACGGATATATACCTATGATATTGGTAAACTTGTAGAACTCTACAAACTTTATTTTTCCTTTCAGGTATTATTTTTGTTAAATAAAAAGTTACTTAGATTAACAAAACTGGAAAATCACTAACTAGTAAGTACCTTTTTAACATTTATACACATATTATGTACTTAAATTAATATTAAACTGTATATTATAACAATAGTTTGTATTAAAAATGACGAATGCCAAAAACAAGAGCAAGCGTAAAGGAAAATATAATTCGACCATTAGGAAACTAGAGAATCACATTGAAAGTGAACAAAAAAGTCAAAATAAGGTAACCACCATACATGCAGTTGTAAAAAATACAGCCGTCAGTATAGAGACGGTTGCAGAAGATGTCAATACAAGTACCAAACGAAATGAGGTAATTTGTGGTTCTGAACGTAAAAGTTACAATAAAAATTATTTATAATGTTTTGTAATAATTTTATTTAGTCTGTTAAAAATGCTGAAAGCCCAGCTAAATCGCTGGAAAGTATAGACAGTAAGTCAGCAGAATCCAACCGCAATCATTTAACTGCTACTATTCAAGTAAGAGAAGCCAACAAAACAGAAATAGATACCTGGTCAGAATCAGCCACCCGAGCAGCTGCAACAGCTCTCAGACTTCTTGAGTTGTTTGGTCATGACTCGTGAATAATATTGAATTCAATTTATAAAGTATACACTGTGATAATGTCAAATAGAATCAATAAGAAAAAAAGCCACCAATACATTTTTATTGTTTGTAAATTCTGTCTCTTATATTCTAATTTTAAATAACTTAATATGTTTTAAAAAAACATTCACTTAAACGAAAAATATAGTAAACATATTTAAATGATTGTATTTACATATTATACTGAATTAAAAATATGTATTTAATTGTGTGACTTATAAATTTAATTATAATATTATCTGAACATAAATCAAAATTATTGTCAGTTATAATCTCAATAAAAATTATATTTTTAAGCTAGACTGCTTTTAAATGTAATGTAAATGTATATTCTTTGTAATTAAATCAATTTCAATAAATTGCTTATAAATGTAAATAATTTATATACCTAATTGAGATGTACTTTTATTTGCAAAACTTATAGTAAATTTAATTGTTGGTTCTAGTTTTAGCAATATTAATTTTAAAAAAAATCTAATTAAGACTCGTTATTCTATGTTGAAATTAATACTAAAAAGAGGATTAAGGGACATTATGTCTAACTAGTGCTAATTAAGTAACTTGTATAAGCATATTTCCCATTTTTAAAAACACTAACAATTTTATGTGACTTGCAAGCACTATGATAGAAATTTAACAATTTTATTATTAACTTGTGCAAGATGACAAAATGTTAATTTATTAAAATATTTGGAAAACTTAACACATTCTTACTATATCCTATAATGAAATATTAATATTTTAATCACTGATAAATACATTAAAAAGAATCAATGACTGTTCAAACTGGGTGGTTATTTCATCAATCTACATGCAACTTAATTTTTATCTTTATACAATTTAGAAAACTGTTCAATTTTATTATTAAATTTAGTATTTCGTAACATTTCTACAAAATAATAAAAAGCATACATACTTTATAGAACATGCATACTGGATTGGTATCAGTTTAGTAGTTTTTGAGAAACAGACTGACATTGTACTTTCTCAGTGACATTTATTCAGTTTCTCAATTTTGGTGCGTACACATTTAAAGAAGTCAAACACCAGACAAACATAAAAAATAGGAAGTTCTTAAACATCTTTGCTTAAAGAGATAATAATAATTTTATAATTTTTGAAGTAGAAAAGTATTTACTTAAGGAATACTCAATACCTTTTGAAACTTATTACGAAGACTAAAATAAATGTTTGGTATTTATTACACAAAAACCTGATTTTTTTCCAATCAAAACAATGTATTATTAAATGACATTTAATATTATTCTTTATATAAATTAATATTATTTAAAAGCAAATAAGTTTTATTTGCATTTAGTAAATATCAAAACGTTATGAATTTCAAAATAATTAATGACAATTAAAATGCTACACAGTGTTAGAGAATAAGGACTATGTTGTGCATAAGACTAGTTGGACGTGGGTTACAGTCTGTAGCCAATAGTCACTAGGTCAAGGCATAAATAATTTTCGTTTGCCATGCACTCCTATTTCCTCCACGAATGCAGTACAGTGCTAATATACATTATAAACCTGTGTATGGTTATCACGACTCTTTAAAACACGCGTAAATTTGATATTTTATATTTGTGTACACAACAAGTTTATTTAACACATAATACTAAAGTATTGTTATTATTTAATAATGGTGTTCTGATGTATCGTCAGGTCTATTCCTAATACACTGAACAATAGTTTCACCTAAAAATATAACAAATAATATACATTATTTATTATGATCAAAGAACAATATCATAATGTTGACATTAAAATATTACCAAGTTGTTTAATAAAAGCCATGGTTTCCTGATGTCTTCGTTCTGCTGCACGCTCTTGATTTGCAGCGATTTTTAATAAAGTCTTTTCTTTTTGAGAGGCAATCTCTCTCAGAGTCCTTGTTAACGTTGTATCTTGGCTCATTTCAGGTTCTTTGGGTAATAGTTTAGGCATTATCTTTGGTTGCTTGATGACCTTCCTCAGCGTTTTGCCATCATAAATGTGATTGTTGAATTCGGGTTCACAAATATCTATTTACCAAAAATGTTTAGGGCAAATTTAAGTAACATTAAAACTATAGTGTTACTTACTATTAACAGTATGTGTATCACAGCTTGAATTGAAATTGTCATTTAAATTATCTTCTATAATTATATTATTTGTAGACGAATCATTACTACTTAATCTATTCTGTTTAAATTTTTTTCTTCTGAATATGGTTTTATACCTTAATAATATATATATATATATATTAATATTAACTTTGATACATTATTTTTATTTTATTTATTAAAAAGTTTACCTATTTAGACATTGCTCAGCTGTTCTAGTGATATTAAGTATATCGCTTAAAACTGTTGCTATGTGTTCAAACATTTTTAATTTAGTTCTGAATGTTCTTTCCAGACCAACTTTGGAAATATTCTTTCTGTATAAATCCATTAATAGCTTAGTATCGTCATCACCCCATTCATTCATAGATTTCATTATGCATTGGCCTAAAATATGAGAAAAACCAATAATTTTATGAACACTTGTAAGTTATAAACATATAACACGATAATTATTTTCTGAATTATAAGGAAAATATTCCGATTTTAGAACATTACTATTCGTTCCAGAGTTCTGTCCATTATAATCGTGATCTGCTGACACTGAAGCTGTCACATCATTTTGAGCCTGTTCTTTTGTTTTTAATCTGTTTTCAACATTTGACCTCGTCTTGCGTAATATTGTACGCCCGACTTTTCGTTGGTTTACAACAGTTTTATACCTAAATAAATTATTAAATCGTTTAAACACAACACAATTAAGCTGTAATCAATAATATATATATATATATATATATATATATATTCATACCTGTTTTCACACTGATGTGCACTTCTAGTGATGTTTAATTTGGTGGATATTGTTTGTGCTATACATTTAAACATTTCTCGTTTACTCTTAAATTTTTTCATTGGCCCTACCTGTGTTACATTTCGTTTATACATATCCATAAGAATCTTTGTTTCATATTGACTCCATTCTCGGCAATTTCTCTTACCTATATAAATTTTTATTTTTTTATGTTCCTTAAAAACACTCAAATGTACACTTTACCTATATCCACGTCTTTAAAAAAAAAAACTTAAATCAATTAAATCTACACTTCTAAATTTTTAAGTAATTCATATATTATTAAGTGATTTTTAATTACTTAGAGTAGGGCAGAATATAAATATAAATTCAAATTTAAATACTTCAGGAATTATAAGTTATCATAATAATTATGCTTTATTTATTAGAGCTATCAGGCATACATATACTGAGCTTTAGTGATTGAGCGATGAGAGCAAAAAATCTTTTAATCTAGAATGAATTAAATTTAAATATTTAAAAACATTGTTTTCTTATTTCATTTGTATTGGCATAATTGTGAATTTGATTTTTAAAACAACCGAGTATGTATATTACGTACCAAATACATTTAGTAAATGAGAGCTTAAAAATGAAAACAAAAGACATTTTTTAGAATTCATCTATTTACTTAAAGCAAAGAAAGATAAATTTGATAAAGAGGGAAATTATTTAAAAGATTTCAGTAATTATACTTTTAATAATTATTTTCTAAATACGAGAAAAATTCTGTACGTTGTACAGTCATAAACTCACATTATTTTAAAACACACATGCTCGATTTATTGCACTAGGAAGAAAATCTATTAGCAAATTGTGTTGATTCATTTTAAAAAAAGCTTAAGTATATAATTGTATACAGTTCAAACCAATGGTGGTATAACCATCTATAGTTTTATGCACATACTTTATAAACACACACACACACACACACACACACACACACACCTATAATTTTAATATTGGTTGTGTTTCAAACTTCTATTTTAATATCATCAACAGACAGGTATCTAAATGCAACACACTAGAATGGAAACAGAAACGATAATAAAGATAAAATAATTACGAGATTCCTGGAGCAGATCGGTTTCGAGTTGTAGTAGTGGTTCATCTTGGTTACTACTGTTTCCATATGACTCAAATGATTCTTCAATGACATACAAATCTTTGGCATCTAAAATTTTAACAAATATTATTTTGATAATAATTGAAAACAAAAATTATCCATTCATTTACCAATAGTAGTGTCCTGTTTCACTAGATTTCCATTGCACACGTAATACGTCTCCATAGTGTGGACTCATAGATCACGTTTCAAGATTACAGATATCAATTAAGAACAATGAACTACCAAGTGGAAAACCAATAAGACGATACCGGATACATAACTACATAAGGATTTCGAACATTTTAAAATTCTCTCAAATGTTATCAAATTGTATATCGTTATCGCCGTTAATAAAAACGCGCTTTCGTGATTATCACGTACACATCATAAATTATTATTATGAAGGTATTTAAAATAAATTATTATTATGAACTATGACGGTATCTTGGTATAATTTATATTAAGGCCTTCGCACACGCTAGAGTTTTTTTGCCAGAGCTCTGGTCATAGAGTCGTTAGAGCTCTGTCATGTACTTTACACATAAACAAATATCTGTCACTTTTCTTTCTGGCAATAGCGTTGCCAGAGCAGCTCTGGTAATATACTCTGTCCTAAACTCTGGTATGTGTTTACACATGACAGTGTTTATCTCATATCTGTATCTGTCTAGAGCTTTTTTTCACCATCACGCGATATTTCCGAATAATATTTGTACTTAGTTTTTTTTTATCGTTTAATTGTTTAAATTTCTACAACTATGGCTGCTCAAAGTAGAACGGCAGCTGCAGTTGCTGTAATGTTATTATTGGATAATGAAGAGAAACTAAATGTCAAAAAAATCAAAAAATTTTTAGAAAGACCGAAAAGTGGATTACGTAAAGAAAAATAAACATTTTAGTCTTTTAATACAATTTCATAACTTTTTATATAATATTATAAAATTATTCAACTTATTTCAGTTATATAAAAAAAAAATATATTTTAGTCTTTTAATTAATTAAATTTCCTTGTACCTAAATACTTCAGTCTTTTTCATTAGGAATAATCAAGAAATTTTTATACTAAAATGTTGGACGCTAATTTTTGGGGGTTATGTCCCCCCCCCCATTGTCTTTTTTGCCAACCTACAGAAAACAACTTATTAGTTATAAGAGTTGCAGTTTTAGAGTCATTACTTATTACATTTCATTAGTTATTAGCAAAAAGTTATTACTTATGACAATAAACATTCACTATACATAACATATGTTAAATTAATTGAACAACTTGGTATTAGTGTGTTATAATTTAAATTAATTTAAATTATAGAACAATTTACAAATGTATACAATTATAAGCTAGAAACGATTTTGGAGAGCTTGAAACTATAAACATTTGAGTTTTTGGTATTACCATGACAATTCATTAAAATTTAAAATGTATTATTACTATTTACTTATAACATCTCCCCCATTGAAAATTCTTGGGTACGCCATTGGCTATAATCATGTTCATTGCTATTTTCTATAAGTGATGTTATGCAGGAATCGCAATCTATGATTTTATAAACCTTTTTGACAACATATCCCGTCATATAATATAAAATATTTTCTTTTGCCTCAATCATTGCTTTGTTTCAGCTATTTGATGATGTAATTTTGTTTACAATGCCTTCATCAATTTTGTCTTCTATTTTATCAAAATCATTTAAACCATAGACATATAAATATATTTATATGTCTATGATTTAAACTTTCATTTCTATTTTTTTTTGTTCCATTTAAACTCCAACAAATCTCCAAACAATCAAATGTATTGCAATTACCATTTGTTTTGCACACGATTTAAGATAATATTATCTTTAATCGTGGTTTTGCAAGTAATTATTTCATTTATTCTGTGGTAATAGCAATTAATCTTATCTGTGGTAATAGCATCTATAATCTATAATATATAATATTGACACAGATATAGATAACATATGTTATCTATATCTGTGAATATTGATCATATTAATCTATTCTGTGATACAACAGTTGTAGCCAGTAATCACAAGTCAACAGTTCTTATCAGTTATCGATTCTTACTTGTTTTATTTCTCACGGAGTTTTTTTATTTATAGTTGATACTTTACTTATGTTATTTATAATATATTATAAAAATATAAAGCTTTATTTTATTATCATTTATTTATTATTTAAAAAAAAAATCATTCATCAGTTACCAATTAACCATATAATTAAAACCATGAGTAACCACTGTGGTATCTAGCGTTCTCTTCGGATTCACAACTTCATGTATTATGTCATGTATATTAATATGTCAATGGGTATAGGCATGGCCCATCCATATCTTTATTATCTATGGATAAAACACCATAATCCACAATCAAAATTGCAGCATGTTTCCCGTCATTTGTAAACGTTGAGCAGTATTGGATGGTAGCAATCTATAGCTTATTATTATGTATTATATTATATTAGCTGTGGTAGATGGCAGTGGTATAGTACTATAGTCAAATAGTCAGTACTCACTACTCAATAGTGCATACTGCATTTACTTTTTAGTTCTTAAAATTTTTGTATTATTAATAACAAAAAAAAAAAAAATATATATATGCATAACTGATTGTTATTTTGTTAGAATATCGAACACCGCTGTCTACGATATGTCTGATAAAGCAATGCTTGTTTTGGGCGAAGCTTCTGAATCCGATGATGAAGACGTTCAACAACAGGTAAAACTTATAATAAATAATATTACTATAAATGCTGATATTGTTTATTAATTTTTTCATACATAAAGAAAGAATATAATATTTATTGTATATATTATATCTTTTCACTTTATATCCGATGATGATTTTTAGATAAAACTGGTAGTCAATATATAAATTCAATATAACAACTATTATATTATTTTGTTTTTATATACTCATTGATTTTAATTCATATATAATTATTTTTTATTATTATTAATAATTACGAGTACCTATAATTTATAGTTGTTCTTATTTTCTTAAATATTTATTGTTAAATGAAGATATTTGTTTTTTCTAGAACAGCAACAGTAATTTCACGAATTTAAAAAATGGAATAGCCAAAAACGACCAAACAGAGTCTGACTCTTTCAGTTATCATGCACAAAGTTCAAGTATGTATAACAATTGTTCCTTTAACTATTTAATATTCATTTGTCATCTGACAGCCAACAGGTGCTTTTGTTTATATATGTTATGTATCACGTCACATGAATTGTTTATTATACAGTACAAACATGTTTAATTTTTATAGGAGATAAAAAAAGTGTAAAAGGAAGCTGTGTTGGACGTGCTGAAAATTATAAAATGTCTGAAGATACTTTATTGCATAGAAAATTAAGTAAGTAATTAACATTTGATTTGGTCTGTTTACATAATTAGCCGCTAAATTAATTTTAGTTACATTTATTGTAGAAGAGAAAAATGTGCAGTTTTATTCAAATCTGACAGCATTTAACAAACAAATGTATGTGAATGCCATGAATCAAATGAATGAAACCAACCAACAGTTAGTTAAAGCTCAAGTATTACTCCAGGATACTGTAACAAATTGGAAGTATATTGAACAAAACTTGTCCCATATTAAAAGGAAGATGACAGATATATTGTCTGAAGAGTACATTCCAAAAATTAAAATTTAAACCATTTTTTTTTTTTTTAATACAAATTTTATTTATATAGGGTTGATTAATAATTGTAAACTCCATGTTATGTTTCATAAATGCATATTATGTATATATATTATGTTTTTTACAATTAATTCTAAATTAAAAATATTTTACAAATCATTTAACAATTTCATTTTGAATATTATAAATTCACAATAGGACATGTCAAAATATAAAACAACTTTATATATATATATATATATATATATATATATTAAAGGTGTATATGCACCAAAAAGAAAAAAATGTGATATATAGTCATAATATAAGTAGAGGTGTTTAAACAGCTGCTCTACGTTTGATTGACATCTTACCCTTTGATAGGTAAGACAAGTTGATACGAAATTTACTATTATCTGATGTTTTCTTTACCCAAATCTATAAAAAATTACATATATAAAAAAAACCAAAATTTTTAAGTATAATTAAATTCAAACTATTTTAGTAATTCAATTAAAAACTCACAGTTTCATTGCCAATGGCAGATATGACAGCAGGGAACTTGGCCATTTGTTTTCCTTCAACAAAAACAGGTTGCCCTCGATGATACCTAAAAAAAAAAAAAATTGACATATTAAGAAATTAAAAAGAAAATTTTTATATACCATCTTTTTTCAAACAGCAGTTTCCCATCTTCAATTCTAGTATCTGGAATAGCAGATGATCCTTCAGTATCAGAATTCTGGCATTTTTTAGGACTCATATTGCCAGACGATAAACTTGAACTTGGAAGGAATCCTGAGAAATGATCAAAAACTAATATTTTTTTATTTTTATAATTTAGTATGTACACTAAAATATTGAGGTACCATGTAGCATAAAATATTTTGTAATACTTACTCTGATCTACTACAAATAATCATAATATGGAAATTTAAAACTTAATCATGTTACTTAATTTAATGCGTTGATTTATTACTTACATAGAAATTATGAGTTTGACATTTGGGCAATTTTACAAAAATGTAATTTATGATGAAGTAAAATGTGTGGAATACGAGATAAATTTTACTACACTTTAAAAGAAAATCACCAGAATGACTTATTTTTCTTTTTACTAATACTTATTATAGTACTCCCTTGTTAATATGAACTCGACTAACACAAATTATTGGATAACGTAAACTGGTCTTCTGGACTTGAGAAAGGCCCTATAATTTAAGGTAAGTTTTTTTTATTTCCTCGGTTTACATGAATTTTTCGGTTAACATAAAACTTGAATAAATTTTAGTAACCATATTGTTGTTTTCTTGACTAACACGAACAGAAAACTGTTATTTTCTATTTTTGTTAATTTATATATAAAAAAAATTGTTTTAAATTTATTTAGTATCAATGTAATAAAGCAAAATAACTCCTACGTATATATATATATATATATATATATATTTCTTATATGCATAATAAAAGTTGGTATGTATATGTAACTGATAACGTATTTTAATAAACTCCTTTGGTAACACAAATTCGTTTGTATACATAATTCATTTAAGGCAAACAAATTTGTGTTAAGACAAGTGTATTGGTTTACATACATTTTTTATACAACAACAGGTCATTTTGCTGTCCCATCAAGTTCGTGTTAACAAGGGAGTACTGTAATGCTAATTTTATTAATTTGGAATTATCTAAATTAACTAAAAATTAATATAAGTATATTATATATTTCTGTTAATATTAATTTTTAACTTTTATTAAACTGTTATTTTATTAGCTAAAAAATTAATATTTATTTATATAAAATAGGTAAATATTACCATATCATTCATTTTTGTTAATAACTGATTGCTGTTGACATGATATCGACAGATATCGCACACTGCATTAGAAATTTGCCAATAAATCACATACTGATAAACTATACTATAGAAAAATAGTGTTAGTCATAAACAGAACCAACCTGGTTTTCTAATAGATGACGAATTTACTGTTTCACGTGTTTTTACTGTTGTGGTTGCTGTTGTAGAAGTTGATGGTATGGAAGCTAAGGATTCTTGGATAACTTTAACATCCTGTTCAATTTCATGTTCTTGTAATAAATAATAAATATTTGATACTGGAGGCGGTTTTCTACGTTTTTCTTGAGGTGCTGGAACCACTGGATCATTTGGTCTTCTTCTCAGTTTTCTGGTCATAGCAGGCTTTTGATCTGATGAGTCTGGAGCTAGAAACCAATAAAAATTATGCATAAAACAGTTTAAAAAGAGGTATAATATATATATATATATATATATATATATATATAAATACACACAAAGTTCCATGTTAAGATTATCATGTTCTATAGCTTTTTTTCTCTCGTTCAATTCTGCTACCAGAGTTTCAGTAAGTTCATTACTACGATCATCAAATTCTTTGTGTGCTAGACGGCGTTCTCTAATAAATTCTCTTTCAATAGCTTCAAGCAGACAATCTCGCCATAAATTGTTCATCAATAATCTATTAAAATATAAATTATTTAAAATATCTAAACATATTTAGAAAACAAAAAATTGACGTACTGGTTTTTTTGTTGAAGTTCTAATTTTTTTAATTGTTTCACGTATTCAATGTGAGTTCCATCTCGTAATTGTTGTAGTTGCTTTTGGATACCAGCCAATTTATCCTGATAGACCCTAAATTCGAAAAATATAAAATATCAATATTGTTTATACGATTATGAAAGCTAACTTACTGTTCCTGTATTTCCGTATGTTTTTCGCGATTTTCTTTGCTTTCGTCTGTAAAAAACCTTACGTTAATACATAATCGATTCCCTACCTCAATTATGTACGTACCATCAGAGTCCGTAAAATCTCTGTTTTCAATTTTAATGCTGTTATCGTCGTCGTCGTCCATTGAGAACGACGAAGACGGGGATATATTATCGCGGAAAGACATTAAAATAAATAATAATAATAATAATAATAATAAAGAAAGCTAATTTTAAATAATGAGTTATTTATTACAAATGTTACTAGAAATTAACTTAAACTACAATAAACTGAACGCAGAAAAAAAGTGAAAATATAAAACATTCAATTTCAATCTTTATATTTTGTTAGATTAATTTCGCGTTATCACTTATCAGTAGACGGTAAATGTTTTTTCCGTTTTCTGGTATAATCATGGTCTGTAAATAGTATAACCGCTTGATACCACATTAAACATGTTCCACACGAAGTATAGCTCTCCGGGCAGTGTCTCGGTGCCAAACTAAACGACCAATCAGAAGCGTTCCCACATTTTATCAAATTTGTGTTAATCACGTTTATCGCTTATAAAAAAAAAAAAAAAATTTTAAAAACGATTGTATACGAGTGTATTGACAATTGAGTAATATATAATTTTTAATTTCCTCGTACTACGAGATGGAGGGTAATAAGGAACAGCTCAAATGCACTGTATGGCACAAATTACTGTTATGAATGTAATTTTAAGATTAACAATATATTATACCAAAGAATAAAATAATTGACGACAAGACTGATGTAGGTGTTAGATATTTTTTTAAGATTAACAGTATATTATACCAAAAAATGTTTTAAGTGTTTTTTTTACAAGTAATAAATAAGTTTACTGTTACAAATGTATTTTTGTTTTTATTAATAAGGTACCATATCAATCAGCTGATTATAATAGAAAAGATTCATTCTCAATAAACACTCGTATAAAAAAATTCTTAATTTTTAGCATAGTGAATGTTTAGTATAAGACATTTAGATCAACACGGCTATGAAAGAACATTCTCTATGTTTTCAAGCGCTATCTAGGGCAAGTGCAAATGATTATTTTGTAATTATAAAAAAACTAATGAAAAAGTACAAATCAGATATTTCATTATGTCGTGGTCAAGCCTATGATGGTGTTTAAACCATAACCATCTAATATTTTTTCCAGAGTAACTCCTTCAGATATTTTACCTGTAAAGTAAATTTATAAAAAATACAAGAGTAATAAAACATTTAATATAATTTTTTTATTTTTACAGTAGTTTTTCAGAAACGGTGGCACAATATTTAGTAATAGACACACACACATTTTTATAGTAATTGACACAATAGTTCATTATCTGTAGCCCTTTCTTCAGGTATTAAATTACATCTACCGAGATTTACATTGTGACCAAAATGAGTACTACAAAACTACACTCAGTGGCGTATTTTCAACTTTTTTTTTGGGGGGGGGTCCAAATTTTTTTTTTGAAAATTCCAACAGGATATATTGATATAAGGTATTTAATAAAAAATACCTTTGGATAATCTTTTTTTTACCCTTCGACCCCCCTCCATAAATACGCCACTGTCTACACTAGTGGTGCCATCTTCTTTTACTGTTACTATCTGTAACAATCAATAAGTGAAAAGTCATGAACAAAATTTATTTTCAACATATTTAATTGAATAAAAAAATGTAAATTATAGACTAATATGATTTAAAAACATTAAGAAATTAAAAACCCATACCATTGCCGATGGACATGTAGAACCAATTTTGTTTGTGCCTTGGCTTTTTATTTTCCTTATACCTGTGGATCTGCTTTGAAAATTACTAGTTCGATGACAATCCAAATACATTTTTTTTTATTCTGGCCAATAGTTTTACAAGCGCATATAAAGTCATAAGTCATTTTCTTCCAGCTTTGATTTCCATCCTTTGAAATCTGACAGTAAAAGTATTTTATAAACACAATGTCATTGAAACAAAATTCAATAATCACACTTAGGTACTATGAATATTTGCAAATGTTTTTTTTCTTTTATTAATTGCACGCCATGATCTGCCACCAAATGTAACTGCAGTACTTTTTTATTCGTAATAAAGTCATAAGTCATTTTCCAGCTTTGATTTCCATCCTTTGAAATCTGACAGTAAAAATTTTATAAACACAATGTCATTGAAACAAAATTCAATAATCACACTTAGGTACTATGAATATTTGCAACGTAACTGCAGTACTTTTTATTCGTAAACGACTTATTGCATTGTAAATCGGGGCATTTCACCCTACAAATAACATTTTTTTGATTCTTAGTTTCACACGTAACTAAGTGACGCTTTAAATTTTTTCGTAATTAAAATATTTGTGACATATATGTACTGTATATACAGTGCATTGGAGCTGTTCCTTATTACCCTCCATCTCGTAGTACGAGGAAATTAAAAATTATGTATTACACAATTGTCAATACACTAGTATACAGTAGTTTTTAAAATTGTTGTTGTTTTTTTTTTTTTATAAGCGATAAACGTGATTAACACAAATTTGATAAAATGTGGGAACGCTTCTGATTGGTCGCTCAAGTTTGCAACCGAGAAGCTCCTAAAATTTACTGTTATGAATGCAATTTTGTTTTTGTTAATAAGATACCATATCTATTAGCGTTAAAACGGTTTAAAATTAAATCGGTTTGAAATTATTCAAAATGTTTTAACTTAATCCGTTTTCAGATGTTTATATATATACATTTATTAAAACGGTTTAACAAATATTTTACAAACCGTTAAAAAACGAATATTTTTATTCCATGATATTAGTTGTTTGTTCCAAAAGAATAAATGATAACGAATATGATTCAATATACACTGCGTATTGCACGGGAAGATATGAAAAAAAACGGTCCAACAAAACGGGTTTTTTCCACTTATCTCTTCATCTACAGGTCTCCGAGACCTAAATTATATACCAAACGAAAGCTATAGACGTCGTATTTGTATTTCCGTCGAGAAATCCAAAAACGGACAAAAACTCTAGCAGCAACAGGATCCAGCATTGGAAAAAAAATGTTCGGAAAACGAAAAAAACGCGGTTTTTTCAAATTTTCACGCGGTTTTTTCAATTTCAATCACTCTCGACATACGTCATAGGCAGTCGGTGACCTAGCACTGTATTATGCAAAAATCCGCATTGAAAGCCTGTTATAATTGCGGTCGGAATGGCGATTTTTCTGCTTTGATGACACGAAATATTTGATATTCGGTCGTAAACAATGTTCCGTAGTGCGTATGACGCGGGAAAATAAGAAAAAAAAAAATTCTACAAAACGGATTTTTTCCACAATACTGACTGTGATACGTAGATAATACCGCTTTTTTCGCGTTTTTTTCGTGTTTTTTACGTTTTTTTCGTGCTTTTCACGATCTCGAGCGTTCTTCGGCCACTCGTATAGGTTCTAAGCGTTTGGGACCTATGAGATCGGAGAATAAGGAGGCCACGGGGATTCCGAAACCGTGAATATTTTCCAAGTCGGATAAAAATAGACTATGATATGGCGTAAAAACTGTTTTTTTTTCGATTTTTTCGTGTTTTTTACGTTTTTTTCGTATTTTTCACGTTCTCGAACGTTTTTCGGCCACTTGTATGGGTTCTATGTGTTTGGGACCTATAAGATCGAAGGTTGAGGAGGCTACGCGGATTCCGAAACCGTCAAAATTTTCCAAATCGAATAAAAATAGACTGAGATATGGCGAAAAAACCGTTTTTTTCACGATATTTTCGTGTTTTTTACGTTTTCTTCGTGTTTTTCACGTTCTCGAGCGTTTTCGGCCACTTGTATTTTCACGTTCTCGAGCGTTTTTCGGCCACTTGTATTAGTTCTAAGCGTTTGGGACATATTAGATCGAAGAAAGAAGAGCCCATGCGGATTCCGAAACCGTCAAAATTTTCCAAATCGGATAAAAATAGACTGAGATATGGCGAAAAAACCGCTTTTTTCGCGTTTATTTGGTTTTTTTTACGTTTTTTTCGTGTTTTTCACATTCTTGAACGTTTATCGGCCACTTGTATTGGTCCTACGCATTTGGGAACTATTAGATTGAAGAAAGAGGAGCCCACGCGGATTCCGAAACCGTCAAAATTTTCCAAATTGGATAAAATAGACTGAAATATGGCGTAAAAACCGCTTTTTTCGCGTTTTTTCGTGTTTTTTTTAAATTTCAAACTCTCTTCACATACGTCATAGGCAGTCGGCGACCGAGCACTGTATTATGCAAAAGGCCCCATTAAAATCCGGTTATAATTGCGATCGGAATGTCGATTTTTCTGTTTTGATGATACGAAATATTTGTTATTCGGTCCTAAACAACGTTCCGTAGTGGGTATTGTGCGGGAAAATGTGAAAAAAAAAATTCTACAAAATTGGTTTATTCCACAATATTGACTGGTATGTAGATAAAACCGCTTTTTTCGCGTTTTTTTCGTGTTTTTTACGTTCACGAACGTTTTTCGGCCACTTGTATTGGTCCTACGCGTTTGGGACCTATTAGATCGAAGAAAGAGGAGGCCACGCGGATTCCGAAACCGTCGGAATTTTTCGAATCGGATAAAAATAGACTGAGATATGGCGAAAAAATCGCTTTTCTCGCGTTTTTTTTCGTGTTTTTTACGTTCACGAACGTTTTTCGGCCACTTGTATTGTTCCTACGCGTTTGGGACCTATTAGATCGAAGAAAGAGGAGGCCACGCGGATTCCGAAACCGTCGAAATTTTCCAAATCGGATAAAAATAGACTGAGATATGGCGAAAAACCCGCATTTTCTGTTTTGATGACCCGAAATGTTTGGTATTCGTTCGTAAACAACATTCCATAGTGCGTATTGCGTGAGAAAATATGAAAAAAAAGGTCCAACAAAACGGGTTTTTTCCATTTATCTCGGCATCTATTGGTCTCCGAGACCTTGTTTATATACCAAACGACAGATACGGACGTCAGGTTGCTTTTTCCGTCAAAAATTCAAGATACGTTCATTTTCCTAGAAGATATGGGGTTTGAAACCAAAAAAAAATTCGACAAACGAAAAAAACGCTGTTTTTGGAAAATATGCGCGCATTTTGCGAATTCATACCCTATTAACATACATCATAATCAACAAGAGAACGAGATCTATCTCATCGAAAAGACGGAATTAAGATTTCGTAAAAACTCAGGTCGTAGCGCCGATTTTTCTGTTTCGATGAAGCCATAAAAGTGCAAAAAAAAAATGGTCAAACGCCCATTTCAGGCGGTTCCAATAGGAATAGACTAGCCGTGTTTGGTATCAAATAGGTAGCCGATCACGCGAGAAAATCATTTGCCGCAAAAATTTGCAATTTGAGCAAAATATCGATCGAAATATCGATTTTAGTGTTTTGCGCGGGAAAATACGGTCAAAAATGTCCAACACAACGGGTTTTTCCACATTTCTCACCATCTATTTGTCTCCGAGACCTCAATTATACACCAAACAAAAGCTACGGGCGTCGTATTTGTATTTCTGTAGAAAATTCTAAATCGGATAAAACTGACGGAGATATAGCACAAAAACCGCGTGTTTTGCGTTTTTTTTCGTGTTTTTCGCGTTTTTTTCGTGTTTTTTACGTTCACGAACGTTTTTCGGCCACTTGTATTGGTCCTACGCGTTTGGGACCTATTAGATCGAAGAAAGAGGAGGCCACGCGGATTCCGAAACCGTCGGAATTTTTCGAATCGGATAAAATAGACTGAGATATGGCGAAAAATCGCTTTTCTCGCGTTTTTTTTTCGTGTTTTTACGTTCACGAACGTTTTCGGCCACTTGTATTGTTCCTACGCGTTTGGGACCTATTAGATCGAAGAAAGAGGAGGCCACGCGGATTCCGAAACCGTCGAAATTTTCCAAATCGGATAAAATAGACTGAGATATGGCGAAAAACCGCTTTTTCTGTTTTGATGACCCGAAATATTTGGTATTCGTTCGTAAACAACATTCCATAGTGCGTATTGCGCGGGAAAATATGAAAAAAAGGTCCAACAAAACGGGTTTTTCCATTTATCTCGGCATCTATTGGTCTCCGAGACCTTGTTTATATACCAAACGACAGATACGGACGTCAGGTTGCTTTTTCCGTCAAAAATTCAAGATACGTTCATTTTCCTAGAAGATATGGGGTTTGAAACCAAAAAAAAAAATTCGACAAACGAAAAAAACGCTGTTTTTTGGAAAATATGCGCGCATTTTGCGAATTCATACCCTATTAACATACATCATAATCAACAAGAGAACGAGATCTATCTCATCGAAAAGACGGAATTAAGATTTCGTAAAAACTCAGGTCGTAGCGCCGATTTTCTGTTTCGATGAAGCCATAAAAGTGCAAAAAAAAAAATGGTCAAACGCCCATTTCAGGCGGTTCCAATAGGAATAGACTAGCCGTGTTTGGTATCAAATAGGTAGCCGATCACGCGAGAAAATCATTTGCCGCAAAAAATTTGCAATTTG
The DNA here is from genome assembly GCA_032441835.1 of Slavum lentiscoides. Lineage (NCBI taxonomy): Eukaryota > Metazoa > Arthropoda > Insecta > Hemiptera > Aphididae > Slavum > Slavum lentiscoides. The sequence continues at coordinate 9,568,338 of CM063722.1, forward strand.
AGCAAAATATCGATCGAAATATCGATTTTTAGTGTTTTGCGCGGGAAAATACGGTCAAAAAATGTCCAACACAACGGGTTTTTCCACATTTCTCACCATCTATTTGTCTCCGAGACCTCAATTATACACCAAACAAAAGCTACGGGCGTCGTATTTGTATTTCTGTAGAAAAATTCTAAATCGGATAAAACTGACGGAGATATAGCACAAAAACCGCGTGTTTTGCCTTTTTTCGTGTTTTCGCGTTTTTTCGTGTTTTTACGTTCACGAACGTTTTCGGCCACTTGTATTGGTCCTACGCGTTTGGGACCTATTAGATCGAAGAAAGAGGAGGCCACGCGGATTCCGAAACCGTCGGAATTTTTCGAATCGGATAAAATAGACTGAGATATGGCGAAAAATCGCTTTTCTCGCGTTTTTTTTCGTGTTTTTACGTTCACGAACGTTTTCGGCCACTTGTATTGTTCCTACGCGTTTGGGACCTATTAGATCGAAGAAAGAGGAGGCCACGCGGATTCCGAAACCGTCGAAATTTTCCAAATCGGATAAAATAGACTGAGATATGGCGAAAAACCGCTTTTTCTGTTTTGATGACCCGAAATATTTGGTATTCGTTCGTAAACAACATTCCATAGTGCGTATTGCGCGGGAAAATATGAAAAAAAGGTCCAACAAAACGGGTTTTTCCATTTATCTCGGCATCTATTGGTCTCCGAGACCTTGTTTATATACCAAACGACAGATACGGACGTCAGGTTGCTTTTTCCGTCAAAAATTCAAGATACGTTCATTTTCCTAGAAGATATGGGGGTTTGAAACCAAAAAAAAAAATTCGACAAACGAAAAAAACGCTGTTTTTTGGAAAATATGCGCGCATTTTGCGAATTCATACCCTATTAACATACATCATAATCAACAAGAGAACGAGATCTATCTCATCGAAAAGACGGAATTAAGATTTCGTAAAAACTCAGGTCGTAGCGCCGATTTTTCTGTTTCGATGAAGCCATAAAGTGCAAAAAAAAAAATGGTCAAACGCCCATTTCAGGCGGTTCCAATAGGAATAGACTAGCCGTGTTTGGTATCAAATAGGTAGCCGATCACGCGAGAAAATCATTTGCCGCAAAAAATTTGCAATTTGAGCAAAATATCGATCGAAATATCGATTTTAGTGTTTTGCGCGGGAAAATACGGTCAAAAATGTCCAACACAACGGGTTTTTCCACATTTCTCACCATCTATTTGTCTCCGAGACCTCAATTATACACCAAACAAAAGCTACGGGCGTCGTATTTGTATTTCTGTAGAAAAATTCTAAATCGGATAAAACTGACGGAGATATAGCACAAAAACCGCGTGTTTTGCGTTTTTTCGTGTTTTCGCGTTTTTTCGTGTTTTTACGTTCACGAACGTTTTTCGGCCACTTGTATTGGTCCTACGCGTTTGGGACCTATTAGATCGAAGAAAGAGGAGGCCACGCGGATTCCGAAACCGTCGGAATTTTTCGAATCGGATAAAATAGACTGAGATATGGCGAAAAATCGCTTTTCTCGCGTTTTTTTTCGTGTTTTTACGTTCACGAACGTTTTTCGGCCACTTGTATTGTTCCTACGCGTTTGGGACCTATTAGATCGAAGAAAGAGGAGGCCACGCGGATTCCGAAACCGTCGAAATTTTCCAAATCGGATAAAATAGACTGAGATATGGCGAAAAACCGCTTTTTCTGTTTTGATGACCCGAAATATTTGGTATTCGTTCGTAAACAACATTCCATAGTGCGTATTGCGCGGGAAAATATGAAAAAAAGGTCCAACAAAACGGGTTTTTCCATTTATCTCGGCATCTATTGGTCTCGAGACCTTGTTTATATACCAAACGACAGATACGGACGTCAGGTTGCTTTTCCGTCAAAAATTCAAGATACGTTCATTTTCCTAGAAGATATGGGGTTTGAAACCAAAAAAAAATTCGACAAACGAAAAAACGCTGTTTTTTGGAAAATATGCGCGCATTTTGCGAATTCATACCCTATTAACATACATCATAATCAACAAGAGAACGAGATCTATCTCATCGAAAAGACGGAATTAAGATTTCGTAAAAACTCAGGTCGTAGCGCCGATTTTTCTGTTTCGATGAAGCCATAAAAGTGCAAAAAAAAAATGGTCAAACGCCCATTTCAGGCGGTTCCAATAGGAATAGACTAGCCGTGTTTGGTATCAAATAGGTAGCCGATCACGCGAGAAAATCATTTGCCGCAAAAATTTGCAATTTGAGCAAAATATCGATCGAAATATCGATTTTTAGTGTTTTGCGCGGGAAAATACGGTCAAAAAATGTCCAACACAACGGGTTTTTCCACATTTCTCACCATCTATTTGTCTCCGAGACCTCAATTATACACCAAACAAAAGCTACGGGCGTCGTATTTGTATTTCTGTAGAAAAATTCTAAATCGGATAAAAACTGACGGAGATATAGCACAAAAACCGCGTGTTTTGCCTTTTTTTTCGTGTTTTTTACGTTCACGAACGTTTTTCGGCCACTTGTATTGTTCCTACGCGTTTGGGACCTATTAGATCGAAGAAAGAGGAGGCCACGCGGATTCCGAAACCGTCGGAATTTTTCGAATCGGATAAAAATAGACTGAGATATGGCGAAAAATCGCTTTTCTCGCGTTTTTTTTCGTGTTTTTACGTTCACGAACGTTTTTCGGCCACTTGTATTGTTCCTACGCGTTTGGGACCTATTAGATCGAAGAAAGAGGAGGCCACGCGGATTCCGAAACCGTCGAAATTTTCCAAATCGGATAAAATAGACTGAGATATGGCGAAAAACCGCTTTTTCTGTTTTGATGACCCGAAATATTTGGTATTCGTTCGTAAACAACATTCCATAGTGCGTATTGCGCGGGAAAATATGAAAAAAAGGTCCAACAAAACGGGTTTTTCCATTTATCTCGGCATCTATTGGTCTCCGAGACCTTGTTTATATACCAAACGACAGATACGGACGTCAGGTTGCTTTTTCCGTCAAAAATTCAAGATACGTTCATTTTCCTAGAAGATATGGGGTTTGAAACCAAAAAAAATTCGACAAACGAAAAAACGCTGTTTTTGGAAAATATGCGCGCATTTTGCGAATTCATACCCTATTAACATACATCATAATCAACAAGAGAACGAGATCTATCTCATCGAAAAGACGGAATTAAGATTTCGTAAAACTCAGGTCGTAGCGCCGATTTTTCTGTTTCGATGAAGCCATAAAAGTGCAAAAAAAAAAAATGGTCAAACGCCCATTTCAGGCGGTTCCAATAGGAATAGACTAGCCGTGTTTGGTATCAAATAGGTAGCCGATCACGCGAGAAAATCATTTGCCGCAAAAATTTGCAATTTGAGCAAAATATCGATCGAAATATCGATTTTTAGTGTTTTGCGCGGGAAAATACGGTCAAAAAATGTCCAACACAACGGGTTTTTCCACATTTCTCACCATCTATTTGTCTCCGAGACCTCAATTATACACCAAACAAAAGCTACGGGCGTCGTATTTGTATTTCTGTAGAAAATTCTAAATCGGATAAAAACTGACGGAGATATAGCACAAAAACCGCGTGTTTTGCGTTTTTTTTCGTGTTTTTCGCGTTTTTTTCGTGTTTTTTACGTTCACGAACGTTTTTCGGCCACTTGTATTGGTCCTACGCGTTTGGGACCTATTAGATCGAAGAAAGAGGAGGCCACGCGGATTCCGAAACCGTCGGAATTTTTCGAATCGGATAAAATAGACTGAGATATGGCGAAAAATCGCTTTTCTCGCGTTTTTTTTCGTGTTTTTTACGTTCACGAACGTTTTTCGGCCACTTGTATTGTTCCTACGCGTTTGGGACCTATTAGATCGAAGAAAGAGGAGGCCACGCGGATTCCGAAACCGTCGAAATTTTTCAAATCGGATAAAAATAGACTGAGATATGGCGAAAAAACCGCTTTTTCTGTTTTGATGACCCGAAATATTTGGTATTCGTTCGTAAACAACATTCCATAGTGCGTATTGCGCGGGAAAATATGAAAAAAAAAGGTCCAACAAAACGGGTTTTTCCATTTATCTCGGCATCTATTGGTCTCCGAGACCTTGTTTATATACCAAACGACAGATACGGATGTCAGGTTGCTTTTCCCGTCAAAAAATTCAAGATACGTTTATTTTCCTAGAAGATATTCGACAAACGAAAAAAACGCTGTTTTTTGGAAAATATGCGTGCATTTTGCGAATTCATACCCTATTAACATACATCATAATCAACAAGAGAACGAGATCTATCTCATCGAAAAGACGGAATTAAGATTTCGTAAAAACTCAGGTCGTAGCGCCGATTTTTCTGTTTCGATGAAGCCATAAAAGTGCAAAAAAAAAAAATGGTCAAACGCCCATTTCAGGCGGTTCCAATAGGAATAGACTAGCCGTGTTTGGTATCAAATAGGTAGCCGATCACGCGAGAAAATCATTTGCCGCAAAAATTTGCAATTTGAGCAAAATATCGATCGAAATATCGATTTTTAGTGTTTTGCGCGGGAAAATACGGTCAAAAAATGTCCAACACAACGGGTTTTTTCCACATTTCTCACCATCTATTTGTCTCCAAAACCTCAATTATACACCAAACAAAATCTACGGACGTCGTATTTGTATTTCTGTAGAAAAATTCTAAATAGGATAAAAACTGACGGAGATGTAGCACAAAAACCGCGTGTTTTGCCTTCTTTTTTCGTGTTTTTCGCGTTTTTTTCGTTTTTTTTACGTTCACGAACGATTTTCGGCCACTTGTATTGGTCCTACGCGTTTGGGACCTATTAGATCGAAGAAAGAGGAGGCCACGCGGATTCCGAAACCGTCGAAATTTTTCGAATCGGATAAAAATAGACTGAGATATGGCGAAAAAATCGCTTTTCTCGCGTTTTTTTCGTGTTTTTTACGTTCACGAACGTTTTTCGGCCACTTGTATTGTTCCTACGCGTTTGGGACCTATTAGATCGAAGAAGGAGGAGGCCACGCGGATTCCGAAACCGTCGGAATTTTTCGAATCGGATAAAAATAGACTGAGATATGGCGAAAAAATCGCTTTTCTCGCGTTTTTTTTTCGTGTTTTTTACGTTCACGAACGTTTTTCGGCCACTTGTATTGTTCCTACGCGTTTGGGACCTATTAGATCGAAGAAAGAGGAGGCCACGCGGATTCCGAAACCGTCGAAATTTTCCAAATCGGATAAAAATAGACTGAGATATGGCGAAAAAACCGCTTTTTTCTGTTTTGATGACCCGAAATATTTGGTATTCGTTCGTAAACAACATTCCATAGTGCGTATTGCGCGGGAAAATATGAAAAAAAAAGGTCCAACAAAACGGGTTTTTCCATTTATCTCGGCATCTATTGGTCTCCGAGACCTTGTTTATATACCAAACGACAGATACGGACGTCAGGTTGCTTTTTCCGTCAAAAATTCAAGATACGTTCATTTTCCTAGAAGATATGGGGGTTTGAAACCAAAAAAAAAAATTCGACAAACGAAAAAAACGCTGTTTTTTGGAAAATATGCGCGCATTTTGCGAATTCATACCCTATTAACATACATCATAATCAACAAGAGAACGAGATCTATCTCATCGAAAAGACGGAATTAAGATTTCGTAAAACTCAGGTCGTAGCGCCGATTTTTCTGTTTCGATGAAGCCATAAAAGTGCAAAAAAAAAAAATGGTCAAACGCCCATTTCAGGCGGTTCCAATAGGAATAGACTAGCCGTGTTTGGTATCAAATAGGTAGCCGATCACGCGAGAAAATCATTTGCCGCAAAAAATTTGCAATTTGAGCAAAATATCGATCGAAATATCGATTTTTAGTGTTTTGCGCGGGAAAATACGGTCAAAAAATGTCCAACACAACGGGTTTTTTCCACATTTCTCACCATCTATTTGTCTCCGAGACCTCAATTATACACCAAACAAAAGCTACGGGCGTCGTATTTGTATTTCTGTAGAAAATTCTAAATCGGATAAAAACTGACGGAGATATAGCACAAAACCGCGTGTTTTGCCTTTTTTTCGTGTTTTCGCGTTTTTTCGTGTTTTTACGTTCACGAACGTTTTCGGCCACTTGTATTGGTCCTACGCGTTTGGGACCTATTAGATCGAAGAAAGAGGAGGCCACGCGGATTCCGAAACCGTCGGAATTTTTCGAATCGGATAAAATAGACTGAGATATGGCGAAAAATCGCTTTTCTCGCGTTTTTTTTCGTGTTTTTACGTTCACGAACGTTTTC